>OX421499.1:4139794-4582294 GCA_949126835.1 Anisus vortex
ATTATAATTAGGCCTAATAATCGTTCGGTACAACATTAATTATATGTATTCCCCTATTTTAAAAGTTAAATACTGCAGATTCATTGATTAATGTGATTAGGCTAGGGCCGGTTAGACCTATTTACACTTTCACAAAACATAAGTAAAAACAAGCTCGGCCCTATAGGACACTTTATTGATACAGCGGCCATTGTGTACACCACTTACATAAAAATAAACAAAAATCACGTGCTTTTTGTCACGTGATTGCAAACGCCCTATAAAATAGTGCAAACACAAGCGTCCTCAAAAGAAATTATCTCGAAACTCACTGCCTTTCAGACAAACAAATCATTAAATACTATTAATGTGGTGCGAGGGACAGACCTATTACTTTGGGGGGGGGGGGGGGGTGAAAATAATGGTATCATTACAAAACTCATAATAAAGATGATATGAACTCCCCCATGCCGAAATAATCAACCATTCTTAGCCACTCCGAGAATTTGAGGTCAACACGGAATACCAAAATTACCAAGAATCTCTCGCCTTCTTACTAAAAGTCAAGTAAATAGAAAAAATAAGCCCCGCCCACAAAATCGTGTGTAGGGAGAAAAAGAGAGAAGGGGGGGGGGGAATAAACATTGTGTGTTCCAATACTTGGAAACCAATCTACATGACACAGGTGACTGCCGGGTGACTATTTGACGACCATGCCTCTTATCCCCATTTCTTTGGTGTCCAACGTAAGGGCCACCGAGCATCCTCATGCACCTTATATAGATAGATATAGATAGATATACGGTTCGAATCCCGGTGAAGGCTAGAAATTTTTCTCAGGACTGGAGGGTTTCCCTGAGTCTACCCAGCTCTTATGGGTAGGCCTACCTGACAAATGTTGTGGATAAAGTAAAGGCGGCTGGGCATTGTGCTGGCGAACTCACTTATCCCCTAGCATGCCGTGGCCACTGAAACGTCGTACTTCCATTTTACAAATTTGGGTTGGCGCCCCCCCCCCCCCACCTCTCCTCCTCAACCTTTACACATACCATCCCTCCCGCCACACAACTGGAAATATATCAGTTGACTCAAATGTGTGTTTGTCTGTGTGTTTGTGTGTGTGTGTGTGTCATTTATTGTTGGGACTTGGCGCTTCACCAGGAGAACAAAATATAGGACGACATTTTTTAAACCCTGGACCGTTTAGTAGTCATCGATTGTTGTCGTGGGTCTGTCAACACCGTGTGAAATGGAGGGGGTGCAAAAGGAGTAGGGGTAGGGCGTCGGAAGCGGACGATGGCGCCTTATTGGAGTGAGTGTCATCCTCTGTGGCAAATTACCCGATGACAGAACAGCACGCCCTCTCTGCCCTCGCGCACCCACAACAACAGATCATGCTCAGTCAAACCATAGGAATGCTGGGGCGGGGGGGGGAGGGGTGAGTCAGTTGGGGGGGGGGGGGGGCAGGGGGAGACAACCTCTATTCGCAGTAGCCTTATTAATTACTGTTTCTTATCTAGAGTTATCCAACACTTGTTCCCTGATGACTGATGACATGGGTATACTTAACTGGATTTAAGTTAGAAAGTAGAAAAGTGGATGTGGATGAAAATTGAATGGATGGGTTTGTGGATAGCGCTGCCTTTTTAAAAGGATATCTCAATAAAAACCGGACGAACCTTCCGGCTCTTTATTCATGTGCGTAACGATAAAAAGAGGTGGACCAAAGAGGAGCACACCAAGGTCCTGTCCGAGACTAACCACCCCACTGCGGAATTCCCTTTGAATCATTATTGTAGTGACTCGCTCGTATAGCCTACCTACCTACACTGGTACCCGGTATCCCAGACTATACACGTGGGCATCCAGGCACCTGGGCGGGTTTGAGGCAGACTGCTGCGCACACTGATTCCTTCCCACCGAGGCTCGCCGGTGTATTCTTATTATGAACGTATCGGCTGCTTACACACTTCGCCAGTCTTTGAAGCCCTTGGATGCAGGAGTGGGTTGTCAGATGTATAGGTATTAAAATGAGGACATGGAGAGACAAAAAACAATGCTCAACTGAGGTCAGGCAACCATGAGAGCTTGGTAGACTCAGGGACACCCTCCAGACCCGAGAAAAATCATTTAGCCTTCCCCAGGATTGGAACCCAGGACCTTCGGTACGCAATTCGAACGCGCTACCACAGTTCCCCCCTCCCCCCCCCCCATTATGGTTTACTAAAGCAAAAACATATTTCTTGATACTATGAATGCTGAGCCCCACCATAGGGGGAGAGAAAAAGAAGCATGCTGGGAGTTGTCCCCAAATGTCCCGGCCCCAGGCCCCTAGGGAAACGAAACTCCCACTTGCTTTATACAGTAGTGACACTTGGTGTCACGTGATTCAGCCAAACCGGAATGGGAACCGCCCTAATTAAAAGGTTAGACAGAAAGTTAGAAAGACAGACTGGGACATATAGACAGATAACTAGATAGAGGGTTAGGGGGGGGGGGTTTAGAGAAAGAGGTCAGAGGTCAAATTGTATGATTAATGTTGTAAAAAATCATATGTCATCAATACAAACACAAAAGCGTGTTTCAAGTATTTTTTTTCTGGGTCCGTTTTCATCTGTCATCGCCTCAACTGTTGACTTTATAATGTTGTCATTATGCCCGGCCCATTGCCTTTGATGTGCTGGTTTAATAAATATTTACATATGTTCCACTGCAGTCGAGAAACAGATCCTACATATGTGTTTAAGGGGTCGGCCACATATGACGTGGAATTATTTATTCCCCCCCCCCCCCCACCACCACACACCCAGCCCCTCTTTTCGATCTTTTAGAGTGCAAGGTGGAGGGAGCGTAATGCCAGAGCAACGTGTAAATGTTCATTCGAATTAATGTCCCAAGCAACCTTTAAAAAAAATTCGTTCCATATTATCTATATGTTACAGACGCTCCTTTTCTGCACAAGATCATTGCGCCCTACGCTTATCCTTGATCTGAGTCTAGTCTTGCATTTTGATTATTGCTTTAAATGTTATTAAGTTTCTTTTTTTTTTTTCTCGGTTTGTTCAGACAACCCATTCCAAGCCTCGGATGTCACTGTCGTAAATATGACATAAATTTATGTTGGAAAAAAATATAGTAATGAAATGATATGAATGTGTAAGAAAAAAAAAACAGGATGTTTATTTGTAGGGTGGGGGGGGGGAGTGGGTGTTGTCTATCTCTTTATCTCACGTGACGAGAGAAAGGCAAAGAAGGAGAGAGAGAGAGAGAGAGAAAGAGAGAGAGAGAGAAAGAGAGAATTATGATGGCTAACAAATGACCGGATGACAGGCCAGGCTTGATGTCACTATGAGAGTCACGGCTGGGTGTGACACATTTCTAGATGTTTCATCCATATCACTTCTCACTTCTCACTTCTCACAAAGCTATCCATGTAACACACACATACATTTATAAACTATTAACTGTTTGTGTGTGTATAATATAATACTAACTGTGGCTGTCTGATTCCTAAATCCTTTATATTAATATTATAAAACTGTGTATGTATGTTTGTGCCGGGAAAACGGATCTATGGAAAGCGAATTGACCTACTTTGCGTCGTGCTCTCGGGCGGATTCTTGGCACATAAACGTGTTTATTTGACAAGACATTCTTTCATATTTTGAGCCACATCCCTCACTTTAACCCGCTAAAATCTTTTTTTTTTTTTTAACTTTGGTATGTGCAGAATATTATGTCTTTCGTCTAGGGCAGGGATCGGCAACCTAAGGAACGCGTGCCAGGCTTGGCACGCAGAGAAATTTTCAATGGCACGCGCGATAGCTCCCCAAGAAAGAGATTTTCAATGCAAGTCATCAACGTACCGGTACGTCAGCATAATTAATGACTGCTGCGTGATAAACTTTATGAAAATCATAAAGTATGTTGACTGTTAAAGTTCAGGGAAGTTTGTATGCAAATATTTCATCATTGGATCTGTAATTGAATCTTTTGTAAAGAAAGTCGATTGTATGGTATCTTACCCTTTCTTGATTTACATGCAATTCAAGTCTTTCCTACAAGAAAGTTATAATGAATATAGAGATCTGTTGTTGCACACAGTGTTCTTTGGCTAAGATGAGGTTAAGTCTGTTAAAGCCGATGTTTCTGAATGACAAGACGACACATTTCAGTGAGTTGAACTTGCATTTTACAGGGGCGGTGTTAGACCACTGGAATGGATTTGCATTGAAACTAGATATTTCTTGCCGTGAAATCAATTTGAAAACATTTGAACTATATCCCTTATATTAAGATAGATAGATGGACTTTTTTCAGAAGTACTTTAAAGTACTCAAATAAAAGGGAGAGAATTAATCCGTTTTCTTTGCGTTAAAATGTTTTAATATGTTTCTAATTTTTTTTTTAATTAAAAAAATAAAGGCTTACAATATATAAGTTTGAAATGATCAAACTATACAAAGTATGAAACTTTTTATAAATATTATATGACTTAATAACTTATAGTTACATTTTTAAACACTCCATTAACAAACCCAGTTTGTATGATTACTACGTATCGATTCCACTTAATTGTAGTCAGTTCAGATTATGTTGTGGTTGCTAAAAATATCAAAGGAAATCTCAGTTATTCGGAGATCAAAATATAATGAGCTAATAATAACAGGTGATAAAATTATTTATTGTCAACTATATTAAAATCAATAACATTAACCTTTAAGGCGAAATTTGTATAATACATTTTCTATTATTTTTACTATAGACCTAAATGCATAATTTAAAAAAATGATGAATATCACAAACATTTTTTTATTAAATATAAAATGATTTAACGATTTTCTTTATGAAACTCGTTTGCTTTTGGCATTGGTCTTGCTACGGCGCTAACAAAATTGTCTTATAAATAAAGTATAGTAGAGAAAGTTTACTTTCAGGCTGTTGGCACGCTGAATGATTTAGAAATCTTAGGATGGCACACTATTAGCAAAAGGTTGCCGACCCCTGATCTAGGGTCTGATTCACTCTCTTTGGCTCCATAGTCTTCGAAGACGATTAGATTTGCGCTCCTGTGACCTCGCCAGCCCCGCAGCATTAACTGTGGCTGTGGGGACCTATCCTTGGGCTCTGTCGCATCTCTGGCTCTTGAAAGCGAACCGTTGGAGCTGGTCAGGGGCAGTTTATGTATTTACTTTTCTTCGCTGCTCTTCCAGTCTCTTCGATAGGGCGAAGTCTGCCCTCTGCAGCAGATAGCTTATAGCCGGCCGGTAACTGCCGCTTTTCGTGTTTTATCGACGTTAACTACCGTTAAATTGAAGAATTTAATACTTGAACGTGCATACCACAAATTGAATTTATGTGTACTGGTTGATAATAAGTAGAGTCTTTAACACTCTTTAATAGTTATAAATCTCTTAACTTACTTTTTATGTTGTTGTTTATTTTCATTTGTCAATAGTAAAGAGCGAAATCTTGAGCAAGGCTAATGCATAACAAATATGGATATATAATGATGCTGCTTGTC
This sequence comes from Anisus vortex, assembly GCA_949126835.1. NCBI lineage: Eukaryota > Metazoa > Mollusca > Gastropoda > Planorbidae > Anisus > Anisus vortex. The sequence continues at coordinate 4,145,298 of OX421499.1, forward strand.
CATCGGTTCCGATGAGGACCATCCTTTTGGCAGAGTCAAATATACAGGATCTACACGGAAACCATTGTTGTTGTCTTTTCGGTTGTTATAGTAAAAATAAAAGTGCTCACCATTTCACGTGCATTAGACAAAAAAAATATTTTTACACCAAAATAAAGCAAACCAATTGTAGATAACATATCTGAAAGCTTAAAGTATTCGGATGAGTGGTTTTAGAGTAATCATGAAAAAAGATACCATGGAAGGGTCAAATTGACCCATCTGGAAGTGAAAGGGTTAATTTTTATCATGCGTTTGATATAGGTTATACCCCTACATTCGCTATTTTCATTTCTAATGTTTGATGGAGTTTAAAGACAATTTAATTTTTCAAATCGACAAACGCCCCATTTAGGCGGATGGGTGGATAGGGCGGGGTAGGTTTGGGGCGCAGCTAGAGGGAGATATATTCGTGGATGGTCCTGCGGTTAGTTCTCCTGTCAACCGACACGTCTCGGGTTCTAGCCCTTCCACCGACGGATCCCTGTTGCCCTGCAGGAGATTTGGGCCTAGTGGACGTATTGATCTTTTATCGAGAAGGAACGTCTGTAAACTCATAAGGCTAAGGCAGACTTGGTGGATGGCTGTTTGTTAAGGCAGACTTGGTGGATGGCTGTTTCTTTGTATTTACCGATGTACGACTATAATTGGATGTAGGAGCAGTGCCCTCACAGGAAGGGGGGTAGGGCAGAGGGGTCATATGCCCAGGGGCGACACTTCTAGGGGGAGGCAAAAATAGTCTAAATATAGCACTAAACAAAGCAGTTACAGTAAGCAAGGGGGCGTCGCTGAAACATTTGCCCTGGGGCGCTACAGAGGCTTGTGTGGGCTCTGTGGAGGAGATATAAATATACAGAAATAGTTTTGTTTTAGAGCCCCATGTCATTTATGTCATAATTATCTTCTGTCATTTACAGATTTTAAAGACTGTTGTTTTTTTTTAAACGCGACTACTTTCCACTCCTCTCTCCCTCCACAAGCTATTTATTCGCAACATAAACTCTTTCTACGAACGGTCAGTTGGCGATCCAAAAAAGTTTGAGGCATTCCACTCGATCCTTTAAACTTGACCATTTAAAGGAAGAGTACTTTGGGCGAGAAATTATGTGGGGGACAGGGGATAACCTGACAGGCCATGGTCCTTTTTACAGACAAGTCTTTAAAACCGTTTCTCACTCCCTCTTTATCTTTCTCTCCCTCTCTCTCTCTCTCTCTCTCTCTATCCCCTTTCTTACACTCTCTTTCTCTCTATTTTTTCCATTTCTCTAACGTTCTCCCGTTTTTCTCTCCCGTCTCTCTCTCTCTCACTCTCTCCCTCTCTCTTCCGTCTACCTGTCTTTCTCTCTCGTTCTCTCTCTCTCTCGGTCCTCTTAGAATGAGACGGTTATAGCCCAATCATATGCATGCCCCGGCGACGCCCCAAACACCTATATTTGTATTTGCTCATCAGCGCGATTTCGTGAAACCGCCGCTTGTTTACCCTGGAAGCTTTTGTCAAATAATCGCGTCGCGCTTTCCCGCGGAGAACACCCTGCAAGCCCGCCCTTCAAGTGCTTGTCCCGATCCGCCCCTGGACTCTTTGTTATACACGCCCAACCCCCCTTCCAATCATTGCCGTATTAATGTACTAATGTTCTGAACCTGAGGCGCCCTCCTCTCTTCTCCCTCCCCCCCCCCATTTTTCTACAGTGTTGACAGTCGATGATTTGCATATTTCCGTAGAGAAGTATTGGACAGCATTAATATAAACATTGGGGCATTGAACTTGGGGAGGGTGGATGGGGGGTAATGGTCTTGGGGAGGAGGCATGGTGGGTGAAGGGGGCGCCTGTAAAAACAAACTTAAATTGGAGCAGGGTGGGGAGATGAAGGCGTAGGGAGATTTCGTCGCCCATGCCTTGATGGGTGGCGTATATACGCCCCACCAACGATGAGGGTGCCGATAAGCAAACACTTACAGGGTGGTACCGAGGGCGGCTATTATACTCTTGGTGTTTACCCTCGTCACTTTAGCTTCAAATAGGAAAGAGCGCCCCTCCCCACACCTTTACAGCGCGCCTCCAACCGCCACCTACAAACTATACCCGTCGTAAGTCTTTCTTGTTGGAACCTCAGGGGAGTGGAACTACAGATTTAACAACACCAGTCTTATAGCTGTAGATGTTTTTCTTTTTCATTAAGTAACTTTGCTTCAAAGATGGGGAAACCGTGAAACTGGAATCAGTTGTTAGCGTTAAGCGACGCGCGAGCTGGGACAAACTTCTTTTAACCCTTCCCGTACCGACCTACTTCTATCTATGCTGCCTTCAGTTCCGCTATATACGCGCCCGGGACTGTAAGGGTTAAGGATAAACCAATTGTAAGGTAAACAGAGTTATTTGGTCGTTAATCAAAGAGTTGAGGCCCTTGTATTTTTGTCTGTGTGGACAAGTAGAAAGGGCAATACGATTGGTACAGCTTGATTGATCCGGGGTAGCTGGTTGCCCCCTTTTCCACCTACTTTGGTGTGGGCCTGGGCGCAATGTAATGTATGTGGAGAACTGGATTCCCATTCATAAGGTTCCAGGCTCAAAGTTCGCAAAATTCCCCGAGTAAGCCATGGCCACAGAAACTGGTGAACGCTGCTTCACCAGCCCTATGACCAGTTTGGTCCGAATGGTACTTTACTAGATGAAATAGTTTTGAATGGGTTACTTACTTCACTAGAGACAATCAACAGAAAGATTCTTTTCCGGTTAGGCCTTAAATAATAAATAGATTGAAAACCTTAGATATTCACACAAGGGCTGGTTGGTAGTTCTTAAAAACTAAGACAGTTTTCAAAATGAAAATATCGACCATTCTAAAGACTTGTCAGAAGATTGTACTACTAGAGGCTAACCACAGAAAGATTGTACTACTAGAGGCTAACCACAGAAAGATTGTACTACTAGAGGCTAACCACAGAAAGATTGTACTACTAGAGGCTAACCACAGAAAGATTTTGACCAAAAACAAACAAACAACATTAACAACGAAGTGGAATGAACCACTGCTGATACGTGACTTTAATTAGAAGCATTATAAAAAAAAATGTAACTTAATTCCGTCAGACCAAATTAATCCATGCGGCCGTCGAAGCAGCGTTCGCCAGTTTTGTGGCCACTGCATGCCATGGGGATTGTGTGGCAAGAACAACGCCAAGCCGCATCTACTTTACCCCTTCGTGAGTCCGGTACCAATTCAGAGAAGGGTAGACTAGGGGACATCTTCCCTCCAGACCCGGGAACAAATCCTAGCTTTCTCCAGGATTCGAACCCATGATCTTCAGTTCACCCGCCGAACGTGCTGCCGCTCGGCCACCATGCGCCTAAGAAGCATCATACACATACAATATGACAGTTATATAGATTCTATATGCTAATTACAATAACAAACCTGATATCGCAATGAAGAGCGATTAGAAAAACACACACACATAATATATTTATCTATATATTAGGGCCTAACAGGAAATCGCCTTAGGCATTCGTCTCGGTCGATTAGTTTACTTTTCGGTTACTATTCGCTTCGTCAAATAATACGTAAAAGTCAGTCAATACCCGTCGAACCGAATTGATCTATAGGCCCGGTGAAGCAGCGCTCGCCAGTTTCTGTGGCCACAGCATACTTGGTGATTGTGTGATCAGCACTATGCACAGCCGCCTTTACTTTACCCCAACTAAGGTCAGGTACACACTCAGAGCTGGGTAAACCCAGGGACACCCTCCAGACCCAGAAAAAAAAATCCTAGCCAGGGTTCGAACCAAGGACCTTCTGTTCGCCAGTCGAAGCCACCGTGCGCTGTACGGGTTTATATGGAATACTAATCTTCGCATGTTTGTTTGAACAACAACAAAAACCTTTTTTTAAATAAAATTCACCAATTTGGTAAATCAAAAACATGTATAAAATTAACCAGTGTCGTTAATTAATAAATTTCATTTAAAAAAAAAAAAAAAAAAAAAAAATAATTTTAAACAAAACAAATGTAAAACGTATGAAATAAAAGTGAAGTAGTCAGATTGATTACATTGGGCCAGTGATTTTCCAAAATTAAAAACGCCCCACAACAAAAAAAAAAAAGTAAACCCATCCCAGAACTATAAGGCTTGCGGTTTTCACTGTCCTTTTTCGATCCCACTTTTGACAATGAGGAAATAAAGTCCTTAAAATCGGCGCTCGACGGCCAGCGTCAAGCGTCCCGGGAGAGAGAAGCAAAGAATTCGATCTATTAATTAAGAGATGAAGTGTCCCGTGTCCAAGGAAAGGATCAACTCGGGATTAAATCAAAGCAAACAGCCTCTACTGGTCATCGGCCGGACCGTGTGGGGTGGGGGCAGGGAGGGGGTCGGTGGTGGTGGAATCGGGGTAGGGCTAGCTCTGAGTGTAAAATTTTACAACAAAAAAAAAACTGGTTGTTTTGGAGTGAGGCCGCAATACGAGCGCTGTCATAACAAGTGACGTCATGACCTAGAGGCTTGACCTTTTTGTTTTAGTATTTGACGAAGGGTGTGCGTGTGTGTGTGTGTTTTGTTTTAGTTTGAGGGACTGGTGGTCCATACACGCAGGTGGGGGAGGGGGGAATATGAGATGGAAGGGGGCGGGTGTCCTAGAACGGCTCAGTGGTTTTCCTGGGCATGGAAACAAAACTAGACCCCGGCTCTTGCAGTGACCTCTCGTGCGACTCCAGGCGTGCTCATAGGACAGGGGAGAAAGACTAACAACACGAGGATTTGTGAGGGCATTCTACTCGTTTAACTAACGCAAATTGATCTAAATAGGATTGGGGTCAGAGAGTGAGTGAGCGTGTGAGAGATAGAGAGAGAGAGAGAGCTAGAAGGGAGAATGATGGAGACAGATGTCTACTTCTTTCGACCATAATATAAATATATAGATAGACAGACAGACAGACAGACAAACAGACAGACCGATAGATTGATAAACACACATAGAGACAGATAAATAGACAGGCAGATATATACAGATATATTAATAAATATAGACAGATAGACAGACAGGCATATAGATAGATAGATAGACAGATCGATACAGATATATTAATAAAGATGGGTATATAGATAGATAGATAGATAGACAGATATATAGATAGATATAGATATGTTGTAGTAAGGACATTTCTATGGGATGTTGTCTGGAGTAAGGTCTTGGTGACAACATTTTCAAGAGTCTATCCGACTAGGTCTCTTCATTTCATGTTTCAGGTCATATAGATATATAAGATTGTTTCTTTCATTTTATCTATCTATTCCTAGAATATTTCTCGATTTCTAATATTTTTGTAGTCCAGAAAAAAAGTGTTTCTGTAGTTCTTGAATGTAGTTTTAATTTGTTTTTAAGTTTCATTCGTTCTTTTCGTTTTTATTTGTTGAGTTCTTTAAAATTGTTTGCCGAAATTGTGATCTAATATCAAAGCAAGCTCTTTCTTCAGCGAGGTTCGCGATTTCACTTTCTGGTCTTTTTTAGAAGCTTTCTAAGATCTAAAGAAGAATTGCTTCATTTTTTGGTGTAAACATATAGCCAACAATCAATTTACAAATATACAAAGGTTTAAAATTAATACACAAACACTCAAAAAGCTTTGAATTTGAGCATAAAGGATCACTGTTATAAGAGTTACGGGAGGTAACCTTTTAATGAAACATTTTTCCACAACCAGAGTTATAGCTACCGATTTCGAGCAGGTCAAGGCAGCGGTGCACGATGGCTAGCGGCAGCGCGTTCGACTGGCGATCCGAAGGTTCTGGGTTCGAATTTCGAATCCTGTTGCCGGCTAGATTCTTTCCCCGGGATTTGAGGGTACCCCTTAGTCCACCAAACTCTGGTGGGTACCTGAAACTAGTATGGGTAAAGTCAAGGCGGCTGGACATTGTGCTGGCCACACATCCCTTTGTATGCCATGGCCACAGGTACTGGTAAACGATGCTTCACCTGCCCTATGATCAGATTAGTCCGAAGGGTACTTTACTTTTGCACACAAAAGACCCTTGATTTTTAGCATAAAAGATCAATGTTTTAAGAATATAGGTAACCTTTTAATAAAACATTTTCCCACAACAGAGCTATAGCCTCCATTTTGAGTTGGTCACGACAGAATAGTGCTAATATTTCGAGTGCGCTTATAAAGACCAGAATATCCCAAAATGGATGCCAACATCTTAATAAGGGATTCAAGCGCTCCACCCTTCCCAAAAATTACCCACTCTTAGAATTCAAAACTTTTACTGGCGGTTAAAGATTCATCTAAATGTATTTTTTTTTTGCACTTAATGTTCTCTCACTTCTTTTGGTTCTTTTTTTCTCGGCAAGAGAATTTGTTTGAGAGAGAGAGAGGGGTTGTGAAAATTGAAACTGTTGCCCTAAAAATCTTGACCTTATGACGCTTCCGGACATCACGGGCTAACGACTTTCTCAGGCAGGCTAGATTGTCCATTTGGATAGCAGCAGTGATATCTCCCTGGTGTATTGAGAAGAACCCGATACATTCAGGACCGCTGGCACTTTCCTCGCGCTCACTCTCACACACACAGACAACTACACACACACACTCACAAACAAACAACGTACTAGACACAAAGAGTTGGTTGATAGGCTGGGAGAGATTGGGGTGGAGGAGGCTAGAAGTGCTGCATGAGGGAGTAAACCTTATAAAAGCTCATTCATTTTATTTTTTTGGCGCGCAAATACTTCTCTTCCTTCCCACCCCCTCCTCGTAATTTAAACCGAGGCTCTTGCATTATCATTAAACCGTGGAATTGAAATTTGTAGGCTGGGTGCGGTTATAATGGGGGGGGGGGGGCGGGAGGGGAGTGGCATAGTGAGAAAGAGAGAGAACAAGCATGGTGGATCGCCTGAAAAATGCAGCATGCGTTTGATACTGACCCCCCCCCCCCCCCCAAAAAAAAATTTTTGGGGGGTGGGGGGGGGAAGTTGAATGGACTTTGCGATAAGAAGCGTCAGGAACAACAGCCTGGTCTGTGTCCCATCACGTGTGCGGGTGAGGACGGACGCCCTAGTCTTGCATTGCCGTAAAAAAGATGGCGGATAGTATTTCGCACTTGCCGGAATAACATTAGACTTAGGGTTGTTGTTGTGTTTTTATGTTGTTGTTGTTTTTTTTCACTACACATTCTTTGTTGCTATGGATTGACACGGCAGATAAGACGTTGAGAAAGAGGGGAAAACAAAAAGGAAGATTGTGAAAGAATAAAATTAAGATTCAAAAGAAAAACTCGAACTGAGGTTTAGCTTTCGAAAAGAATGAAAAAATATCTTGCACTTGCGAAAGGTTCTTAAATTAATTTAATTTTAAAAGTAAAAATAACAGTAGTATAGTCCCCCCTCCCCAACTCACGTCTCTAGCTAGACCTTAAAATTATCTTAAATTTAAACGGGGAACCAATTTATAAACATTTAAATAACATATAAATATATATTATTTTTATTCCCCATGTTTATAGAATATGATTTTCAAATATCACATTTTAAATGAATTTTGAGAAGTATTGTGAATAACACACTACCATACTTTCCACCTTATCAAGCGGGTTGAAGTAAGAACGCGAATAGAGTCATTTTCGTGTTCCTGGAATGTTAAATGGCCCATTCTACGTGGTTCCAAAAATTATAAAGACTATTTTTAGAGTTTATATGTTCTTTTTTCTCTGCGCACCCAATAACGTTGTATTAAATGACTTTTACGCTCCTACGTTTGCTTCAATGTTTCCGCTGTCTATACAACTTTCGATTAAATTTTTTTTTTCATTGAGAAAATCATAGCGATTAAATAAAACGGAAGTGTACAGTGCAAAGGGGAATCGGGAATTTTGAACAGAAGTCTTTCGAGTCATCAAATAGCAAAAATATTAAAGCAAGCGGTTCATCGTATTATAGTCTGTGGTGGTTCTTACAAGCACTTTAATTTAATTAAAAATATTGTTCTGTATTTATTTTAAATGTCATTGTATGATAAATAATCTGTTTTATCATTATTTGATTGTTCAACATCAACGTAAATGGGGGAGAGAGTAATGGGAGGAGAGTAAAACGAAGAGAGAGGGTAAAAGAAGGAGATATAACTTAGGAAAGATAGTACAGAGAGAAGACAGTAAAAGAAAGAGAGAGAGAGAGAGTAAATGGAAACGAATAAAGGGAGTAAAGGAAAGAAAGAAGAAGAGTAAATGAACGAATTGTGTAAAGGTATAAAAGAATAAACGACGGTGGGAGATGGATAGAATCGTTGGTAGTCAGAGATAGAGAGAGAAAGTATGAGCGAATAAAAGAGGAGGTTAAAGGGGTCGCGAGATAGAAAGACGGCAGAGAGAATGTGTGTAGAAGACAGGTGTATCAGTGATGAAAATAAAAGAAAACAAACACAATTTTCACTCAGAATTCGCGAGCAGAAAAGCCTCGTCCCCCTTTCTTCAGTTGTTTAGCTGTGGGGTCAGCTTGACACCCCGCTATGTGCCGTCATTCCTCTGGGGTCGCCGCTGCTCGTTTGTCGCTCCCTCTACCGGCGAAAACCCAGGGCGTTGCCACGTGATCAGCCGCCCCCAACCCCCTTCCCCCCCCCCACAAAAGTTCATCTCTCCGTGTCCCGGAGGACTTCAGTTCGCGCATTCCCCGGGACATGTAAACATGAGTAAATAAACAAAGCCGGAACTACCCCCCCCCTCTCTCCTCCAATTTCCAAACGTTAAAAGAAGGTTAAAATCTACAGAAACAACGAGGGGATGGTAGTAGTAGTTCAACTCAAACAACTGGCCAAAGAACTTACTGTACCCACCTGTGCTGGAATCCAAATTTCCAAATAATGCAACAAAAAAAGACGTCCCGGGTTAGATTTGAATTCTATCTCTTTGGCATGTAAGGGTGTGGGCGTTTTTAAAAGAAAGTGGGTGGGTGGTGGTTGCTGGGGTGGGGGTGTAATCGGCCTTTGCTCCGTCTTGTGGATACTGCATAAATTCAAGTCAACCATTTCATTTACCAATGCCGCACTCATTTATCACTCATTGATCTAGCCTTCCAGCCATTCACCATTTACCATTTTGTTTGAGTGTTTTCTAAACATCAATCTACCCAGTCAACAAGCCATTCTTCTTTCAATCGAACCACTCACCTATTCATTCAGCTATCTGTCTAACTGTCTGTCTATCCGTCTATCTGTCTGTCTCTCTATCTATATATCTATCTGTCTGTAGGCCTATATAAATCTGTCTGTATATCTATCTACCAATTCATCCACCTATTAATCAGCCACCCATCCACTAATCCCTTAAACTACCTATTCATCCAGCCACACATCAATCCTAGTGTCCATCCAACTACCCTCTGTCCTATGACCCATCATACAGATTAATTTTTATTAAATTAACACCATGGGAGATTTTTGTTAAAAAAAATAAAAGCGGAGGGGAGCAATTATTGTCCGCACTCCTAAAAATATGTCTGCAAGTCTGCAAAGTACAATGCAGGTCAAACGACCCAAAAAAAAAACACGCCATTCCAGTGTCTTCTACAAGAAAATAAACCCAGCTCAACTCCAGTCTTCAGCAATAATAATAACACACAGACGCATTACCTTATGCTGGTGGTGAATAATAAACCCAGATCACCTTACGCTGGCCGTGAAAATAAACCCAGACCACATTAACACACGATGCACGCGCGGGGTAAAATTCGATACACGAGAAATCAAAACAAAATGGGCGTTTCCATAACTCTCACAGATTCCACAGCATACTATTAGGTAGGTAGGATATATAGACTTATACGTTTACAGACGTTCCTTTTAGATAGAAGATTAGTACGTCCACTTGGCCCATACACGCCTGCAGGGCGGCATGGATTGGTTGGCGGCAGGGAATAGAACCCGGGGCCGTTTTGTTGGCAGTCCGGTGAACTAACCGCATGACCTCACATATACATGGATATCTTAAATAAGATTACTTTATTGATCTAAACAAATGGAACTTTGACTTGATTATATATGTTCCGTCTTTCAGAATAAATGAATAATATTTTAAACACTGTAAAAGAACTATTAGTACTAAAGCACAAACATATATATACTTATAAAAGGAGTTACAGCGATCGCAAGAGAAACAGATGGCAGAAGGAATAGTTATACAAAATAGACATTCACACACACTTTCATATCACTTATCATACAAGAAAAAGTATCATTTGTATTTTCTGGCTGACTGGAGATTCTGTTGAAAAATTCTCTCACTGACAGTGGAACGAAAGAGTTTATAAATAACTATTTCAATAAAGAAAGAAAGAAAGAAAATAATTATTTCCTCGCATTGATAGTAACTATGCAAACCATGGACTTTCAATACAATTAGCCTACAGAAGAATTAATAATTATATAACAATAAATTATCTACACCAGAGGTCGGTGACCTAAGGAACGCGTGTCAGACTTAAAACGCAGAGCAATGTTATTGGCACGCGGAAGAGCCCCTAAAAGTATATTTAAGTCTCTTCTACAGTAAAAGAACAGGATGACTTTGAGGCTCTTGGCACGCTGAATCCTAATTTGGCAAACTCAAATCAGAAGGGCTGCCGATCCCTGATCTACACCAACAGTTGTTGCTTTTCGAGTTGAAAGATAAGTAAAGTACCTTTCGGACCAAACTGATCATTGGGTTGGTGAAGCAGCGATCACCAGTTTCTGTGGCCACGGCATATTAGGGAATGCCCAGCCGCCTTTACTTTACCCCAACTAATGTCAGGTACCCACCAGTGCTGGGTAGACTCAGGGACACCCTCAAGTCCCGTGAAAAAAATCCTAGCTTAAAACCTGGATTCGAACCCCGAAGCTGCGAATCGTCAGTCGAACGCGCTGCCGTTTGGCCACCATGCACAGTGTTAAAAGTTAAAATGCGAAAAAAAAAAAGTTAATAAATGATATATTTTTTATGTTGTGATAACTCTGTGAGTGTTAAAAGATGTATGAATGTTGGTCTATTTACTGAGTACACAATGTCCAACACATCCCCATCGGTTACATCATTATCGTAATTTTGTCTATTAACTTGTAACTTTAATAAGTAAAACAAAAAAAATTAAAACACTCGTCAATCTTGGTAGATTAGAAAATTAAAGTCATATTTTGATAATTGTTATTGTCTGTTTTCCTACAAAATAATATCACTGTAATTTTTCACTATATACGCCGTCGAAATATAACACCCCATCTGCACCAGTGATTAATTCACTATAAAAAATTAATCTAATAACTATTGTTGAAACTTTCAATTGGAAAAAAAAACATATTTTTTTTTAGTAATGTGGTTGTCAGGGAACGGTGGTTTTGTGGGGGGGGGGGGAGGGGGATATAAGTAAATGAAAACAATCTGACGGTATGGTGATAGATAAGAGATAATGAAAAGTGAAAACACAAATTCAAACGTACCTTTCAATATGACGTCACAAACTCTACAACCACCCCACTAGCCCCCCCCCCCCCCCCAAAAAAAAAAAAAAAAAAATAATAAAAAAATATTTCAAACATTGTAGCCATGTTTTAAATTGCTTTTATGTTCGACGTCGTATATTTTTGTGACTGTAGTTAATAAAAGGAAACTTTTTAAAATCACATTTTGTAAATCACCCTCCTCTCAATCTCGTAACAGATTCACCCCTTCCTTAATCAAACAGCGAGGCGTAATTTCTGGACGTCCCTTTTGAAGCAGGTCCTCGAAACTAGAACATCTTCACATTTCACATACACATATCAATTATTTCTATATCATTTAATGTAATCCAAACAAAAATATATGTATATTATCTAGCCTAGATTATTGTATCCGTGATCTATGCGAGTTTGTTTTTTGTTTTACAATGTTAAATACGCCTTGAGCTTACATTATGTTTGTTGGCAGCGCTAGATATATATACTTATTATTAAAGGTCGATCGAATTTTCGGAAACATACTGAAAAATATAAATTGACTTTCTGCCGAAACAGAAACTTAAACTACACCTTCGACCGAAACCGAAAGATACACCGAAATTGTAAAGCAAAATATTTAAAAGGACTGCACAACAGTAATCCCACAATCCATTTTTTTTCACATTCTTTGGGGTGATTAAATAATCCGTTTATCATTAACTTCAAGTTTTCACACAAATAAATTCGCAATATTTTAAAACTAAAGGAAATTATCAATAAGCGTTGCAGTTTGAATTTTGAAAGTTAAAATAGATGTTCGGTTGATGACCGAAAGTCAATATCAGTTTTGACCGAAACCGAAAGATAACTTTTTTTGCTTCTGCCGAAACCGAAACTACACCGAATGAGGTCATTTGCCTACTCTCGGTGCCGAAACCGAAACCTTAACCGAATTTCGGCCTACATCTACTTATTATTATACACATGGGAAGCGGGAGGGGGGGGGGTGGTTAGGGCTGAAATGGGAACACACCACCCCCACCCCCCAACGCCACCAATGTTCACAGAATTTTTAGTTCCAAGACAACAATATATATTCACTAAAACACTAAAACACACACACACATACACAAACACACACACGCTCACACACTAAGTAGATTTGCAGCCCTTCCCTCAGTCCAGCCACACGACCTAAGCAAATTCTATTGAGTAATGACTCTTACAAAAAAAAAACACCCGAAGTTTCAACATTTCTTGTCAAAATTGTGTTGTTGTTGTTTTGTTTTTTTTGTCTTTTTAAAATTTGAGGTTGATGGTTGAAAAAAAGGAAAGAATGATGAGGGTTGTTGTGGGAAAAAAAAAGGAGGGGGGGTGGAGTGGGGAATGAAAAGTTGAACAGATTCCAGCGAAATGAGTTGTTGTCAAAATAAACGCAACACCCAAACGGACCCCGGCACCGCAGCCTGTAGGCTTTTCTTGCAAACATCTTCTTTTTTTTTTCTTCCCCCTTACCATGTTCCGGCACATACGCCAGGTTCCGGCTGCGGTAAAGGTCAAGCCACACCGACAAGGAACAGGTTTGGAACATGCCTTTTACTTTTTCTCTTAACATTTTACCGGAAGTCGACAGATTTTGACCAGTTGTAAGTTACTCATCGTATTCTGTTTTTTAAACTTTGCGTTGTTTTGTTTTTTTTATGCGTATGTTCACGTTTGAGATACTTGTCGCGGGAACAAAAGCTCTGTATCAAGACCACGATGTATATCCAGAAGAGACATTTTCTATCGCCAGCACGATGTCCAGTCGTCTTTGCTTTAACCCAACTAGAGTCAGGCACCCATCATATTTGCGTAGACTCAATGACACTCTCCAGACCCGAGAAGAAATACTATACAGTGCTGAGTATAAGACACAACGAAATCAAGTATTTCTATGAGCGTGATTGTAAGACTAGAAACACACAAGGCTGGGACACACAAGGCTGGGTTAAGACCATTGGGGACCCTAGACACTCAAATAAAATTGTGTGTTCCATTTACATAAGTATTTCTAGATTATATATATAAACAATACAAAAACATAAAAACAATTAATTTATTGCAGCATACAGCAAGATGAAATTATTTTTTTTCATTTTCTAGTTTCTTTTTGTTGTATATTTCGCTTTTTTAATATTGGAAACGTTAAATCCTTCTTTTTTTTTGTTGGATAGTTATGATAGTTTATTTACTTTAATGTGGGACCTTTTTGTTTGAAATTTACCTTTTGGTTAAGCTGGATCAATTGCAATATTGCGCCATATTAGCAATGGGCTATTGTAGTTTCCTGCTATGTAAACCAAGTCCCCTTACCTTGATGCTACAAGCAGAGGCTTATTTTCCTTAAATGGTCAGCCTAATATATTCAATCCAGTCCTACACAAACGCCTAAACAAACTGCCACGATTGGACTAGACTATATGTTACTAAAATTGGGGAAATTTATATTTAAACAACGAGCTAACGTAAGGTTTTGTTACTTTATTTTGTATTTTTTTTATTTGGCCTGGTCGTAACTTTGAACTTTGAACTCAATAAATCTTCGTGTCGATTTAGCCATTTTAGCGAAGCGAAACAGCGACAGTATTGCCTTGTGGAGGGCATTGTTGAATTAATTAATAGGGCGGGGCAGAGTTAAGGGGAGGTAAGACCACGCCGTTAAAGGAATCGAATAAGTGTTCGTCCCGCAATTGGGGCTTTCACTGCTTAAGATCTTAGGGCATAAATATGTTGAGGCACGAATCGTAGCACAGGATTTATGAGACGGAAGTGAAACAAAATGCTGAACGCACATATCCTTAAACAAGCTGTTGCGCGCACAAACACACAGACACATAAACACACACTCACACAGAAAACACCACGTCCTGTTCACGAATAGCTTGGCGCCAATAGTAAATTACATGTGACATGCACTCTGCAAAATACGACCATTGTAAAACATTTAATAATGTTAATAATAATGTTTATTTATCAATAGCATTTATATCCATGATATTGCATTTAACAGGCTCCGTGCGTTCTTGGTACAAATTGCGTACGACGTAAGAAGGAGCGTGTGTTAATATATAAGTAAGATTTTTAAAAATTATTTTACAATTAATTGCAGATCAACTGGCGCTCTATGTAAATTATTGTTATCGGTATATTATACAAGTTATTGTTATGGGTATATTTCTTCTACGGCGTGTATACTGTCATATTTTGTTATGTATAACTGTATATCGGTGAAAATAACATTCATATAGAAATTATATAGTGTAAATTATACTAGTAGTAATCCCGTCCACGCTGATCAATGTATGACTACAACAAACTATTTACATTATATATATATATACCGAATATAAACTGGCTATATACTAGCAACAAACTATTTACATTATATATATATACCGAACATAAACTGGCTGTATACAATTGTTTGGAACACGATGGCCGAGCGATAGCGCGATCGACTGGCGTACCGAAGGTCGTGGGTTCCAATCCTGGTGAAGGCTAGGATATTTTGCCGGGTCTGGAAGGTGATTGTACCCAGCTCTGAAGGGTACCTGAGCTTAGTTGGAGTAAAGTAAAGGCGGCTGTGCATAGTGCTGGCCACACAATCACCTAGTATGCCGTGGCCACAGAAATCAATTTGGCCCGACGGGATACTTTTCTTTACTTACATACAATTTATTAAATTTAAGATCTCATCTGGACGTACATCGTGGTCTTGATACAGAACATTCGTGCCTCGACAAGTATCTCAATAAATATTAAATAATGAAAGTGATGAACGCTGCTTCACCGGCCCTATGGTTCGACATGATACTTACTTTACTGCTTAGTAAATCACTTATCTCTTGAGGGAGACTGAAGGCCAATGACACCACCCACTTTACCTTTCTACCGGTACTTATTATTAGGTCTGTATCCAAGTCATTCAGAATAAATATAAAAAAAACAGGAGGGCCGAATGACAATGGGCGGCCTAATGAGAAAGAATAACAAAATTAACCCTATGAGTTCGCATGTAGCGAAAACGCAATCAAACTCGGTTCACGCTTGAATGCAGCCAAGCACGTGGTGTTTAGATAACTCCGATTGCTGGTTGATGTGTTTCCGATCACTCTCTGGAAACAGCGGTCACGCTACCTTAGCATTGCCAGTACATTTGATGCAGCAGCTACTGTAGAAGCTAAAGCACCAGCGACAAAAACATACACTCAAAGAGGAAGGACAAATATAATGTCCATGGAAATAAATTTAGAAGTTCATACCCGCCAAGGACATGCTTTAACTAGTATAATGTTATGGTTGTGCAATCACATAAGGGGCGGGGGGCAAAGGAGGCATATGCCCGGGGGTGACACTTCTAGGGGCGGCTAATATAGTCTAAATATAGCACTAAACAAAAACAGTTACAGTATGCAAGGGTGGCGTCGCTGAAACTTTTACCCTGGGGCGCTACATAGGATTGTGTGAGTTCTGGCCCCGGGTCATCTCTCGTCAGTACATGGGGTCTGGATCACTATCAAATAAAACACATAAGTCACTCGGTGAACGTTTAGTCTTACTGTACAAATGGAACGCCAGTCACATATAAAAAAAGAAGATAATAAAAGGAGATACTGTATAACGCATGGATTGCTATTGCCTCTATAAACTTGTAAAGACTATTCTGTTCCCATCAAACATAGAGCTCTCAGCTGACCTATTCAAATAATGTCATAATATCGTCGGTACAATTCATTTCCGGTCATGGAATCGCTAGCGTATTCAAATCATTTTCACCCTCTACGAGTATTGATAAGCGATTAAATATAAATTACTATTCGATACAAATGTGTATCGTATTGTTGTTGCTTTCTGCCAATGAAAACACATGTACGTTTGTTGCGCGTTATGTTTGTTGTTCGACCAATGAAAACACATGTAGGGCCTACGTTTGTTTGCGCGGTATGTTGTTCGGCCAATGAAAACAATCCTTCTTCAGAAGCTGGTATCGTTAATAAGTGTTACGACGGTTACATTCATTTCCTGAAAACAGGGGAGAGCAAAAGAATAAAAGTTTATAGTTTACTTACGCCCCCCTGAAAGTCTCCCTGGAGAGTTTTTGGTGTTGATCTGATCTGAACAATCGTGAGAGTATTGCCTCGATCGCTCGTCCCGACGCATCAACAAAATACACGTGTTGAGCAAAAGCTTACCCCCCCCCCCCCCCAAAAGGGTGACGCAGTGGTAAGGCGTCAACTTTGCAAGTCCAGAATCACAAGCTCTACTTCCCACTTCCCACTGTTCAGCTGAACGTAAATATATGGACACCCCCCCCCCCCAACTCCCCAGTGCAAGAGACATTTCCGGGGCTCGAATTGATCTCAACAGCCATCTCAGAATTCCCGCCAAAGGACAATGAATTGTCGTCAACAAACGCTGATGGACGAATATATAAGATACACATAATAATATGAGTAATTATAAAAAAAAAGAGATTTCGATATTGCTGTTAAAGGTTTCTCTTTTAGAAAAAAAAACTTGTAGAAAATTGGTTTGAAAAATATTCAATTTCAATTAAAACAGATTTTGAAGTGTATACGTTAATACATTGTGTCCTTTTGATGTAATGCCGATAACAATCTCAAAATTAATAATAACTAATATTACTCTTCATAAGTGTTTATTCCTTTTTTATCTCTTTTTACGTGTTACCAAAATAGAGACCCAAAAGCATGTATTGTCTATATGTATCATAATTTAAAGAGGTTCCTTCTATACAGAAGATTAACACATTCTTGGCCCAAAACTCCCGATGGGCGGTAGGCATTTGACGCGGCGGCACGGAGAAAGGCCGAATAGATAAATGGATAAATGGATAAATGGATAAATGGATAAATGGATAAATGGATAAATGGATAAATGGATAAATGGATAAATGGATAAATGGATAAATGGATAAATGGATAAATGGATAAATGGATATGAAGGGATGAAGGGATGAAGGGATGAAGGGATGAGGGGATTAAGGGATGAAGAGATGAAGGGATGAAGGGATGAAGGGATGAATGGATGAATGGATGAATGGATGAATGGACGAAAAAACGAATGGACGAACGGACGAACGGACGAATGGAAGAACGGACGAACGGACGAACGGGCGAACGGACGAACAGACGAACAGACGAACAGACAAACAGACGAACAGACGAACAGACGAACAGACAAACAGACAAACAGACAAACAGACAAACAGACAAACAGGCAAACAGGCAAACAGACAAACATACAAACATACAAACATACAAACATACAAACAGACAAACAGACAAACAGACAAACAGACAAACAGACAAACAGACAAACAGACAAACAGACAAACAGACAAACAGACAAACAGACAAACAGACAAACAGACAAACAGACAAACAGACAAACAGACAAACTGACAAACTGACAGACAGACAGACAGACAGACAGACAGACAGACAGACAGACAGACATAAATAGATAAATAGATAAATAGATAAATAGATAAATAGATAAATAGATAAATAGATAAATAGATTGATAGATTTATAGATTTATAGATATATAGATATATATATAGATAGATAGATAGATAGATAATAGATAATAGATAAATAGATAAATAGATAAATAGATAAATAGATAAATAGATAAATAGATAAATAGATAAATAGATAAATAGATAAATAGATAAATAGATAAATAGATAAATAGATAAATAGATAAATAGATAAATAGATAAATAGATAAATAGATAAATAGATAAATAGATAAATAGATAAATAGATAAATAGATAAATAGATAAATAGTTAAATAGATTGATAGATTGATAGATTGTTAGATTGATAGATTGATAGATAGATAAATAGATAGATAGATAGATAGATAGAAACAACAAAAGAAACGTTCCGGTGTAGACTGAAAAAATCCATCCCATTATTTACCCAGTTATCAGGCGTGGCAACAAAGTATCAGTAAAAGGAGAAAAAAAAAGGAGAAAAAAAAAGGAGAAAAAAAAAGAAGAAATAATTTCTTTCTATTTTCTTTCTTTTAACTACAAGGGCGCCGGTGTTTGATGAATTTTACCCCTCAGGCGAAGATAACTCCAGACTGTCTACCTTTTTTTTTTATTTCTCTCTCTCACACTTTTTCTTCGGTATCTTTTAGTATGTTTAACCATTAAGAAAATAACTTTTGGTCAAGTGCTATATTCACTTAGACTCCCCCTCTCCCACCTCCCCCGTCCGCCACTGCTTCCAAATCACCCATAAGACTTCAGAGACAAGAGGGATCCCACACTATGGGACCTAGTCATCGCCAATATTAGTTTTTAATAGTTTTTTTTAATGATTAAGCTATTTGCAAGCTTACCATTTTATGTAATACCTAAGACTATAATAAGAATTACTTCTTTTTCGGAATTCCCGATTCCCTTTTTGCACTGTACACTTCCGTTTTGTTTAATCGCTATGATTTTCTCAGTGAAAAATTAACATTAAAATCCAAAGTTGTATACAGCACAGAATAGAACGTTCTCAGTGGGCGTGGCTTAGGTTTTACTCTATTTTTAGTGACGTATTTGTGTAAATATAAGAACCCACTTGAGGTACAAATGTAACGTGGTGAAAGTGAAGTACTTCTTTATCATGCAAAATTCACATCTGAATATTGGCTATCCTACTCAAAAATAATGAGGTAAATAGTAGTACTGTAGATTAATTGATTAATGTGATTAGGCTAGGGCCGGCTAGACATATTTACACTTTCAATTTCACTTTATAGGCCTACACTTTTAATGTTTCGTAGGCTAGGCTTCAACGTCAGGTGATAGTGTTGATGGTGAATAGGCTATCTACTAACTATTTAGTCAAGTCACTAATAGGCTCACATCGTCTATGATCTATGTCTATGATAATAATAAAATAGCCTATTTTATTTAACATACATAATACAGCTTAAATCTTAATAAGACTTAAAACACAACACATCATTTAAAAAAAACTCGAGCCTATATGAAACTATTAATACAGCGGCCATTATTACTTGTACACCATTACAGAAAGTAAACACAAATCACGTGCTTTTTGTCACGTGATTGCAAACGCCCTATAGGTATAGAACAGAATGCGCAATCGCATTTTTTTCTGTTTCCGGAAGTAATACCGACGCCATACTATTTAAACGCAGCGGTCCTGGTTACACTCTATATTTATGCTTATTTACTATGTCTTTTTCTTCAAATCTACAAGTTTGAACATCCAAAGCATTTTTGGTGTACTAGCTATAGGATTAGAATACCCATTAGTGAAACAGACCTATAACTACTGTACCGTATCTTATATTATAGCTTTTATAATAGTATGTATAAATATTGCGTTATATAAAGCGATTAAGTCTTCAAAATAACTTAAATAACTTTGGATTATGAATTATATCCCTTTATAATTTTAAAGCAATATTTTGGTTTAAAAAGTATATTTAAAAGTACCATGGAAAGGTTAAGAGAAACGATATATAAAGTACAAAGAGATGACAGTTCCTTTGGCCCTTGAAATTCATGAGGGGATTGTGTGGTCAAGACAACGCTCTAACATTTCCTTAAACAACTTTTATTTTTTAAATAATAAAAAAATACCTCTTAAACAAATCAAAAATTGATCTAAGCAAATTTATTATAGGTCTATTTAAATTATGTTTATTTTCTACTGTGATGGGCGAATTCAATGAAACAGAATAAGATATTGCATTTTAACATTCAAAATTACATAGGGCCTACTTAGTATCAATGATGACTTAAACTTCCTTAATTGTATACAAATTTTAGAAACTCTTTTACATGAAAATATTTCACATTCAAAGTGCCAAAGTCAATTTGAAAAAGGGTTTCAGCCTTCAGCCTTTGTTCTACATGTTGTTCCTCTAACATTAAATTAAAACTGAACTGCTTTTATGTCATTGTTAATCCTTGATTATATTAAGGCTCATTTCTATCTGTAAGACAATGTAGATCACCTTTTTCTCTTTGGTCTGGGCAATAGCTTCTTTTTACATGTTGAAAGAATATCAATGTTATAATGATTAAATACAGACGCTCTGGCAAATGAAGTTGCCTCTGGCTTCCTCACAGTCAAATGTCGTCGGGCGAATGGTGGGCGAATATCGATAAAAAGTCGGACGAATATCAGGCGAATGTCGGACGAATGTAGGCGAAAAATGGGCTGATGGCGGACGTATGATGGGTTAATATGGTGATAATGTGGGGGTGAATGGTGGGCGAATATCGGGTGAATGGTGGGCGAATATCGGGCAAATGGTGGGCGAATATCGATAAAATATCGCACGAATATCAGGCGAATGTCGGGCGAATAATGGGCTGATGGTGGATGAATGTCGTACGAATATCGGGCGAAAAATGGGCTGATGGTGGATGAATAACGTACGAATATCGGGCGAAAAATGGGCTGATGGTGGATGAATAACGTACGAATATCGGGCGAAAAATGGGCTGATGGTGGATGAATAACGTACGAATATCGGGCGAAAAAGGGCTGATGGTGGATGAATAACGTACGAATATCGGGCGAAAAATGGGCTGATGGTGGATGAATGTCGTACGAATATCGGGTGTGGGTTTTACTCTTGGAGATCTAGAACCGTTGCTAGCCTAAGCGATTTTTTTAAAACCTTGTTTTTTTTTGTTGTTGTTTTTATTTTCCCCTTGAGCTGTGAAAATGTGTGAAGGTGAGCACTGCATGCCGGGGCGTATGAAGCGGGCGCCGCCTTTGAAATGAAAACCAGCGACAGAGAGACCAGTAAATGGCCCACACGCCGGAGGATGGCCTTTGATGTTCGTCACAAAGACAACGAGGGAGGAAGCGGAGTCGAGACGATGTCGCTGGAGCTTTGGCGCGAGGTGGCGGCAGTCGGGGCCCCGGATGAGAATGTGAGAGAATGAATGAGATAGAGAAAGAGAGAGTGGGTGAACAAATGATATATATATATATATATATATATAGTGAAAGAAGTAAAAAGATAGATAAAGAGAGATTAAGATGGTATGAGAAAATGATAGCGAGAGAAAGATGAGAGAAGGAGAGAATTAGAAAGAGGGAATATAAAGAAAAGGAGATTAGAAGACGAATAAAGACTAGAAGGAAATTGAAAAAGAGATAAAGAGAGAGTAAATGAAAAAAAATATATTATAAAAACGAAAGATAGATAAAAAGGAGATATAGAGATAAAGAAAAGGTAGAGATAAAAAGGGTATGAGAAAGAGTGAGATAGCGAATGAAAGAGGAAGCAGGATAGAGAGAAATATAGATAGATAAGATAGATGAGACGGATGAGACGGATGAGACGGATGAGACGGATGAGACGGATGAGACGGATGAGACGGATGAGACGGATGAGACGGATGAGACGGATGAGACGGATGAGACGGATGAGACGGATGAGACGGATGAGACGGATGAGACGGATGAGACGGAAGAGACGGAAGAGACGGAAGAGACGGAAGAGACGGAAGAGACGGAAGAGACGGAAGAGACGGAAGAGACGGAAGAGGCGGATGAGGCGGATGAGGCGGATGAGGCGGATGAGGCGGATGAGGCGGATGAGGCGGATGAGGCGGATGAGGCGGAAGAGGCGGAAGAGGCGGAAGAGGCGGAAGAGGCGGAAGAGGCGGAAGAGGCGGAAGAGGCGGAAGAGGCGGAAGAGGCGGAAGAGGCGGAAGAGGCGGATGAGGCGGATGAGGCGGATGAGGCGGATGAGGCGGATGAGGCGGATGAGGCGGATGAGGCGGATGAGGCGGATGAGGCGGATGAGGCGGATGAGGCGGATGAGGCGGATGAGGCGGATGAGGCGGATGAGGCGGATGAGGCGGATGAGGCGGATGAGGCGGATGAGGCGGATGAGGCGGATGAGGCAAGATGAGGCAAGATGAGGCAAGATGAGGCAAGATGAGGCAAGATGAGGCAAGATGAGGCAAGATGAGGCAAGATGAGGCAAGATGAGGCAAGATGAGGCAAGATGAGGCAAGATGAGACAAGATGAGACAAGATGAGACAAGATGAGACAAGATGAGACAAGATGAGACAAGATGAGACAAGATGAGACAAGATGAGACAAGATGAGACAAGATGAGACAAGATGAGATAAGATGAGATAAGATGAGATAAGATGAGATAAGATGAGATAAGATGAGATAAGATGAGATAAGATGAGATAAGATGAGATAAGATGAGATAAGATGAGATAAGATGAGATAAGATGAGATAAGATGAGATAAGATGAGATAAGATGAGATAAGATGAGATAAGATGAGATAAGATGAGATAAGATGAGATAAGATGAGATAAGATGAGATAAGATGAGATAAGATGAGATAAGATGAGATAAGATGAGATAAGATGAGATAAGATGAGATAAGATGAGATAAGATGAGATAAGATGAGATAAGATGAGATAAGATGAGATAAGATGAGATAAGATGAGATAAGATGAGATAAGATGAGATAAGATGAGATAAGATGAGATAAGATGAGATAAGATGAGATAAGATGAGATAAGATGAGATAAGATGAGATAAGATGAGATAAGATGAGATAAGATGAGATAAGATGAGATAAGATGAGATAAGATGAGATAAGATGAGATAAGATGAGATAAGATGAGATAAGATGAGATAAGATGAGATAAGATGAGATAAGATGAGATAAGATGAGATAAGATGAGATAAGATGAGATAAGATGAGATAAGATGAGATAAGATGAGATAAGATGAGATAAGATGAGATAAGATGAGATAAGATGAGATAAGATGAGATAAGATGAGATAAGATGAGATAAGATGAGATAAGATGAGATAAGATGAGATAAGATGAGATAAGATGAGATAAGATGAGATAAGATGAGATAAGATGAGATAAGATGAGATAAGATGAGATAAGATGAGATAAGATGAGATAAGATGAGATAAGATGAGATAAGATGAGATAAGATGAGATAAGATGAGATAAGATGAGATAAGATGAGATAAGATGAGATAAGATGAGATAAGATGAGATAAGATGAGATAAGATGAGATAAGATGAGATAAGATGAGATAAGATGAGATAAGATGAGATAAGATGAGATAAGATGAGATAAGATGAGATAAGATGAGATAAGATGAGATAAGATGAGATAAGATGAGATAAGATGAGATAAGATGAGATAAGATGAGATAAGATGAGATAAGATGAGATAAGATGAGATAAGATGAGATAAGATGAGATAAGATGAGATAAGATGAGATAAGATGAGATAAGATGAGATAAGATGAGATAAGATGAGATAAGATGAGATAAGATGAGATAAGATGAGATAAGATGAGATAAGATGAGATAAGATGAGATAAGATGAGATAAGATGAGATAAGATGAGATAAGATGAGATAAGATGAGATAAGATGAGATAAGATGAGATAAGATGAGATAAGATGAGATAAGATGAGATAAGATGAGATAAGATGAGATAAGATGAGATAAGATGAGATAAGATGAGATAAGATGAGATAAGATGAGATAAGATGAGATAAGATGAGATAAGATGAGATAAGATGAGATAAGATGAGATAAGATGAGATAAGATGAGATAAGATGAGATAGATGAGATAGATGAGATAAGATGAGATAAGATGAGATAAGATGAGATAGATGAGATAGATGAGATAGATGAGATAGATGAGATAGATGAGATAGATGAGATAGATGAGATAGATGAGATAGATGAGATAGATGAGATAGATGAGATAGATAAGATAGATAAGATAGATAAGATAGATATATAGACAGATAGACAGATAGACAGATAAGATAGATAGATATATAGACAGATAAGATAGATAGATATATAGACAGATGAGACAGATGAGACAGATGAGACAGATGAGACAGATGAGACAGATGAGACAGATGAGACAGATGAGACAGATGAGACAGATGAGACAGATGAGACAGATGAGACAGATGAGACAGATGAGACAGATGAGACAGATGAGACAGATGAGACAGATGAGACAGATGAGACAGATGAGACAGATGAGACAGATGAGACAGATGAGACAGATGAGACAGATGAGACAGATGAGACAGATGAGACAGATGAGACAGATGAGACAGATGAGACAGATGAGACAGATGAGACAGATGAGACAGATGAGACAGATGAGACAGATGAGACAGATGAGACAGATGAGACAGATGAGACAGATGAGACAGATGAGACAGATGAGACAGATGAGACAGATGAGACAGATGAGACAGATGAGACAGATGAGACAGATGAGACAGATGAGACAGATGAGACAGATGAGACAGATGAGACAGATGAGACAGATGAGACAGATGAGACAGATGAGACAGATGAGACAGATGAGACAGATAAGACAGATAAGACAGATAAGACAGATAAGACAGATAAGACAGATAAGACAGATAAGACAGATAAGACAGATAAGACAGATAAGACAGATAAGACAGATAAGACAGATAAGACAGATAAGACAGATAAGACAGATAAGACAGATAAGACAGATAAGACAGATAAGACAGATAAGACAGATAAGACAGATAAGACAGATAAGACAGATAAGACAGATAAGACAGATAAGACAGATAAGACAGATAAGACAGATAAGACAGATAAGACAGATAAGACAGATAAGATAGATAAGATAGATAAGATAGATAAGATAGATAAGATAGATAAGATAGATAAGATAGATAAGATAGATAAGATAGATAAGATAGATAAGATAGATAAGATAGATAAGATAGATAAGATAGATAAGATAGATAAGATAGATAAGATAGATAAGATAGATAAGATAGATAAGATAGATAAGATAGATAAGATAGATAAGATAGATAAGATAGATATATAGAAAGATAGATAGATTGAGAGAAATGAGAAAAAAATGAACACTAGAGAATAGAAAGAAAAAGATATAAAAAGAAGAATAGAGATAAAAAGGAAAAAGAGAGAAAGATAATAACAAAGGAAAGAGAATAAGAGTCGAAAAAAAAGACGACAACTAAACTAGATAAGAAAGAGTGAGAGAGAGAGAAAAAGAGAGAGTAGGAGAAAGAGACAGAGAACATGTTCCCGAGTGTCCCGGCTGTTAGGCCATTATAACATTTTATGTTTTATGTTTAAAGTGTGAAATGGGCATTTTGTACTAGCAAAGACTATAATAGATGAACTCATTGCTTTAATATTTCTACTATTTATTGATGACTTGAATGACTTCTTTTCGGAATTCCCGATTCCCTTTTTGTATTGTACACTGTACACTTCCGTTTTATTTAATCGCTATGATTTTCTCAATGAAATATTAAAATTCATATCAAAAGTTGTATACAGCGGAAACCTTTGGGCAAACTTAGGAGCGTAGACGTCATTTAAGGAAGCGTTATTGGATGCGCACGGAAAAAAAAGAACATATAAGCTCTAAAAATAGTGCAAGCGGTACTAGCTACATAATCTCCATGTAAAATGTGGGCACGGAGAGTTGTCGGACTTTGCCTTTCCTATACCAATGGGCCAACATGGTCTGAACATGGATACTTTTATTTCCATATACAAGCAGTTGTTGAATATCTAGATCAGAGGTATCAAACACACAGCCCTCGAGACACATTCGGCCCGCGAAAACTTTTAAACGGCCTTGTCCCATTCTTGAGTTTTCACACACAAAGATTTTTTTTTTATGATCGCCGCCGTTTGAGCCTTTGAGCAGCGGTCACCAGTTTCTGTGGCCACGGCATACTAGGGGATGTGTGGCCAGCACATAGATCAGCCGCCTTCAACAGCCATATGATCAGTTTGGTCCGAAGGGTAGGCCTACTTAACAAAAAAATTATTATTAATTTTAATAAATAGTAATAAATAATTGTAGCGCACGGATTTGTAGGTCTATCATTAAAAGTAAAACCTACATCCGTTTATGCGGCCCGCGGGTTACTTTTATGTGGACCCTCAAAGCAATTTTAGTTTGAGACCCCTGATCTTAATTAAAATGTATTCTTTCTTTCAGGAAATACTAAATAATGGGTACCTTAACCCTTCCCGTACCGACCTACTTCTATCTTTGCTGCCTTCAGTTCCGCTATATACGCGCCCGGGACTGTAAGGGTTAAGGCCTATACGTGACATGAATTTGAAATTTAAATGAGTCTTATTTAACTCACCCTTCCCTACAACTTGACCTGCATTGCGCGCCTTCCTACCTTCTTCGTGTCACATAGACCAATAGCCGAAGTAAGCGGATACATGTCAGATCAGAAATTACGTATCCACCATTCTCTAGTTCTTTCTCTTTTTCTCTCTCTCTCTCTCCCTGTCTACCTACCTATCTCTGTCACAAACTCAAACTCAAATTAATTAACCCTCGGAACACCGGCACAAAAAAAAACAATCATGTATATCTTAAATTATATATTAAAAAAAAAACTTGTTGGTCGTGAAACGGGGGGAGGGTTCAACTGTGGATACGGGAGGGGGGGAAGAAGGGAGGGTGGCGGTTGATAGAAACCAGTGGGGTAAAGGGGAGTTAACGGTGGTGGTGTGGCATGATGGGAAGGGGAGGAGGTCCTAAGCTGACATTGGGAGAAGGGGTACGGTGAAAAGGAAACGAGGGTGGGGTGGTCAAAGGTGGACGATCTCGTCATTACTTATCTTGTTATGGGGGACAGACCTAAGCGCTCAGATAACAAGATCTTTTTTTTTTAACGGTGTTAATATATGTTATGTCTGGCCCTCCACATTCTCCAAAGATTATAAAAAAAAAAAATCGAAAAGTTAATAACAACGGAATACTTGGCATGTTATGTTTAGTGATAAACTTGTGATTTCTGTGTGGGGGGTGGGGGTGGGGTCTGGTAAATGAGTAGTGAAGGGTGCTGCTTTTTTATGTTGCTGTCTTCGTACTCAACTAGGGCTGCCAGACGTCCGGCATGCCCTCCTTTTAATACTATTCTCCTCCGTCCGGCAGGCAAAGCTAAGAACCTTTAAATTATCCGGCTTTTGTTAATATTGTATGTAAAGTTTCAAAAATAGTATTAACATGTTAAGAATATAACACATAAACAAGTGATCATTTGTACAATAAAAGAATGATGCGTTTTTTTTTGTTAAAGACTCTTGCGTGAACTGTAAAATGTTTGTGTTTTCAAAGTTATTTAACAAAACTATTTCTCTGTCAGTTTACCAATAAGGCCTACGCACTTTTTGAATTGGCAGCTCTTGTAATAAAATTATACGGGTTTAATGCGAAACAATCCAATTGAAACACAATGTCCTCCTTTGTCTAAGATGGGTTGCAGTTTAAAGGTGGGGAGGGTGACTCATGTAACGGGCCTAGCGGTCTAATCTTTTGCTTAGGGGCATTTTGAGGAGTATTGTTGAGACATGGAGATGTATAGTACAGGCCACATAGGTCGCTGGCAAGTAGGTTGGCGCCCCCCCCCCCCCCACTGTGGCGATGATAACGGGTAGTTTTAGAAAAGAAGGTCAGGCGGGAGAGAATCTCCTGTATTCATTAGCTCCGGTGAAGACGAATATTTGTTTTCCCGTCTCGTTAAATGAAGTAGAGATGAGAACTGAACCCAAACTATGCCGACGACCCAACCGAACCCAAACTCTGCCGACGACCCAACCGAACCAAAACTCTGCCGACGACCCAACCGAACCCAAACTCTGCCGACGACCCAACCGAACCAAAACTCTGCCGACGACCCAACCGAACCCAAACTCTGAAGGCGACCCAACCGAACCAAAACTCTGCCGACGACCCAACCGAACCAAAACTCTGCCGACGACCCAACCGAACCAAAACTCTGCCGACGACCCAACCGAACCAAAACTCTGCCGACGACCAAAGCGAACCAAAACTCTGCCGACGACCAAACCGAACCCAAACTCTGAAGGCGACCCAACCGAACCAAAACTCTGCCGACGACCAAATCGAATAGATAGATAGACAGATAGACAGATAAGATAGATAGATATATAGACAGATAAGATAGATAGATATATAGACAGATGAGACAGATGAGACAGATGAGACAGATGAGACAGATGAGACAGATGAGACAGATGAGACAGATGAGACAGATGAGACAGATGAGACAGATGAGACAGATGAGACAGATGAGACAGATGAGACAGATGAGACAGATGAGACAGATGAGACAGATGAGACAGATGAGACAGATGAGACAGATGAGACAGATGAGACAGATGAGACAGATGAGACAGATGAGACAGATGAGACAGATGAGACAGATGAGACAGATGAGACAGATGAGACAGATGAGACAGATGAGACAGATGAGACAGATGAGACAGATGAGACAGATGAGACAGATGAGACAGATGAGACAGATGAGACAGATGAGACAGATGAGACAGATGAGACAGATGAGACAGATGAGACAGATGAGACAGATGAGACAGATGAGACAGATGAGACAGATGAGACAGATGAGACAGATGAGACAGATGAGACAGATGAGACAGATGAGACAGATGAGACAGATGAGACAGATGAGACAGATGAGACAGATAAGACAGATAAGACAGATAAGACAGATAAGACAGATAAGACAGATAAGACAGATAAGACAGATAAGACAGATAAGACAGATAAGACAGATAAGACAGATAAGACAGATAAGACAGATAAGACAGATAAGACAGATAAGACAGATAAGACAGATAAGACAGATAAGACAGATAAGACAGATAAGACAGATAAGACAGATAAGACAGATAAGACAGATAAGACAGATAAGACAGATAAGACAGATAAGACAGATAAGACAGATAAGACAGATAAGACAGATAAGATAGATAAGATAGATAAGATAGATAAGATAGATAAGATAGATAAGATAGATAAGATAGATAAGATAGATAAGATAGATAAGATAGATAAGATAGATAAGATAGATAAGATAGATAAGATAGATAAGATAGATAAGATAGATAAGATAGATAAGATAGATAAGATAGATAAGATAGATAAGATAGATAAGATAGATAAGATAGATATATAGAAAGATAGATAGATTGAGAGAAATGAGAAAAAAATGAACACTAGAGAATAGAAAGAAAAAGATATAAAAAGAAGAATAGAGATAAAAAGGAAAAAGAGAGAAAGATAATAACAAAGGAAAGAGAATAAGAGTCGAAAAAAAAGACGACAACTAAACTAGATAAGAAAGAGTGAGAGAGAGAGAAAAAGAGAGAGTAGGAGAAAGAGACAGAGAACATGTTCCCGAGTGTCCCGGCTGTTAGGCCATTATAACATTTTATGTTTTATGTTTAAAGTGTGAAATGGGCATTTTGTACTAGCAAAGACTATAATAGATGAACTCATTGCTTTAATATTTCTACTATTTATTGATGACTTGAATGACTTCTTTTCGGAATTCCCGATTCCCTTTTTGTATTGTACACTGTACACTTCCGTTTTATTTAATCGCTATGATTTTCTCAATGAAATATTAAAATTCATATCAAAAGTTGTATACAGCGGAAACCTTTGGGCAAACTTAGGAGCGTAGACGTCATTTAAGGAAGCGTTATTGGATGCGCACGGAAAAAAAAGAACATATAAGCTCTAAAAATAGTGCAAGCGGTACTAGCTACATAATCTCCATGTAAAATGTGGGCACGGAGAGTTGTCGGACTTTGCCTTTCCTATACCAATGGGCCAACATGGTCTGAACATGGATACTTTTATTTCCATATACAAGCAGTTGTTGAATATCTAGATCAGAGGTATCAAACACACAGCCCTCGAGACACATTCGGCCCGCGAAAACTTTTAAACGGCCTTGTCCCATTCTTGAGTTTTCACACACAAAGATTTTTTTTTTATGATCGCCGCCGTTTGAGCCTTTGAGCAGCGGTCACCAGTTTCTGTGGCCACGGCATACTAGGGGATGTGTGGCCAGCACATAGATCAGCCGCCTTCAACAGCCATATGATCAGTTTGGTCCGAAGGGTAGGCCTACTTAACAAAAAAATTATTATTAATTTTAATAAATAGTAATAAATAATTGTAGCGCACGGATTTGTAGGTCTATCATTAAAAGTAAAACCTACATCCGTTTATGCGGCCCGCGGGTTACTTTTATGTGGACCCTCAAAGCAATTTTAGTTTGAGACCCCTGATCTTAATTAAAATGTATTCTTTCTTTCAGGAAATACTAAATAATGGGTACCTTAACCCTTCCCGTACCGACCTACTTCTATCTTTGCTGCCTTCAGTTCCGCTATATACGCGCCCGGGACTGTAAGGGTTAAGGCCTATACGTGACATGAATTTGAAATTTAAATGAGTCTTATTTAACTCACCCTTCCCTACAACTTGACCTGCATTGCGCGCCTTCCTACCTTCTTCGTGTCACATAGACCAATAGCCGAAGTAAGCGGATACATGTCAGATCAGAAATTACGTATCCACCATTCTCTAGTTCTTTCTCTTTTTCTCTCTCTCTCTCTCCCTGTCTACCTACCTATCTCTGTCACAAACTCAAACTCAAATTAATTAACCCTCGGAACACCGGCACAAAAAAAAACAATCATGTATATCTTAAATTATATATTAAAAAAAAAACTTGTTGGTCGTGAAACGGGGGGAGGGTTCAACTGTGGATACGGGAGGGGGGGAAGAAGGGAGGGTGGCGGTTGATAGAAACCAGTGGGGTAAAGGGGAGTTAACGGTGGTGGTGTGGCATGATGGGAAGGGGAGGAGGTCCTAAGCTGACATTGGGAGAAGGGGTACGGTGAAAAGGAAACGAGGGTGGGGTGGTCAAAGGTGGACGATCTCGTCATTACTTATCTTGTTATGGGGGACAGACCTAAGCGCTCAGATAACAAGATCTTTTTTTTTTAACGGTGTTAATATATGTTATGTCTGGCCCTCCACATTCTCCAAAGATTATAAAAAAAAAAAATCGAAAAGTTAATAACAACGGAATACTTGGCATGTTATGTTTAGTGATAAACTTGTGATTTCTGTGTGGGGGGTGGGGGTGGGGTCTGGTAAATGAGTAGTGAAGGGTGCTGCTTTTTTATGTTGCTGTCTTCGTACTCAACTAGGGCTGCCAGACGTCCGGCATGCCCTCCTTTTAATACTATTCTCCTCCGTCCGGCAGGCAAAGCTAAGAACCTTTAAATTATCCGGCTTTTGTTAATATTGTATGTAAAGTTTCAAAAATAGTATTAACATGTTAAGAATATAACACATAAACAAGTGATCATTTGTACAATAAAAGAATGATGCGTTTTTTTTTGTTAAAGACTCTTGCGTGAACTGTAAAATGTTTGTGTTTTCAAAGTTATTTAACAAAACTATTTCTCTGTCAGTTTACCAATAAGGCCTACGCACTTTTTGAATTGGCAGCTCTTGTAATAAAATTATACGGGTTTAATGCGAAACAATCCAATTGAAACACAATGTCCTCCTTTGTCTAAGATGGGTTGCAGTTTAAAGGTGGGGAGGGTGACTCATGTAACGGGCCTAGCGGTCTAATCTTTTGCTTAGGGGCATTTTGAGGAGTATTGTTGAGACATGGAGATGTATAGTACAGGCCACATAGGTCGCTGGCAAGTAGGTTGGCGCCCCCCCCCCCCCCACTGTGGCGATGATAACGGGTAGTTTTAGAAAAGAAGGTCAGGCGGGAGAGAATCTCCTGTATTCATTAGCTCCGGTGAAGACGAATATTTGTTTTCCCGTCTCGTTAAATGAAGTAGAGATGAGAACTGAACCCAAACTATGCCGACGACCCAACCGAACCCAAACTCTGCCGACGACCCAACCGAACCAAAACTCTGCCGACGACCCAACCGAACCCAAACTCTGCCGACGACCCAACCGAACCAAAACTCTGCCGACGACCCAACCGAACCCAAACTCTGAAGGCGACCCAACCGAACCAAAACTCTGCCGACGACCCAACCGAACCAAAACTCTGCCGACGACCCAACCGAACCAAAACTCTGCCGACGACCCAACCGAACCAAAACTCTGCCGACGACCAAAGCGAACCAAAACTCTGCCGACGACCAAACCGAACCCAAACTCTGAAGGCGACCCAACCGAACCAAAACTCTGCCGACGACCAAATCGAACCAAAACTCTGCCGACGACCAAACCGAACCCAAACTCTGAAGGCGACCCAACCGAACCAAAACTCTGCCGACGACCCAACCGAACCAAAACTCTGCCGACGACCCAACCGAACCAAAACTCTGCCGACGACCCAACCGAACCTAAACTCTGCCGACGACCAAATCGAACCAAAACTCTGCCGACGACCCAACCGAAACAAAACTCTGCCGACGACCCAACCGAACCAAAACTCTGAAGGCGACCCAACCGAACCAAAACTCTGCCGACGACCCAACCGAACCAAAACTCTGCCGACGACCAAATCGAACCCAAACTCTGAAGGCGACCCAACCGAACCAAAACTCTGCCGACGACCCAACCGAACCAAAACTCTGCCGACGACCAAATCGAACCCAAACTCTGAAGGCGACCCAACCGAACCAAAACTCTGCCGACGACCAAATCGAACCCAAACTCTGAAGGCGACCCAACCGAACCAAAACTCTGCCGACGACCCAATCGAACCCAAACTCTGCCGGCGACCAAACCGAACCAAAACTCTGCCGACGACCAAATCGAACCCAAACTCTGCCGGCGACCAAACCGAACCGAAACTCTGCCGGTGACCCAACCGAACCAAAACTCTGCCGACGACCAAATCGAACCAAAACTCTGCCGACGACCCAACCGAACCAAAACTCTGCCGACGACCCAACCGAACCAAAACTCTGCCTACGACCCAACCGAACCAAAACTCTGCCGACGACCCAACCGAACCAAAACTCTGCCGACGACCAAATCGAACCCAAACTCTGAAGGCGATCCAACCAAACCAAAACTCTGCCGACGACCAAATCGAACCAAAACTCTGCCGACGACCAAATCGAACCCAAACTCTGAAGGCGACCCAACCGAACCAAAACTCTGCCGACGACCCAACCGAACCAAAACTCTGCCGACGACCAAATCGAACCAAAACTCTGCCGACGACCCAACCGAACCAAAACTCTGCCGACGACCCAACCGAACCAAAACTCTGCCGACGACCAAATCGAACCCAAACTCTGAAGGCGACCCAACCGAACCAAAACTCTGCCGACGACCCAACCGAACCAAAACTCTGCCGACGACCCAACCGAACCCAAACTCTGCCGACGACCCAACCGAACCAAAACTCTGCCGACGACCCAACCGAACCCAAACTCTGAAGGCGACCCAACCGAACCAAAACTCTGCCGACGACCCAACCGAACCAAAACTCTGCCGACGACCCAACCGAACCAAAACTCTGCCGACGACCCAACCGAACCAAAACTCTGCCGACGACCAAAGCGAACCAAAACTCTGCCGACGACCAAACCGAACCCAAACTCTGAAGGCGACCCAACCGAACCAAAACTCTGCCGACGACCAAATCGAACCAAACTCTGCCGACGACCAAACCGAACCCAAACTCTGAAGGCGACCCAACCGAACCAAAACTCTGCCGACGACCCAACCGAACCAAAACTCTGCCGACGACCCAACCGAACCAAAACTCTGCCGACGACCCAACCGAACCAAAACTCTGCCGACGACCAAATCGAACCAAAACTCTGCCGACGACCCAACCGAAACAAAACTCTGCCGACGACCCAACCGAACCAAAACTCTGAAGGCGACCCAACCGAACCAAAACTCTGCCGACGACCCAACCGAACCAAAACTCTGCCGACGACCAAATCGAACCCAAACTCTGAAGGCGACCCAACCGAACCAAAACTCTGCCGACGACCCAACCGAACCAAAACTCTGCCGACGACCCAACCGAACCAAAACTCTGCCGACGACCAAATCGAACCCAAACTCTGAAGGCGACCCAACCGAACCAAAACTCTGCCGACGACCCAACCGAACCAAAACTCTGCCGACGACCAAATCGAACCCAAACTCTGAAGGCGACCCAACCGAACCAAAGCTCTGCCGACGACCAAATCGAACCCAAACTCTGAAGGCGACCCAACCGAACCAAAACTCTGCCGACGACCCAATCGAACCCAAACTCTGCCGGCGACCAAACCGAACCAAAACTCTGCCGACGACCAAATCGAACCCAAACTCTGCCGGCGACCAAACCGAACCGAAACTCTGCCGGTGACCCAACCGAACCAAAACTCTGCCGACGACCAAATCGAACCAAAACTCTGCCGACGACCCAACCGAACCAAAACTCTGCCGACGACCCAACCGAACCAAAACTCTGCCTACGACCCAAACGAACCAAAACTCTGCCGACGACCCAACCGAACCAAAACTCTGCCGACGACCAAATCGAACCCAAACTCTGAAGGCGACCCAACCAAACCAAAACTCTGCCGACGACCAAATCGAACCAAAACTCTGCCGACGACCAAATCGAACCCAAACTCTGAAGGCGACCCAACCGAACCAAAACTCTGCCGACGACCCAACCGAACCAAAACTCTGCCGACGACCAAATCGAACCAAAACTCTGCCGACGACCCAACCGAACCAAAACTCTGCCGACGACCCAACCGAACCAAAACTCTGCCGACGACCAAATCGAACCCAAACTCTGAAGGCGACCCAACCGAACCAAAACTCTGCCGACGACCCAACCGAACCAAAACTCTGCCGACGACCTAATCGAACCCAAACTCTGAAGACGACCCAACCGAACCAAAACTCTGCCGACGACCAAATCGAACCCAAACTCTGAAGGCGACCCAACCGAACCAAAACTCTGCCGACGACCAAATCGAACCCAAACTCTGAAGGCGACCCAACCGAACCAAAACTCTGCCGACGACCCAACCGAACCAAAGCTCTGCCGACGACCAAATCGAACCCAAACTCTGAAGGCGACCCAACCGAACCAAAACTCTGCCGACGACCCAATCGAACCCAAACTCTGCCGGCGACCGAACAAAACCCGAATTCAAAGTCACGGAGTACGAACCGAACGAACCCATATCAAACTAAAAGAACCCAAGACCTTTTTATCTTTTCACTAGCTACTAGCACAGACCTACACCGAAAATGATTAGGCCTACATTTGTATTAACCCTTACAGTCCCGGGCACGTATATAGCGGGACTGAAGGCAGCATAGATAGAAGTAGGTCGGTACGGGAAGGGTTCATAGTATTTGAAAACAAAAGGATGTTTTTTTATGACCAGTTCTCTCCCCCCTCCCCCCCCCCCCCCCCAACACCACTTGACGCACTGGCTTTGATTTGTAGAAATGATCGTCCAAACAAAAATCAAACAAGGACAAAAAAAACAACGCAAAACTTTGCTTAAACAAACAGGAATTGACAACGCAAGTGACCTAGATGAATGTATCTCAAAATTCAGCTTGCTCTTCCCGCCTCTGCGACGTCAAACTGGTTTGATAGTTTGATGATCCAGGGCTGTGGAGTCGGAGTCGAAGAGTCGGAGGAATTTTTGGTACCTGGAGTCGGAGTCGGAGTTGGAGTCGGAAGTACAAAAAATTCGGAGTCGGAGTCGGAGTTGGAGTCGGAACATTTAACTACCGACTTCACAGCCCTGGTTTGATCTTCTCTCCCTGGCTGCCTTTTCCCCATACAAACAATGTGCGTGTAATCATAAAAAGTATAAAAAAAGTAAAGTATCCCGTCGCACCAAATTGATCATAGGGCTGGTGAAGCAGCGTTCACCAGTTTCCGTGGCCACGCCATAATAGGTGATTGTGTGGCCAGCACTATGCACAGCCGCCTTTACTTTACCCCAACTAAGGTCAGGTACCCATCAGAGCTCAGTAAGGGGCACTGTAGCCGAGCAGCAGCGCGTACGACTGGCGATCCAAGGGTCCTGGGTTCGAAACCCTCTTTTTTTATTTTCGTAATCATTGTTTAGTATAAAAACGTACGCTATTACACACACACACGAGAACAAAAATATTGAGATTTATAGCAGTGTAGAAAGAGATTATTTATCCATTACGATGCCTCACCCACCCTCATTCGCCGATGTACTGATAGAGAACAAAACTGATCAAGTAAAATAAGACCCGCCGCCTATGTTGTTGTTTAAGTTGTTTTGGGTTTTCATATGGTCACTTTGGTTTAGTGATGACAATGTGATAATTGATAACTGTAGGCCTACAACCAACTGTTACGTCAAAGGTATTATACACAAAAAACATACATTAAACTTTAAACCAACTAACTGTAAAATGGCTAATAACTATAGCACAGTGGTCCCTCTCTGCCCCCTCCCAGTATCTTCGACAGAACCCTTCCCCTCCCTTTGCAATCACAAGAGTAAAGTAAAATGGAATGGAATTGTCAGCTAAAAAAGACATAAACATATTAAATATCAAAATCATAAAAATAATAATACTAATAATAATAACACAACAATAATAAATACTAATGGCGAAAGAGAATAAGATGCTGTAGGACTAGTTTTTAGTGCAGTATGTAAGGGGTGAGCACACATGAGAGCAGCATCCTATTTATATTCCAAGGCAGCCGGCTGTAAACAATAAAAAAATAACACAAGCAAAATACTGAAAGAAACTTTCTCACTACAGTTTTTTATTGTAATTGTGTTTTTTTTTCTTTCTCTTTTAACAAAACTAATGGTAGGCCTAATGATTCGTTTCTCCGTCATTTTGACGGGCATAAGTCCTAGTTTTTATATAGGTTAAATATATAATTAAGAACTAAAGTCTTAGGGTGACCTTCGTGATTTAAATAAAACGAGCAATATCGAACGATGAGATAGAGAGAGAGAAAAAGAAGGGGGAAGTGGGGGAAGTTGGGAGGGAATTTTGTTCTTACTATGGGAGAAAGGG
The DNA here is from genome assembly GCA_949126835.1 of Anisus vortex. Taxonomy (NCBI): domain Eukaryota; kingdom Metazoa; phylum Mollusca; class Gastropoda; family Planorbidae; genus Anisus; species Anisus vortex. Next base: position 4,182,809 of record OX421499.1, read on the forward strand.
TAATGGATTCAGCGCCCTATTGTTAATGTATCTAAGTTATACAATTTCACTAACAGTGTGGCGCAGGGGCCACATGCTGGGAGGCGCAACGGAAACATTATATTATGGTTATATTATGGTAGCGCGAGCTCAACAGGTTGTCTACATCTTTAGTGGGGCGGAGAGGGGGGGAGGAGGGAGCCTGAAGATCTGGTAAAAGTTGATAGTGCGGAGGGGGGGAGGAGACCTATAGGACTCGCCCCCTCCCCCACACACACCCCACTCCCTCGCCATAACGCCCACTATCCGCACCTTAAGCTGTGTGGTAAGGCAATAGGCTGTGTTGACTTACTAAACACCGAACGGGCGCATTAGGAATACACCCCATGATAGTAGGGGGGATGGGATGTGAGGGGGGTGAATGAAGGGGTAGTTGGTAGGAGAGAAATTTGTAAAGGGGAGTGGGGGCGGGAAGAGATAACAAGGTGCCCCCCCCCAAAAAAAAAAAAAAAAAGATCGCATGAGCTGACTGGGGGTTGTGGTTGTGAGCCACCAAAAGGGTAACAAACAAGACAAGGTCATGCAAGTCCCGGGTTCTCTAGCAGAATGGATAAACACTGACTGGGACTCTGGTAGATTGCGGGTACCGGGGAAGTTGGATCCCCCCCCCCCCCCCCCCCCACCGACATTTTGCCGAACTGACACGACCCGGCAGTGTTGTTGTTTTATCCAGATATATTTTTGCTAACGGTTTTAAATCAAGTTTAAGTGCATTCCAGGCAGGGGGAGATAACGCCCTAACAACAAACGGTTTGTAACATCGATACTGAAAAGTGATGTGAGTGACGACCCCTTCCCAACCCACCCACAGCCCCTACTCTATCTCTCTGTCTCTGTATTTATCTTTTTCTCTCCCTATAGAGCGTTCTTAGTAGGCGGAGCTTAAGTTTTTTTGTGTACATTTAGTGACGTATTTGTGTAAATATAGAACCCACTTGAGGTACAAACATAACGTGGTGAAAGTAAATTACTTCTTTATCATGCAAAATTCACATCTGAATATTGGCTATCCTACTAAAAAATAAGGAGGTAAATAGTAGTACTGTAGATTAATTGATTAATGTGATTAGGCTAGGGCCGGCTAGACCTATTTACACTTTCAATTTCACTTTATAGGCCTACACTTTTAATGTTTCGTAGGCTTGGCTACGATGTCAAGCGATATTGTTGGTGAATAGGCTATCTAGTCAAGTCACTATTAGGCTCACATCGTCTATGATCTATGTCTATGATAATAATAAAATAGCCTATTTTATTTAACATACATAATACAGCTTAAATCTTCATAAGACTTAAAACACAACAATCATTTAAAAAAAAGCTCGAGCCTATATGGAACTTCATTAATACAGCGGCCATATTTAATTGTACACCATTACTCAAAGTAAAAACAAATCACGTGCTTTTTGTCACGGGATTGCAAACGCCCTATTTCTCTCTATTATTCTTTACATCCACCTATCTATCCATCCATCTATCCACCACCTACCCACCCATCCATGCATCCATCTATCTATTTATCTGTGAGTATTTGTCTATTCATTGTCCATTTATATATTTATTAATCTATTTTTTCTATTAATCTATTTTTTCTATTAATCTATTTTTTCTATTAATCTATTTTTTCTATTAATCTATTAATCTATTAGTCTATTAATCTATTAGTCTATTAATCTATTAGTCTATTAGTCTATTAGTCTATTAGTCTATTAGTCTATTAGTCTATTAGTCTATTAATCTTTTAATCTTTTAATCTATTAATCTATTAATCTATTAATCTATTAATCTATTAATCTATTAATCTATTAATCTATTAATCTATTAGTCTATTCGTCTATTCGTCTATTCGTCTATTCATCTATTCATCTATTCATCTATTCATCTATTCATCTATTCATCTATTCATCTATTCATCTATTCATCTATTCATCTATTTATCTATTCTATTCAGATAGGTTAGACAGCCAGACAGACGTACAGATAGACAAACTGATATACAATACAGACACCTAGACGGACAGAAACTAGATGCACAGACTACTAGAATGACAGACAACTATATAGACATGTCAAACAACACTTGAAACGACAGAGTCATTAAGAAAGACTACCTAGAATTATATTGATAGACTGAAAAATATACAATTAAATAGATAAATTGGTACAATGAGAATTTGATACGTTAATATATTAATAATCGATAGAGTGATAGATTGATAAAGTGATAGATTGATAAACAGATAAGGCCGACGTGTAATTAATGTTGCACTCTTTTGATCAATTTCCCATGTTTTGTCACAGAGCAGGTAAAAAAAAATATAATGATGCATGAGGTGATAAATAAATGGGTTGTCACAACGCTATAAACCCGTGGGTCAATAGAGCTTCTGGCCGCGTCACTTTTTCTTTTTTTTTAATTGTTGTTTTAACCGACAATGACCGACTCTCAACCGTAAACCCAACCCTATCCATCCTTTCCCTTAATTACTTAAACTCCCTATAGGCGTTGGCTACATAAAATATTAAAGTCCAACTTAGAAAATACAAATCAATATAATTAAATCAAATAGTGGACAGTGGAAAGAGAAACAAAGGACGATTGTCGTGGAAGGGTTAAGCGAAAATACAAAAACAAACGTGGAAGCGATGTCGAGGGGTTTTAATTTGATATGAAGAGCTAATTAAATATCTTGAGTGATGGTTTATAGTTCTGTGAACGCATTCATTAGGTCGAAGAGTTCAAAGAGGGAACTGAATAAAACGTATGATTCTCTTTCATAGTTGACAGTAATATACATTATATATAGGCCCAGACATGTCTGTCTGTCTGGAACTCTCAACAAGCTAAAAACCTTGTGGTTCTGTTGTTGCTTTTTTTTTTTAATTTAGGGGCCGTCCATAGAGGACGTCATGCACGGATGGAAAAGGGGTCAAAATATATGACATATGTCTAGAGGGAGAAGGTGTTTCTTCTTCTTCTTCATATTACTGCGGAGACACCGTTATGACCGAGGAAAGAGTCCACAATTTAACTACACATAACATAAAAAACATCACAAAGAACAATTATAAACAGATGACAGAGTGTCGCTTTAGGTTTTTAGTCCAGCTCTTCAGTGAAGATTTGAAAGCCGGTACAATAGGGGCGGTGATGAAGGCCTGGTCGAGGGTGTTCCACAGCCTAATGGCTGACGGAAAAAAAAGAAGAAATTTTGTAGACGTCGGCGCGTGCGTGTGGGTTATGTAGTTTGAGTTGATGACCTCGGTTGGAGCGGAACAACTGTTGGATACGACCTGGCTGAGTGGACATTTCCACGTGGCGGTTCACGATTTTGTAAATAGTGGTCACATTGTTTACCGCTCTGCGGTGTTGTAGGGGCTCGAGTTGGAGTTTGGCGCCAAAGGAGAGGCGCTTGTTTTAATGCCGTAGTCCTGTAAGATACGACGCGTTTAATTGTGTAAAGTCAAATCAGATAAATGTGCATCTATTAATTAATTACTTAACGTTGAGTATTCGTAAAAAAATTAATTCATTACTCGGTAAGGCCAAAGACTATAATATGATGGTCTGCTTCCTTTAGGTTTTCTGCTATTTGATGACTCGAATGACTTCTTTTCGGAATTCCCGATTCCCTTTTCTATTGTGCACTTCCGTTTTTTATTTAATCGCTATGATTTTCTCGATGAAAAATTGAAATCGAAAGTTGTTTACAGCGGAAACATTTATGCAAACTTAGGAGCGTAGAAGTCATTTAAGATAGCGTTATTGGATGCGCACGGAAAAAGAACATATAAGATCTAAAAATAGAGCAAGCGGTCCATCTTATTATAGTCTTTGGTAAGGCCCAAACAGAAACAATAAAATAAAAAGTAAAGTATCCCGTCGGACCTAAATGATCCATCGGGCCAGTGAAGCAGCGTTTACCAGTTTCTGAGGCCACGGTATTACAAAGGGATTGTGAGGCCAGCACAATGCCCACCCGCCTTTACTTTACCCATACTAAAGTCAGGTACCCATCAGTGCTGGGTAGGCTCAAGGGCACACCCCAGACCCGAGGAACAATTTCTAGCCTTCACCAGGATTCGAACCGGCCACCGTGCTAATTTTATTCCATATTTATTTTAATATACCATATTTCATTTCGGCCATTCCATTATCCTAATCGCATCAATTAAAAAATACATAAAATACATTTACAAAAAGTAATAGAAAACTAAATAAATACCACAGAATATTCTTACTAATCGATTCCTACATTTATATTTGTCAATTTATTTTTTTTAAAATACATTAAATGAAAAAAGTAGCCAATTGTGTTTTAAGTTTCAACCAATACTCCAAATACAGCCCCGACCGCATCAACCGCCAAACCATCTGGATCCATGCAAGTTCCGGAACTGAAATCAATGTCTGAAAATGTTTGGTCTAAAAATTAGGCCTTTGTTTGGTCTAGAAATTATACCTTGTTTGAGTAATTTTTTTTTCTTACGGTCTCGCTACATTTAATTTTATTCAAAGTAGAAAACTTTATTCGGTCAATGACTTCAAAGGGAGATAATGATAAATAGATTCCTTTTGTCATTAATCTTTAACAATAAAGGCAAATATTTTCTTCCAAATGAATTTTCAAAGAAAGAATGAAAGACCAAAAAAAGAAAGAAATATTATTTTAAATAAACCACCACACCTCAATTGGATTGGAATATTCTATGTATTTAAATATATAAGTATAACACTAAATTGTATTTAGTTCGATAAAAAAAAAGTATAATTTAAGCAAATAAAATTAACTATTTTTGGATTGCAATTGTCTACAGTTCATATTCAAAAGGTTCCGTTATTCTGAAGTTCTGGGGTTCATGTTAAAAAAAATTATGAATACATTTAACTTTTGTTTTACGTAAAAGTCCCTGCAGCAGGGGAAAAAGGCAGGGGATCCAAATTGTATCTTATTAATCTTATAAAAGATATCTTTTGACAACTGAAACTGCCTAGCTACCTATTCTTGTAGTTTGAATTTTTTTCATCTACCTTAATTTATTACGATGTCAATGAAAGAATAAGAGTTAAAAGGTGGAAGAAAGTAGAAATATGTGGATTAGAATAACTCTAATTATAGTGTATTTATATTGTTCTTATAGATTCAATGGACTTTCAACCGACACGTCGTGGGTTCTATCCCTGCCGCCCTGCAGGAGTTTTGGGCCTAGTGGACGGAATAATCTTCTATCAGAAGGAACGTTTGCAAAAACGCATAAGATGGCAAATTAGTTTCTTAGAAAAAGTAGTTAATGGGAAATAATATTTTCTTTAGCAAAAATGCCACATGTAGCAGAATTTGAATTTTTTAAAATTATTGTAACATTAAAAAGTTTGTTGACGAAAAAGGCGTACAATGAATAGCCTATAATACGACCTCACTGATATTACTGCGCGATTAGGCATACTGGTATTCTCTTTTCGTAGACCATCCTCTTGCATTAACACAATTTAGTTATATACTAGCGAATATTCACAACTGACAAGAGTAACACCAATAGTTAAATCACTAAACATAGAAACACAACAGGACAGAAGGGCAAAGAGTAAAGTAGTAATAATACAAAAGGGATAACATTCTAATTTAGAAACGCAACACAAAAACTGTATGTTACAATGCTCAGATGAACAAGGACAAAAACACTTTTCTTATTACTTATGCGAGAGCTAATACATATACTGTACTCTTTCTTCCCAGAGTGGCATCCGGACATAGAATGAGTTCCTGAACAAACCAGGAAAAACCAGTAACTTAACATCATTTAAAAACACTAATAGAAATGCAGGACTAAACTCAAATCACCGAGGAGTGTAGGACGCAATAATCTTCTTTATGGAAGGAGTGTCATGTATCATAGTAATGTATAAGATAAGATATTACACACACACACACACAGATACCCGTACCCACACACACACACACATATATATATAATGATACGAAGTACGAAGTATGGATTTTACTGCTTTGTAAATTATATTTTTATCCAATAACCCCCCAGAGATTTATCTTAAACTAACAGCAATACTAATTAAATGCATAAGAAATATTTGCAAAGTTTAAAAATGCAATTGTTTTAAAATATATTCCTATATAGCGACTTGCTCTTGAAGTCTAGAATAAGTAGGTGCCCTACAAAATAAACGTTAATTTTGATATTATTTATTAATATAATTTTAGCAAGCCAGAAATATATTTTCGGTTCAAAATCCTAATTTCAATTTAAAAAAAAAAAAAAAAACTATCTCATCAGATTTGTTAAAAAGACGCCCCTTCTATAAAGAAGATTATTGCACTCTACGCATATCCGTTGTTCAAATCTGGTCCTGTATTTTGATTAGTGTTTTAAATGATGTGAAGTTACCGTAGAGGAGTTTGCAAGACTGAAGTTAAGAGAAAAATGCAGACGGAAATAGTCTCTTCCCCAAACATGTATATTTAGGCCTTATGACAATGTCATTGTGACCCCAGGTCTCTTTTTTTTTTCCACCAGGTATTTATTGCCATTCCACCAGACAAACAACAACTACAGTAACAACAACAAAAAAAGATTCCATAGTCGACGCCCCTTGATAAAAAAAAACCCAAAGGTTGCTCGGGACGCCTAACGTCTCCATTATTATACTTCAGCAGTGCTTAATTAATAGGGTCAGCTAAAAGAAGTCTGGGCCAGACTCACGAGACACACATAAACAGCAAGATGAATGGAATCAGATAAACTAAAATTTGAATAAATAACTGTTTTTAAAAAGTAGTGCTATAGAAATATCTCTTTTGATCTGGAGAAATAAATGGAGCGTTAATTGTTTCTTTGGATGTCATTAAATGTTTTTCATATTATTATTATTATTGATTGATTGTGTGTGTGCGTCTGCTAACATTCGGGGTGGCATCGCGTGATTTTTTTTAGAATGCAAATAAATTTTCTAAAAGATCGAAGCAAGCAAGGGCCGGTCTCTTCTCAGACGCAAGGTGAGGCCACAGTGCCGTAGTACGCCCAAGACATAATTCACCATAATGCAAAAAAAAAAAAAAAATTCAAGCACTACACGAATAGTCATAAAAGGGGAGATAATAATTCATGGCATTAAAAGAAAATATGACCGATGACTGATTGGTAGAATTATTTTATTTTGGTGGTTATTCTATGACAATAAAAAAGAAATCTATAGAACAACTATCTTAAAAGTATTACTCCGTATTCAAAAAAAGCTTGTTTTTTTTTAATAATTTATTGACCTCCGAACAATTCCCTGTCTTTCTCTCTATCTATCTCTCCGGTGTACTTAATTATACCTCTTTTAACCCGTCACTCTGAAACGGAATTACACCCTTAAATCGGTGCTTCACCCCTCCCTCCTTCTCTCCCTCCCTCCCTCCTTCTCTCCACCCCTCCCTCCTTCTCTCCCTCCTTCTCTCCCTCCTTCTCTCCCTCCCTCCCTCTTTCTCTCCCTCCTTCCAATCCCCATTACCATTCTCCTCATCGGGACCCCCATCCCCATTAGAAATCAATAATCAAGATGTCTCGGTTACCTTCATCGTCGTCTGTTTGTCAATCGTATTACTCCCCCGAAATGGCGCGAATCCATAATGGCCTCGCGTAATGCAAAACGCAGACATCGAAATCCATTTTAACAACTTTACACAAAAATATAATATATATATTAGACTATATTTAGAAAGAAGAAGAAGAAACATTAACCCACCCCACCCCATGCAATCAAATTGATGCTTCCAACCATTTTTTTGTTTCATTAAGTATTGTGTTTTAGCCCCCAGGACTTCAAAGGGAGTTTTAGTGTTTGCTAACATAATGAATGCTGTCAACTTGTTAGATTTTATGCTAATCGTGTCCCAGAAATAACAATACAAAAATACGGAATACGTGTGTGTTTTGTGTGTCTCTGTAGAATTTTTTTTAATATTTTTTTTTTAAAGACTGGCATATCAGACATTAAAGGTGGCGTCATTTTTAAATGTGTGTGGGAGGAGTGAGGTGCTTAAAGACAAGAGGGCGTGTCCCCCTAATACACAATCAATTCATTTCATTCTGAATTTGCATTTTAAAAAAAACTGAAGTTTTTATCATTCAAGCAAATATAAAACTAGGATGATAAATGCGAGAACAATGGCGTTGAAAATTCGGAGGGAGGGTTGTAAGGGTGTCTGGGGGAGTTTTGAATCGTCTACCGCCTGCCCACCCATCCGACATATCTATCGTTCTTTTGATATACATCTCATTCTTACAGGAGTTATATTCTTCTGGCATGACTAATAATTCTACACACTAAATTGGTTATATTTTAATATGATGTTCTTGTTTTTAAATAAAAAAGTGAGGCATGTGTTTTTTTTAAACCGAAGCTTCATGTTGATTGTTAATTGTCGGCGTGTACAAGTTTCCTATGGCCACAGCATGCAAGGGGATTGTGTGGTCAGTACAATTTTCCACAACTAATGCCAAGCAGCAATCATGTTGTCTTTTCAAGTGAACCCTCCAGACTTGAGCGCCAAAAAAAAAAACACCATTTGAACTCCATACCTTGGAGATTACACTCCAAACGAGATGCCCGTAAACCGCCGTGTCCCTATTTGTTAAATTTGTAGAAAAGTAGGCCTACCCGTTGGACTAATTTGATCATAGGGCCGGTGAAATAACGTTCACCAGTTTCTGTTGCTATGGCATACTGGGGATTGTATAGTCAGCACAATGCCCAACCGCCTTTACTTTAAACCCAATTAATTGCAGGTACCCGCCAGAGCTTGGTAAGTCCAGGGACACCCTCCGGTCCTGGGCACGAGTCCTAGACTTCACCAGGGTTTGAACCCAGATCCTTCTGATACGCCAAACGCGCTGCCACTCGGCTACCTTGCCTCCTTTGTTCATTTTGTAACACGCATGAATTCTGAGAGTTTCCGTTCTCTTCCTGCAATGAGAACTTCCAACGAACTTCCAACGAACGTTAAATTTGAACGCCAAGTTGATAACCAGATATCAATTTCTCTTATTTCTACTTTTGATAAAATCCACCAATAAGAAAAAAAAAAAAAAAGACTTCTCTAACCTATATGCAGATTCATAGTGCACCGGAAACTAGTTCATAGGAATTAAATGGTTCTGGGCATTGTGCTGGCCACACGATTTCCCAGTAGACTAATGTACACTAAAAATGTCTGAAATTGACTTTTCTCAATAGAGCATTTGCAATCACGTGAGCATGCGATTTTTGTTTACTTTGTCTAGTGGTGACAAATGGCAGCCGTATTACTACTAGACTATTGGCTTATGAATTTTTTAAATTTTTTTTTTTAATATCATCATTTCAACAATATGACGTAAAAATATATATATAAAACACTGCATGTGATGAAAATTAACATTCAGAGCTAAAATTTCAATCATTAAAATTCAAAGAAATAGGTTCCGTTAGTGCAGAATATTTAATTGAAGATATCGACTGTCGAAACTTAGCCTATCTTAACTTACTATCTAAAAGTAAAGCATAAGGCAGGCTGTGAAATGTTTTACAAGAGCTATTGAAAAACTGAAAACTTAAAAGCCTCAAATCTTGTTTACTTCGTGGACGGACTACTAAGGCCTAGTATCATAGTTAAATATCAAGATTTATGCAAACAAATTCCTTACATTGTGCGTGTAAAATAGACATGTTAAAATAACAATGTTGTTCATCATCGTCACCATCATGGCTGCTATTTACTTAGTTACGTCATCTAGAAACCTAAGTCACGCCTATTGCAAATGCTCAATTTAAAACATAAATACTGCGGATGTAATTAAATTGTGAATGTCTTATTATTACTACTAGCTCTGTGTGGGCGTATAGACTTGTCAGAAAGATCTAGATCTTCTCGGATTTGAACTATTTACTCGTGGTGATAATTTGAAGCTTAAAACAATAGCCTCCTTATTTTTGAACACACACAAACACTTAAATAAATAAACTGAATTCCGTACACAAAAATCCCAATTTCATTTCAACAGAAAGAAAAAATGAAAAGTTTTTAACAAATAGGTATTTAGGAAAGATTTACATTATTTTTGTTGTTGTTTTTTTTTTTAAAAAGTTTGAAAACAAACTCTAAAGAATTTTGTCATTTTTCTGGAAGCCACGGCCCCTATGGAGGTACTTACCCCCTCAGCCCTCTTCTCTTTCCCTTATACCCAACTAAATAAAGTTTAAGACTTGGTTTAAAGGATACGTATAATTTGATAATACCAGTTAATGCGCTTATTAGCAAACTATACTAATTAATACTTTGACCAAAAGTCTCAATATTTTCCCCCGCACAGCGCGGAATTTCTCGGAAGGCGATAGAAAATCCCTCCAAGCTTGTACAAATTCTTTCCAGATTCTTACGGTGGATTTCGGGAGGTTTTAATTTGCGCAGGTGTGCACTGGATCTATACAGATCTATAAGAAGGAATGTTCTTTGAAAAATTCTCCAGGATGTAAATAAAATATTTTTGACTTAAAAACTTAAGTTGTTTTTATTTAATACAATTTCCGTTTCAGAATTTGTTACAGTTAGCTGTACGTTGTTTTTGGTGTTTGTTGGGTCATTTAGATTTTGTTTGGTTAAATAATAGGCAAAAAACAAATCAAAACAATAATTCCGGTTCAGAAACTTAGACTGTTAGCTGTAAGAGTTTTTTTATGATTGTTTCTTGGGTCATTTAGAGTATGTCTGGTACAGAATATCCCCAAGAATCCATAATGGCAACAATAAAGCGGCACGTGCTGACACGGTTCGGTAATGTGGTGCTGTATAATAACATGCCAAAAAAAACAAACATCCTCCAAGTCACTGTAGAAGGTGGACGTCGGAGAGGTCGTTGGAAGAAATGCTGGTTCGACAATATAAGAGATTGGACAAAGCTGAAAATAACTGAAATAGTGACAGCGGCTCAAGATATGCAAAATTGGCGAAAGATGACTGCTGAGGTGTCCATTCGCTCCATCCAACGACCACAACGGTGAAGGGTCTGATGATGATGAATTAGATAACAGGCAAAATAAAAATATTTAAAAAATAACCATGTGTTATCATGTGTTTTACCAATTCGCGTTGATTGTGATTTTTCATTAAAATCGTTTTAGCCTGGTTTAATGTGTAATATCGTCTTTATAGCAAATGTCTTAGTTTAAATGAAGGAAAATATAGATGTATAAATACTTGCATAATGTTAACATGAATCTCATTGTTTCTAGTTTTTTTTTAAATCTATTCTTGACATCTATTCTTTATATTTATTCTTTATATATAAGCGTATTCTTTAGATCTATTTTTTTGTATATCTATTCTAATAGACTTTTAACAAGACGAACATAAGAATGAAATGTGTGGAGATGGAAAAGTCAGTGGCACTTCAGGAACAAATGATCCAAACTGTGGATAACCGCAGGAGGGGCCCCGGATTTGAAAGAACAGTGCTCCCCCCCCCACCACCCCGGGCTGTTCAGACGGCGACCACAACGCCACACACAAAGTGGACGGTTGGGAGGGGGTGCGTGTGTAACAAACAGAAATAAGTTTGACATCTTGGATTTACATCCGGATTTTTTTTTTTATTTTGTTTGTTTGTTGAGTTTTTGTTTTGTTGGGCATGTTGTTGTTTTTTTAAATTTTATTTTAGTTTGAGAGACCGAGGCTCTTTCGTGTCAACTCCGTAGGCGAATCCGTCCAATGTATTCCAGACAGGAACGTGTGTTGCGAGTGTTTTCGGAAACGCCCTCTCCTCACCCGCAACTCCGCTCCACTCCGTTATAATTTTGCTTTAGCGCAGAGGTGCAGGGACGCCCCACCCGGGGTGAAGGCGTAGACATTTGGTAACCACTTAGTACTTGCCTAGTCAACCCCCCCCTTTCCGGACTCCCCTAAAGTCATTGCGCCCTCCCCGCCCTCTGCACCTCCCACCACTTTGAGTTCCCACAGAATGCTGATAGAAACGAGTAAAATAGCAAGTATGTAAACTTTTTTTATGGGTGGAGTTATGTCCTATACTTGCCACGCCCACTTCGCTCCGTTTCCTCTTCTACACATACGTTGTATGATTACTTTTAGTACTGCAACATTGTGTGTGTTTTTTTTTTTATCTCTTATAGACTTTATATCTTATATTCCCTCAACCCAGTTAACCCCGTGTGGCCCAAACATGTAAAAATGGAAGCAGGGGAGCAGGAGGTAAGGGTAAGTCCCCGGTAACCAAGGAAGCTTTCTCTACTATTGGCAAACGTTGCTGACTTCTCTTGGCAATGGATTGTTTACGTAACTCGCATATCGCGTCTGTTGCTTAGAAACAAGAGCCGGCTACTCTTAACGGGTCTCGCCCCCATTTTTTTTTCTCTCTCTCTCTCTCTCCCTTTTTCTCTTTTCTGTTCTTTTTTTTTTCTTTTTGGTTTTACATTTCTTCTTTTTTTTTTCTTTCACACCCTCGCTTTCTGCCTCGAAATTTTTGGCCGGAAATAGAAATAGTTGCATGCTGGTGCGTGCGTTACTTCTCTGATGACCGCCATATTGCCCAAGTTGTTTTCTTTTTCCTCTTTCCATCCAACGCCCCCCCCCCTCGGTTTGTGTGTGTGTGTGGAAAAAAAAAAGGGGGGGGGAACTGTTTCAAAGGCGTTAAGTACGTAAAGCTCTATAAAAAGATAGAATATTTGATTTATATAGAAACACAGTGAGTCGATGGAAAGCTTGGAGGACAAAAAAGAAAAAGAGATATAGTGTCTAAGAAAAGAGAAAAAGAGATAGCCTATAGTGTCTGTAGGTCTTTTAACATTAGCGGAAAACTATTTTTTATGCTGCATGTAGATAGGATATAAATTTAGGCCTACAATATATTTATATACCTATATATATATATATATATATATATATATATACCTATATATATATATATATATATATATATATATATATATGTAGACCGTGTGTGGATGAAAAAATGTTATTGAATGTAATTTTTCCCCGCGCAACGCCGGGGAATTGAGCTTGTCATCCATATTGAATTACTCGCAATACATTTCATTTATGTCGTACATGCAAAAATGTGTGCATGAACTAAATACCATCTCTCTAAAGTCTCTATAAATGTTAAAGAAAACTATTTAATTTTTTTTTTATATTGTAGGCTAGTACAGGGGTCGGCAACCTTTTGATAACAGTGTGCCAAAGTAGGATTTCTAATTCATTCAGCGTGCCAACAACTTTAAAGTCATCCTGCTCTAGTGTGGCCTACACATTTGGTAGAAGTGACTTAAATTGACTTTTAGGGGAGGGGGGTCTACCGCGTGCCATTGAAAATCACTCTGCATGCCAAATGTGGCACGCGTGCCTTAGGTTGCCCGGATTAGACAATTACAGTTCCTTTTCCACCTGTATGCTACCTTCCATGTCTACATTTTACGCTAGTCCCGTGCTGCTTGTGTAAAAAAATGCTTCTCTATGCATATTGTGCAAAATAACACTATTGTCCCCGGATAGTAGCAAAATACGTTTTTTCCTTAGACATAAATGTTTTAAGAGAATCAAATTAACTTTGTCTACGATAGACCAAAGTAGAAATACAATTTTGTTTACCCCTAAATACTTCGATCTTTAACAAGGTTAAAGATTCACAGCCACTTCGTGAAATGGCCGGCCAAAGTAGAACAAAACATCAAAACGTCTTAAAATCATGACAAAAAATTAAATTTAAGATGCAAGACTAGACTCGGACCACGGATGAACGTAGGACGCAATAATCTTCTTTATAGAAGGAGCGTCTGTAATATATAAGATGATATATAAAAAAAACTCTTTTCACCACACGTCCTTTCTGACGAATCGCTTGGCTAAAATACGGAATGACTTGCCTGCTTTGACGAACGATCTAGATTATCAAGTCAAATAGATGTTATTATATAAAACTATAGATGATTTATTAATTTTATTCGATATTTCAAAATGATGGAAAAAGGCGGTATTTTTTAAAAATATATAAAAGCAACAAAGCTAGTCATATAGATAGAATGATCGATAAATAGGCCTACATGGATACATAGATCAGGGATAGTAGCTGCTTATCTTTCATTAAATCACACCTTTTCAATACGAAACACCTGATCAAACCTCTTAACCTACGAAAAATAAAAGTATTTTTTTTTGTTCCTTAGATCTATTAAATAACCATCCACACCACGCCAATCAAAACCATTTTACTCTAAAAAAACATATTTGACAAAATCTATGGCCCCCCTCCCCCAAATTACGGGAACATTAAAGCCACGTTCACTTCTTTATTAGAGCATACCACACACCGCTCACCCAGATATTTTTTTCATTTTTATCATTAGTTGTTTTTTTTAAATATATTTTTTGTGTATTCAAGTTGATCAACTGTGACGTAGGTTTAGCCCACAAAAAATATTACAGAAAAAAAAGTATAAAGAACAGAAACAGGACCACGCGATTCGCGGGCTCTGAGAAGATCAAAAGCGATTAATTTTTTTCTCTATCTCTCTCTTGAGAGAGAGTGCTGTTGAGTGGATGGCACATATTATTCTTGTTCGATTTCGGGGCGACTCGCTCGCGTCGGCGTCGTTCATTAACCTGGGCGTGGCGTATGCTGCGTAGCGTTATGTTTGACCGTTATTTTTGTTTTTCCCTCCACATTTTTCCCTCCACATTTTTCCCTCCACATTTTTTCCTCCACATTTTCCCCTCCACTTTTTTTACCCATCCATCTACCTATTCAGCAACACATCAATCTATCCATTTATCATCTATTACCGAATGAGGACACGTTGTATTATTTTTGTATATGTACTTTACTTACTTAGGTGGCCGAGAGGCAGAGCGTTCGGCTGGCCTACCGAAGGTCCTGGTTTCGAATCCTGGTGCATGCTAGAATTTTTTCCCGGTCTGGAAAGTGCCCGGGTCTACCCAGCTCTTACGGGTACTTGACCTTAGTTGGGGTAATGTAAAGGCGGCTGTGCATTGTGTTGGCCACACAATCACCTAGTAAGCCCTGGCCACAGAAACTGGTGATCTCGGTCTGTCAGTAGTTTATCAATCTATCGATCTATTAATCTATCAATCTAGCAATCTTCTATCTATCCTTTATCTTTCGCACGTAAACAGAGATGTGTTTATAAGGTTTTTCTTTTTAAATAAAGCCCTATTTAAAACTTTTTTTTTATAAGGCGTGTTCATTAGGTAATTATTTTTTTTTACATTTCGTGCTTGTATAGTGTGTTTACTACATCCCTAAATTTATTCTTGCAATGAATTGTGGGATTTTATTTGTATTAAATGCTCATTTCTTTTTTTTTTTAATACAACTTTTCTATACGTTTTATTTAAGGGGACTTTTAGTGTATTTATTGCATTATAAAAATAGTGTATGCCCTTTTATGTATCTGTGTATGTGTGTGTGTGTATGTCAACTATTTCTACGTGTAAATCGCGTGAGACCAGGAGTGGGCAAACAAATACGGCCCGCGGGTCGCATGCGGCCCGACAACTGGTATTAAGCGCCCTATGGGGGGGGGGGGCATTTCAAAAATAAAAATGTTAACTTAGACATGAGAAAATTTATTTTCAACACAGCGTTTTAATTTAAACACAAGTGTTGAAAAATAATGATCATTAGTATTGAACAAGGATTGATTGATATGGCTGTTTGGTTAGACAAGGGGTGTGTCTCGTTTTTTTCGTCATTGGGTCATTTTTTAAACTGCCTAAAGCTAGACGAGCGACAAATTCTAGTTTATTCATAGTAGACATAAACAATGGATTTTTTTTTAAAATATAGGCCTATGTTGTTAGAAGCTCTGTGTGGACCGCACTAAAAGTGCTTTAAGCGGATCGGGGGGCCTTCTATTCCACACCAACTCGAAAAGTAAAGTATAGTGTCCTGTCGGATAGTATCCATAGGGTGTTCGGATAGTATCCATAGGGTGTTCGGATAGTATCCATAGGGTGTTCGGATAGTATCCATAGGGTGTTCGGATAGTATCAATAGGGTTCCGTGAAGCAGCGTTCACCAGTTTCTGTGGCCACGGCATATTAAGGGGGATTTTGTGGCCAGCACAATGCCCCAGCCACCTTTACTTTACCCG
This sequence comes from Anisus vortex, assembly GCA_949126835.1. NCBI lineage: Eukaryota > Metazoa > Mollusca > Gastropoda > Planorbidae > Anisus > Anisus vortex. The sequence continues at coordinate 4,199,010 of OX421499.1, forward strand.
CAACTAATGTCAGATAACCATTAGAGCTGGGTAGTCTCGGGGACAGCCTCCAGACCCTCCAGACCCCGGGAACTAATCCAAGCCAGGGTTCGAAACATAGGATCTTCGGTAAGCCAGCCGAACGCACTGCCGCTCGGCCAACGCGCCCCACTGACCCCCCCCCCCCCCCCACCCCCGCTCCCAATTGTAGTTCAGGAATTTTTATTTAAGCTAGTATGAGCGTAAAAGATGGCTATCATTTTTTTTTTAGGTAAGGAGAGAGAGGTGGGGATCGGTTTGGTTGGTGGTTTTAAGGGCGTGGTCGTGGTAGGTATTAGTCATTTAAGGACTGTAAAGATGTAATGAGTTATTGTGAAGTATCAATGTGGGTGGGTGTCAACTTAAAAACTTAAAACTTAACTTAAAAACTTAAAAAGCCCTATAGATTATGGCGCCTACAAAACGAATTTTTTTCTCTCCCCCTTTTTCCACCTAAAACTTTATTTATTTCCACATTCTTCCTTTTTTTTAAACTACGAATTGTTTTCAAGAAACTGCGTTTGTCTTTTTGAAACCTTTGAAGTTTTATACAGTGTTATTATTAAGTCTTTCAAATTTTATATTTGTTTCGTTTCTAAAAAAAAAATTTTTTAATATAATTAAATATTAATAAAATAATCTTTTAAAACATCTTATATTTTAGTGTATGCGTGTTGTTGTAGTTTAAGACTATTATAATTATTATTTTAATTTCCTTGTTGTTATTTATTTTATTTGTTTGTATTGTTTATGTCTGGGACAGAATATTCTCAATTGCTTGGACCCTGAAGAAACCATTATTGCAACAATCAAGCGGCGCAAGCGGACATCATGGTTCGGTAATGTGTTGCGGCATAATAACCTGCCAAAAAAAAAAATATCCTCCAATGCAGAGTCGGCAACCTTTTGATAAATAGTGTGCCAAAGTAGGATTTCTAATTCATTCAGCGTGCCAACAGCCTGAAAGTCATCGTGCTCCAGCACTTAATTTCTTGTATAAGAGACTTGAATTCCTCTTTTTAGTCTTCCGCGTGCCATTGAAAAAAGCTCTGCGTGCCAAGTGTGGCACGCGTTCCGTAGTTTTCCGAACCCTGCTCTGAGGCACTGTAGAACTACTCAGCTATGGTCGGTCCAGTGAGGTGCTGCAAGGTTTATGACAACTAGAGACCTCGTCTCTGCTCTTAGTCAAAGAGAGCTATATATCTGGTTGGTTTACTGGCATTGATTGGGAGAAAAGTAAAACCGGCTGTACATTGTACTGGCCTCACAAATCCCCTTGCATGCCATGGCCACGGAAACTTATGAATGCCGCTTCAATTGCGGCGTTGACAATCATGTTCTGAAAAGAACAACTTGACTCTTTTTTTTTTTTGTTCATTTTCTCCATATTATTTCATTGCAGCGAACATCGAACCACACAGGACCACACGCGACCACACAAGGACCACACAAGGTCTGAAGCTTCAAACAGTTAAGCTTCTATTGTTGTTTTATAATAGTGTTTTGTTATTAAATTGCTTTTGTATTAAATCTACCCCCTATTCCCTCCCCTTTGTTGTGTTTCTTCAAGTCTCACCAGAACATTGTATTGTTATCGCCCCTGAATCAAAAAGAAATTGATGGATTACTTCGATTCTTTTGTTTTCTTGTGTTATGGTTGTAGTTTTTGTTTGCGCCAAATGAAATGAGTGGTTAAGGATGTGTTGAGAGAGAGAGAGAGAGAGAGAGAGAGAGAGAGAGAGAGAGAGAGAGAGAGAGAGAGAGAGAGAGAGAGAGAGAGAGAGAGAGAGAGAGAGAGAGAGAGAGAGAGAGAGAGGAGAGAGAGAGAGAGAGAGAGAGAGAGAGAGAGAGAATAAGGAGGAGAAATATAGAACAAATGAAATGAGTGGTTAAGGATGTGTTGTCATAGAAATAGCGGAGAGCGGAAAGAGAGAGAGAGAGAGAGAGAGAGAGAGAGAGAGAGAGAGAGAGAGAGAGAGAGAGAGAGAGAGAGAGAGAGAGAGAGAGAGAGAGAGAATAAGGAGGAGAAATATAGAACAGAAAAATGGATTCTTATCTTATAATTACAGACGCTCCTTCTATACAGAAGATTATTGCGTCCTAAGTACATCCGTGGTCCGAGTCTAGTCTTGCATTTCTATTTTTAAATGATGTTTAGTTACTGGTTTTCCTGGTTTGTTCAGGCAACCCATTCCATGCCCAAACGCCACTCGGGAAGAATAAAGTATTTATATGCATTTGTTCTCGAATAAGGGATAAGAATAGTGTTTCATGGAATTCTAGAATGCTAGATTGTTATATTTCTAGATTGTTGGAATAATAGATAGATTGAAAGATTGACAGTTGTTTAATCATAATTGAAAGAAAGAAATGAAAGTTAAAATTAGATAAATAGATAGATAGATAGAAAGATAGATAGATAGATAGATATAGATAAATAGATGGATAAATAGATAGATAGATGAATGATAGATAGATAGTTAGATAGATAGACCAACATATACAACTTTTTAAGAAACTAATAAGAGGTTGAGAAAAAAATGAAGAAAGAGAGAGAGAGAGAAAGAGGGGAAAGGAAGAGGAAGAAAGGAAGAAAATACTGTGTGGGTGGGGGCAAAGGGAGACATTGAGATGGCAGCGCCCACCTCTCAAAACACCAGCACGTGCACAAACAACGCTCCACATACCCTCATTCCTTCTCTCACTCACTCACTCACTCACTCCCATCATTCCATTTCCTCTGCCTTCGCACGCGGCCACTAAGGAACACCCGTACCATGCTCCATTTACCCCTCCCCCCTTTCTACCCACGAACCCCCACCTCCACCCCGTTTTAGTACCTCTTTGACACCCCCCTCGCATCTGATTCCTCCGGCATTCCGTCACTCTTTCAATTAACGATTCTCTTCCATAACACTTCTTCCATGCGGAGAAGGTAAATTAGGAGGAGGGAGTAGTGGTTTTGAGGAGGGGTCGGAGGGAGAGGACCAAAAGCTAGATAGATGTCATACTGGAGTAAGAAAGAACCAATGGAGAGAGAGAGAGAGAGAGAGAGAGAGAGAGAGTAACCTGGTCCAATTAGAAAAGAAACTTGTCACAGCTGTGGGTAATATAGCTCCAAAATCATTTGGCTCTTTTTTTGTTTTGTAAGCCTGAAAAAGAAACCTATTATTTTAGTGCGGTGATATCTAAAAAAGAGGCCGACCGAAATTCGGTTTTCGTTTCGGCTCGGCCCCGAAAGTAGGCAAATGATCTCTTTCGGTGTAGTTTCGGATCCGGTCGAAACCAAAAAGTTAGCGTTCGGTTTTGGTTGAAACTGATATTGACTTTCGGTCATCAGCCGAATTTCTATTTTAACTTTCACGATTCAGACTGCAACGCTAGTGCTGCATCTATTAATCTGCTTATTGATATAATAATATATAATACAACTGTATATTACATGTTCTTAAGTCAGTAACGTCAAGACCAAGTTTCCTTACACTTCAAGGGATAAACCCCAGTTTTGAACAACTTACCGAACGTCCGTAACGTTGCTCTCGCGGCTAGACAAACTCGACGCGTTGCTCGCATTTTCATTGGGGGCAGATTGTCGTAATGTTAAACTTTTGCGAGGGCATCCCAGTATTGCTACAAACATGTATTTGAGCCCTATCTTAATTGTTATAGGCGCTCTTTCCACCGCAAACGAACAAACACAAAATACTTGCAAAATCTAAAGGTAGAACCGGTTCCAATAAAATTATTATAATAATAATAGCTCCTTCTGTCTCGAGAGACAATGGATGCGCCCTTCTACAACTCTAATGGCTACCAATAAAATTTAAGCATTAAATTCCACTAAAGAAGACAACAATTCGTGTGACAGCTTCCGCTTTTTTCAACAAAAACAACAAAACAAGAATAACCCATAAAAACTAAGTTTTTATTATACTCCCTTTCTTTCCAAACTAAGTTTACCATCATGTAATTAAATAATTGAATGACTACTGGAAATAAAACATGTGCAGAAAAATATCTGTGTCGCAAATCTAAAAAATATCGCCTTACTCCGTATGAATTGTTCTAAAAATAATCTTAGCGCATAATTTTTTTTTCTAGCTTTGCGCCGAAAAACTATAAAATGTTGCACAGCCATTTTTTACGTGAAACCAAAATTTTTCTTATACTTTCCTTTTAAGAAATGAATATTGTCACAAGTATAGTATAATTAAGATGTTTTAACTGAAAATTTAATAGAATGTATTGTTAGTCTGGACAAGTCTGCTGCCCAAATTTCAGCTCGATTGGACCTCGGGAAGTGGTCGAATAATCGATGCAAAGTTTTGCTATCAAGCAAGCAAGCAGACAGACAGACAGACAGAAAATACAAGTTAATAGAAAGGGAGTAAAAACAAAAATCGGGATTGATCTTAGTCAATTAAAATGAAGTAGTATTACTGTTGTATTCCACATAAGCGCAACCCCTTTTATACAAAATCGCAGAGACATGCACGTAAACACATCAATCGCACCTGGTTATATTTATGAAATATCCAATGCATTCCATTCAATTACCACATTGTCAGTGGCGATACCTCATTTTTTTTTTACCTTTTGATGGATGATGAAATTTAAATTATCAACATTTTTGAAGGGTCTGTAGGGTCAACGTCATGACAAATGAAGCCTGCCTGTAGACTGTAGAGCTAATTACGCAGCCATATTGTTTAGCCACACCCCTCGCCACTCCACACCGTTCATATGTATCTGTACTGTACTGATCTTAATTATTTTTTTTATATAGACGGCCACGTGACTTTTTTGGATGGTAACAACATTTCCACTTATCCCTGATAATACAAAAAAAGGTCCACCCTTTTCCAAATAGTACCACACATTTCCGTTTTTCCTGGTTAGTATCTTAACATTCGACCTAATCCTTAGGGTACCAAAACAAAAAATTCCGCATATTAACGATGACACCAAAAATTCCACTTTTTTTTCTGATGGTAGGCTACTGAAAATCCCACCTATATCCTGACGCCATTCACACTTCCACATACTCCCGATGTACCGAAAAATCAAACACATATTTCTGATGATTTGACAAATTCTAATTTTTTTTCTTTCTCGACGGTAACAACAATTCTACATAGTTCTAAAGATACCAAAAAGCCTAGTACCGTAAATCTCACCTAATACACACACAAAAAAGCCACCATAAAAAGCTGCGTAGTACCCTTATCGATGTACATAAACTGAGGTTGAGTAAGGCTGAGCTAAAAAAATGTTTTTAAAAATGCAAAGATAAGACTGCACTGCACTAGCTAATCCTAAAACCACAAATTTGAGTACGGCATAAGCTTAAAGGAATTTATTTAAGACGCAATAGACCAAAGGGGTCGTCAGAAAAGCCCCAAAGATAGAGGAAGAGGTGATCATCCTGTGAAAAAGAGATACGAACTTAATAGATTAGAGTTAACTGACATGTCTTTTAAAGTCAGATGAGACAGCATTTACGATTTGCATTAGCCATCGGGATACTAGAGGAATAAAGCCATCAAATACTAGGGGGATAGTGTGGCAATTACAATGATTGGACGCCTTGACTTTTTTGTCCAATGATATCGCGAGCCTCTAAGATCTTGGTACACTGTCGGCTATAGAAAACCTTTAAAGATTCGTTCACATCACACATCCACGTGAACGCTTCAGCTTTGCATCCTGGGAAGGTCGATACCACGCCCGAATACATTATAACTAAATATATCAATTTTTGCCATTTCCGTTGAGTTTATACACTTGTATATCTTCGTCTTTACTATAGATTAATAGGCCGTTTGGCCAATCTGGACAAAATTAAGTACGTTTGCATAAAACTTAAATACCTCATTTAAAAAAAAATATAGATCTATCATGATTGTTGCTGAATTCGTTGATCTGTATAAGTAAAAATATGCCCTATCTACATAAATACACTGTAATGGAAAAAAAAATCACTAAAGAAATGGCCACTGTATGAGAACGAGACAATTTCAAATAGTTTAGAGCTATTGCCCTTTGCATTGCTTTTACACAAGTGGTTTTTGGTGGTTTTCGGAAAATTAAAATGCAAAACAATCGCTGTAAGTTTATGTGTTTTGTTTATGTTATTGTTGGTGTATAGCCTTACGATAGGCCTACAGTGTTTGACATCTCTATTTTAAAACATAGGCCTACATGCACATAGTCAAGACAAAAGTTGTCCACGGGTCTACAATGTTAATAATAAATATCGCAAGAACTTGGACCTTTCCATTTAACAAATTAATTTGTGTCAGGAACTGATATTTGTGTTCAAGTGGGTTATACCAGTTTCATATAAACGTTCCCTATTCATTTATTATTTAGGTTTTAGGTTTAGTGCGTTTAGTGGAAGTTCATATATGTAGTTATGTTCACAAGTAGCCGAAAATAACAACAACATAAAAAACAACTACAGACATTGTGACGATAACGGGTTATTTCGATTTCAATTACCTGGCATTAAGAAACGATCCTCTGCAGCGTAGCTGGTCAACCACAGCAATTTGTATTGGTCACTTTGAAACACAATGGTATAACTCCGACAACACCAGAGAAACACAACGCAACTTTTTCTGAGAGCGCGAGAAAAAAAAAGAGAAAAGAAAAAAGTAGATCTTTCAATAGTATCACTGCGCGAAGACTCTGACCTACTTTCGGAAAAGTGATCGCAAACGTCTGAAAAAAGCATTGAACTGTAATCCACTAGTAACTCTTATGATTTCCCTTTTGAAAAAAAAGATATGAACTGATTCCTTATGAAATGAAATTCTTCCCAAATAAGACGTGGGTGCTTCTTGTGGATGGAAAACGTTTTCAAATAAGAAGAAACGTCATTCAAGAATGGTATCAGATTCCAAATGTCCATAACCCACTACACCTTTTTTTTTCCTCATTCCGTGATTTCTAAATGAGTACCCCGGCTTGTATTTCTTTTCCATTTTTATTTTATATTCCACCCCCCCCCCCTTTCACCTCTTTCCTCTTTACGCCCCTCCACCCAAATCCAAACAGAGTTCGACCAGGTCCCCATTACAACACCACAACTACCCTCCTTCTCTCTCTTAGCGCCATTCAGCCCCCAGACGCCATGTTTTCTGACAAAACATTCATGAGGGTTGAAACGCAATAAGGGGGCGTCCTTTCCAGAGCTTTTTTTTTTCTAGTTCCAACTTCATATATTATATAAAAACCCAGGAGTTGGAGGAGTAAAGGCACTTTTTCATTCCTTCTTTTATTACTTTCTTCATATTTACTTTTTATTTATTTCATTTTTATCATTACTTTTTAAAATATGATATATTGAGCAAAACTTTTATTTCTCTATCAATCTTACTCTTTAACAATAAATTAAATCCTCCATTCCTATCCTCATTTCTACCTTCTTCTCGACCATTCACTCTTTCCTCTTCTTCTTTATACATTACATTATAGACAATGTGGGGTGGGGGTGGCGCGGGGACAAGTGGCGCTGGCAAGAGGCGCTAGGATGAGAAAACTACGCGCTAGACAATGGGAACACAAAAAATAAACCTATATAGGTAAACAGGTGGGTATTTTGTTGAGGGGGGGGGGAGGAGAGGAAGATTCAGTTTTGTCATTTCGTCAAATTACATATAAAGTGTGGAGAAGTTGGGAGGGTGGAGGAAGGGAAGGGACGGGCGACATGGTTTTGCAGGCTCCCCACACCCCCCCACCCGTAGTCCCTCCTTTATCTTGCTCATTATTCAACATTAATATACTAAGGTTTTAGAACAAGCTCTACAAGCCCCCACACATACACCTTCGCCCCCACACATACACCTTCGCCCCCACACATACACACTTATTATAAACACTCTCAGCCCCCTTCCCCTCCCTCCCTTCTCTCCCAGCCTTTTCTTTTTTGACTTTCCGATCTGCAACCATCCACTCTTCCCAAACTGGCGTACAAATATTTACCATCAAAACCCGGACGCCCGGCTCTTGGCCAGGAGAGAAAATATTATTGCTTATTTCATGTCGTTTTTTTTTTGTTTTTTTTTTTTTTTTTTTTTTTTTTTTTTTTTTTGGTAGTAATTTTCCCGTTAACATAGGCGTACGCTGAAATTACTCCAAGAGAGGTCAAGGTATATATTATAATTGAAAACAAAAAATCAACTACTCGAGTTGATGGATCTAAGAAATTTATTCGCTCTATATTGAGAACATGAATTTTTAAACATGAAAATTTCTTAAATTGGGCTAAACGCACTCATTCCCCATCACAAAAACCATTTGCGACCCCCAGGGAGGAAGGAATGGGGGCCGCCCATGACGAGAATTATTAAACGCAAGGAAAGAGATAGGGAAAAAATAGTTCTTTGGGCCATTTCTAGGCGCCCGTTTCCAAAGTTGAGACATTCTCTGGAGCTTTCAATTAGTTCCATAACCTCTCTTTAACCCATACATAACTTTCTTCGCTCGGTCACAGAACTAATGAGAAATGTTATGTTCACTTTTTCTTTTATTGGTTATTACACGATCACGTGGTTAAAAATGTGGATGAAATATTGTTCTGTTTTTTTTAAAGCACAATAAGGTTTCAATGGTTTTCTTTGTGAAAAAAAGTAGGCTATTATTTTTATTTACATTACAATTTTCTTTCTCAAATTTGATTGTTAATTTTGGCAATAATTATAAAGTCTATTTCTTATTGTCGTGAATTAGTAGGCCTACATGAATTGGTAGAGCCTACATGAATTGGTAGGGCCTACATGAATTGGTAGGGCCTACATGAATTGGTAGGGCCTACATGAATTGGTAGGGCCTACATGATTAAGGCTGCCATGTATCCAATATTGTCATTATAGAATAATAATAATAACTACCCTAAGGGGACTCAGTTCCCCCGGATGCCAGGCGAGGATTTTAACCACTTTTCTTTTAATCTATTTATGTATCTCTCTATCGATACAAAATCGTGAAAGTTAAATAATAGACAGTTTTTACCAATCGCAAAGGTTAAATACAAAGACAATAAGGTCACGGGTATTTTTATTGACCAATGAGCATTGAAATCGACACACACACCCAAACTTTAAAATATAGGTATAGATGCTGTTCATGCATCCTTGCTATCTTCTATCCTTGTTGTTTCAGTTTTACCTAGTACTTCTAGCAACATAATTTTATTACTTGCCAACATGTTTTTTTGTAAGTGAAGGTATCTCCATCGGATCGATTTGACCCGTGTCCACGTCATAATGCTGGATTGTGTGACAAGCACAATACCCAGCCGCCTTTTTAATTTTGATGCACTTAATGTTAGGCACCAATCAAAACTTGGGAAATGAAAGGGACACCCTCCACACCAGACCCGGAAACAAATTCTAATCTTTGCCAGGATTTGAACTCAGGACCTTCGGTACGCCAGCATTTATGAATAGTTAAAAAAATATATATTATCACCATGCATTTGATTTCTTTTGTTTAAAGTCCTATCTATTGTAAAAGATAATCTAGTAATGAAATGTTGAGCCGGCATTTGCTTGTGTATCATCCCCCTAGTATTCCGTGTCTACAGAAAGTAGTGAATCCCTATGGATCAATTCGGTCAGACTGGAGGACTACGTTTGTTTCTGAGGATTAATAATTCCTAAATCAAATTGTAACATTGATAGTCAAGCTAATATATTTGATGAATTTGATAGATAGTAGATAGACGGATAGATAGATAGGTCGATAGATCGCTTGGAATCACCTCCCACTACAGCTTCGCCAGAGCCCTAGCTATGACACCTTCAGGAGCCGGCTGAAGACTCACCTATTTCGTCAGCAGAATTAGCGTATTACTACATATTTCGTTGTCTGTCTGTATTCTGTAACTGTCGTCTGCGCATAAAACTGTCACCAACGGGATATGCGCTATATAAGCACCGTTATTATTATTATTATTATTATTATTATGATAGATAGAAAGTTAAAAGCAGAAAAGAAGAAAGATAGGCAGACAGACCCACCGGCTGACAGACAAATAAATAGATACAGAAAGATAGATAGATTAGAGATAGATAGACATACAAACGTAGACAAACAGACGGATAAATAGATTGAGTGATAATAGAAAGATAGATATGTACTCGTATAATATAAATTTATAACATTAGGCCTCACATTAGGATATCTATATCTTATATTATCTATTGTGTCTATCAAACGTTTCCTTGTTTATTAAATAATACACTGTTATACAGATATGAACATCCCAAGAACGTTACAGTAAAAATAAAAAAACTCATAACTTAGTTTGAGGGCACATCATTCTAGCTCTAGGATTTGCTTCCGTCTTTGTCTTGGCGTTGTCGTCATCAAACATGGCGACAGTGGTCATTTCCAAAGTATTACTCAATGATGGGACGAACGTGGAATTCAGATTTCTTTCAAAACACGGTGTTTCGTAGATTCTGCATAATGCAATTAATGAAATGGGATGAAGAGAAAAAGACATTGATGAATATATTGGGCAAGAGGAAAGAAAGGTGTGCGGTGAGCCACAGATTATTGCGCTGGCGAAAATGTAGTCCATTTTGGAAACAAATCCTAAATCTGCAAGGATTACTTCACTCGCATTAGACTCGGCCAGAATGTAATCCCATATACGCGATGACGTTCGCATCTGTGGTTGTTTTTTTTTATCATTATTCGAACAAGTTGATTTCTGGTGAGGAGTCCGATGTCTGGAGACGTTAGATCGCACAGAGGCAACCCTGTCCCGTCACCTCAAAGCCAAGCGGCGCCGACAAAAGTGGCAAAAACAACAAGAACAATTTTGGAATAAGTCTGGAACGATAATTATGTATCTGGGATAGGCTAAGGGTTAAATTATAATGTCCACGTGTATAGATTCTTATGTTTCTGAGAATGTATGTGTCTTCAGACACTTGGCGACTAGGAAATCTTTTTGCCAAAATCAAAATAAAGACAGACGAATTCCAAGAGATAGCCCTTAAACTAATCAAAATATTTGACGCATTCCAAGAAATATCATTGACTTGTAAGTAACGTAAGATTCTCAAAATCTAATTGTCTCGCTCTTTCTCTCTGGTCACTCTTCATCCCTCCATCTCTAATACTTGTCTCTATCATACAACTCCTCCTCCCGGCTCTAACGAATTTAACTGTACATTCTATAGTTTTACAAACCTGTTTATAAAAATTGTAGGTGCATATTATTTAATACATACAATTCTTAGAATTATTGGTCGCTTGGCAAGAAGTTCAATAATGCTCTGAAGGATAACTGGTGCAAATTTTACTACAAAAAAAAAAAAGGGTTTTCTTGATTTTCGTCCATGGGTCCAACCCAACCATCATTATCATTTTAGTACCCGTCGGATCAAATTGATCATAGGGCAAGTTAGGCAGCGTTCAGCAGTCACTGTGGCCACGGCATACTTGGGGATGTGTGGCCAGCACAATGTCCAGCCGCGTTTACTTTAGGATAGGCCACTCTAACTAATGTCAGGTACTCTTCAGGGATGGGTAGACTCAGGGACACTCTCGAGTCCCGGTAAAAAAATTCCTAGCCTTCACCAGGATTTGAACCCAGAAACCTTCGGTACACCAGCCGAACGACACCGTGCTCCATATCATTTTCATGATCATTTAGGTAAATATTATGTAGGGACAGTATAAGGCACCTGGCTATCGATGTAATCCCTTTGCGTGTTATGGGCAAAGAAAAAATCGCATTAACTTTTCTTTAGGCAGAATGGTTTCTACTTTTATTTTTAAGCTCACTCTTTTCAGTGTTGTATACTTTATTTTTTTAAGTCCACTTTTAAACCTCAAATCCTTCCACTTATCTCCATTAGAGGGTAGGCCTAATTTTGCGAAAAAAATCATCACCATCGTCATTATAAAGATTTCGCTTATTTGAATTTTCGTCTATTTTCTAAGTATCCGTAATTAAGAAGAGCAAGTACAACGATGAATTGGAATTAACTCTTTCTTGACCGTCACCATGCCCCACGAGAGGGCGGTACAGCCGGTACGCCGTACCGGGGCCCGTAAGAGTTTAGGGGCCCCGTGAATGTTAAAATGTAAAATTAAATCGGCAATTATGCAAGTATTTATTTAATTGCTGCTATAAAGCTAAGAGGAGATGCCCCAAAACCTCCTACAATCTCACTTGGCACTTGGGGTTGGGGGCCCTTCATTTTGGTATTCTTTGTATGTGTAGGCCTACTTGAATACTTTGTTAAATATACAAAGAAGCATCTAGTTGTAATATAGAGCCTAATTATTTTTGATAGCATTTAGGATCTCTTTTTTATTATTTTTCTCCAGAGACACATACAAATATAGTCCGATGAGCCTTACAGGCTTACAGTTCTCCCTGTTAGCGTAGTAGGACTAGCCTAGGCCTAAATACTAGTACGGCAGTCAAAGCTAGTTAGTCGATCCTTTTACTCTTTAATGATTTCCTGTGCGGTAGCCAAGAGGGGAGATTGAAGCTATCATAATTTTAGACAAATGTATTGAAAATTTAAAACACATTTTCTTTGTCATTTAACAAAATGTATTTTGGGAAGAGTCTGTACAAAAATATTATGTGTCAACTATATTGCCACAGCGCTGCATATCTAACCTTTGCAAGATCAATACTGAAGCGGAGGAACAATTACAATATTTTGAACTTTAATGTACTTGATTAAAGTATTTTTGTAATAGACCTGTACTGCTGTGATTGAAATTATTACACTCTAATGGTAACACTTATGATAGTTTCACAAAAGGGTCCACAAACTTTTTAAAAAGATTCCTGACTTTTCAAAAGTATGTAATACAAATAAATCAACTAAATATGACTAGTGGTAGAAAAAAAAAGTGAGGCGGGCCCAGAAAAGATCTCGTACCGGCATCTTTTTTTTCTCTCGAGGGTCCTGACCGTCACTATAAGTTGTTTCACGGAGAACTGTGAATGTGCTTACATGTGATATTCTTGGTCCTGGAAGAAAATGGAGAAACAACAATTTGCAGTGGCGTCAACGATAAGCGCTCAATTTTAATTTGTCATTCAGCCACCCCCCCCCCCTCCTCTCCTCCCCCCCCCCCCCACACACACACCTGGACACAATAAATGTGTGGGAGAACTGTCGCCATGTTGGATGACGTCAACTCCCTATGGACAAACCACAAAGTAAATCTTAACTTTGAGCCAAGAAGCTGATCCCTGCTACGTTTTGGTGAGGTTTTGGTCTGTGTATTTTTTTTTTCTATTGTATGTCGAGAAAGATGTAGATTTACACTAAGCTACAAATCTGGAATGGGAATGTCCCATTTAAATAAACTGAAAGGGGTAGACACAACATACAAATCTAAGAGATAGACATCCCAAAGTTATGTTTTCTAAATTGAATATACCGGTAGGCCTACTTGTATTTATCTATCTATGTATCATGTATTTCTCTATCTATTTTTCTATCTTTCTATCTAAATTTATCTGTGTAAATATATTTGTGTTCTGTCTATCTATCTATCTATCTATCTATCTATCTATCTATCTATCTAGGCCTATCTATCTATCTATCTATCTAGGCCTATCTATCTATCTATCTATCTATCTATCTATCTATCTATCTATCTATCTAGGCCTATATATCTATCTATCTATCTAGGCCTATCTATCTATATATCTATCTATCTATCTATCTAGGCCTATCTATCTATCTATCTAGGCCTATCTATTTATCTGTTTCCGTCTCTTTCCTTAACTCATTGCTTCTTCCATTTTATATTTCTAAAACTAAATATCTATCTATCAAAGCTTTCTATTTCTCTTTTCTCAATTCTCTCTCTCTTTCTCTTTATGTCAAAGTTCCGCTCCAAACTCTCTAACTATTCATTTATTCTCAATCTATCCACCCATCTAGGCTACCCATCTACCTGTCTATCCGTCTATCCGTCTATCCGTCTATCCGTCTATCCGTCTATCCGTCTATCCGTCTATCCGTCTATCCGTCTATCCGTCTATCCGTCTATCCGTCTATTCGTATCGGTCTATCCGTCTATTCGTATCGGTCTATCCGTCTATTCGTATCGGTCTATCCGTCTATTCGTATCGGTCTATCCGTCTATTCGTATCGGTCTATCCGTCTATTCGTATCGGTCTATCCGTCTATTCGTATCGGTCTATCCGTCTATTCGTATCGGTCTATCCGTCTATTCGTATCGGTCTATCCGTCTATTCGTATCGGTCTATCCGTCTATTCGTATCGGTGTCGGTCTATCCGTCTATCCGTATCGGTCTATCCGTCTATTCGTATCGGTCTATCCGTCTATTCGTATCGGTCTATCCGTCTATTCGTATCGGTCTATCCGTCTATTCGTATCGGTCTATCCGTCTATTCGTATCGGTCTATCCGTCTATTCGTATCGGTCAATCCGTCTATTCGTATCGGTCTATCCGTCTATTCGTATCGGTCTATCCGTCTATTCGTATCGGTCTATCCGTCTATTCGTATCGGTCTATCCGTCTATTCGTATCGGTCTATCCGTCTATTCGTATCGGTCTATCCGTCTATTCGTATCGGTCTATCCGTCTATTCGTATCGGTCTATCCGTCTATTCGTATCGGTCTATCCGTCTATTCGTATCGGTCTATCCGTCTATTCGTATCCGTCTATCCGTCTATTCGTATCCGTCTATTCGTATCCGTCTATCCGTCTGTTTGTTTGTCTGTCTATCTGTGTAACTGTCGGTCTATCTGTATGTCCATCTATCTATCGGTCTATATGTCTGTATTTCATGTTATAACTTATCGTCCACCCAACAAGAAGTGTAGCAATCCACTACCCCCGCCCCAACCACAGTACTCGTCACCACCCACAACCCGATGTCCGCTAACGGACCCCCACAAAGATACGACCTCCTCAGTAAAGCTCTATCGCGAGCTGCAAAATGTCTACCTAGGACATTTCCTAATGAAGACTTCTTCTAAAGGCTGATTTAATGTGACAGACAACAGACATTAGCCCCAACCCACGCCCGTGACATCACCACCCCCACCCCCATCGCCTCTTTTCTTTCCCACAAATCTTCAAGAATTTACAAGCTATCGGTCAGGCCATTATCTCTCCCACCGCCCCCCCCCCCCTCGATCCACACACACACACACACACACTTTCAACCATTCCGTTCTTTACCCCCCCACCCCCTACTTCTCTCCCTCCCCCACCCCACCCCGCCCCGCCTTCTTTTATTCTGCCCTTGTCTTTTAATTTGATTGGTGCCACGGTCACGTTGCTAAAGTAAACATGTGACGTGTCAAACATGGCGGAGACAGACAAGGGGAGACAATTTATATTTAAAAAAAAGAAAACGAAATTGAGAAGATTGTCTTCCGTCCATAAGATTTTTTGTTAAGGAAAAAATGTAGAGTGTGTGCTCAAAAGAGAGAGAGAGAGAGAGAAAGAAATAGAGAGACATAGAAATGTAGGGTGAGAGACAAAGAAGAGAAAGTACAGATTAAAAAATGAATTAGTGAAAATTATTCGAAAAATTAAAATCTCAAGGGTATACGAGAAATAAAAAGGGCGGATTGAAACAGATAATGATTTTGAAATAAAAGGGGGGGATAATACTCAGTTTCATCCATGGAGTGGGGAATTCCCTGAAAGAAGCATCACTTAGTGCATTTGACACAAACAAACAGACAGACGGACAGACACACACACACACACACACACACGGGCGAGAGCAGACGTACGAGCAGATCAAGTCTAATGGGTTTCTGTCGACGCAATTAAAAATTCAAAGAGACGTATGGTATTATGTCACGTTAACAAGGTGGGGAGACAGCCTGAGTGAGAGAGATGGGAGAGAGAGAGGGGGAGGGGAGAGGGAGGGAGAGAGAGGGAGGGGAGAGGGAGGGAGAGAGAGGGAGGGGAGAGGGAGGGAGAGAGAGGGAGAGAGAGGGAGGGAAAAATGGGATTAAAAATGATATACAAACTAAATGGATGAGATAGCGAGATAGTGAGAGAGAAAAACGCAAGAATACGACGGAGAGAACGATAGATATTACATTAGACATTTGTAAAAAAAAAAAAAAAAAAAAGGGAAAAAAAATAAAAATGAGAAAGATAGTAACTGTGACTATGATGATAATTGGTGTGAGAGAAAAAGAGAGAGAGAGATAGCGAATGAGAGAGAAATAATGAGAGTGAAAGAGAGAATGAGAGAGAAAGAGAGATAAAGAGAACATGTGATAAAGAGAGAATGAGAAAGAGAGAGAGAGAATAAGAAATAAGAGAATGGAAGAGAAATAGAAAATGACAGAGAAATAGAGAATGAGAGAGAATGAGAGAATGACAAAGAAATAGAGACAGAGATAGCATAGGCCTATGAGAGAGAATGAGGGACCGAAAGAATGGGAAAATTAGAGAGAAATAGAGAATGAGAGAGAAATGGAGAGAAAGAATAGAATGAGAGAGAAATTGAGAGAGCACGATAGAGAAAGAAAACATGAGAGAAAAAGAGAGAATGAGAAAAACACATGGGAATTTGAGGGA
Source organism: Anisus vortex (assembly GCA_949126835.1). NCBI lineage: Eukaryota > Metazoa > Mollusca > Gastropoda > Planorbidae > Anisus > Anisus vortex. Next base: position 4,215,605 of record OX421499.1, read on the forward strand.
GATAGAGAGAATGAGAGAGATAAGACTGGGTTAATTACCATATAATTAGGTTCAAGACAGAATGAATGCACAAGTCGGTGTATGAGATCTAGGAAAGTCACGTAGACCTCAGAATGCCAGGTCTGTGACAAATCACCTGAGAGGTGGCATGGTTCCACGTCCCTGGGCGTATCCAGGTGATCTATAGAACACGGGGTCGGCAACCTTCGGATAACAGTGTGCCAAAGTAGGATTTCTAATTCATTCAGCGTACCAACATTAACGTCGTCCCGCTGTAAACACTAAATATCTTGAGAAGAGACTCGAATTGACTTTTAAGATATCTCCCCCGTGCTATTTAAATTCCCACGCGTGCCGTAGGTTGCCGAACAATGCTATAGAACATTCGAAGGAGCATGAATTAGTGACAATCTGAGCCCTTAAACATTTGTTTCTAAAAGATTCTTTTATAGTGCATTTTTAATACCAATGAGTAGTAAAGTATCTCATCGGACCAGATTGATCCATAGGACCGGTGAAGCAGCGTTCACTAGTTTCTACCAGGGATTTGTGTGGCCAGCACAATTCCCAGCCGACTACACTTTACTCGAACAAAGGTCAGGTAGGGCCTACTAATCAGAGAAGATCAGACTCAGGCTCACCCTCCAGACAGAACCATTATAATTTTCTAGCCAGTCCTGGGCCGCTCGGCCACAGTGCCGGTTATGAGTGGTTGGTGGTGGAGTTTACTAGGGGATTGTGATTTCAATACAATGCGGAAACTGAAAAATTAAACTCTTGACCTGGGTGAAGTTAAGGGAAACGTGAACCGATTGTAGACGTGTAAGAAAGGGCGGTATGGCACACATGGCGTCCGGCATAGAAGAGATGAGGAACAAATATCATAACAATAATGACTGCAGAAAAAGGGCACTGACTCTACTGATCTATAAAAAGAATGGTTGCCCCTCCATAATAAATGTGTATGTGCAAAGACTATAATAAGATGGACCACTTGCTCTATTTTTAAAGCTTATATGTTCTTTTTTCGTGCGCATCCAATAACGCTGTCTTAAATGACTTCTACGCTCCTACGTCTGCCTAAATGTTTCTGCTGTATACAACTTTCGATTTAAATTTGAATTTTTCATTGAGAAAATCATAACGATTAAATAAAACGAAAGTGTAGGCCTACTGTACAAAAGGGAATCGAGAACTCCGAAAAAAATTAATTTGGTTCATCAAATAGAAGAAATATTAAAGCAAGCGATCCATCTTATTATAATCTGTGTGTACATCGAGGCTAGAATCGACTACACACTCTTCACTATTCACTTATCCATATAAGCGAGTTATAGGTATAAACCCCCTTTAATTAGAACAAATCTATAGGCCTACGATAAAAATAATTATTAGTCACTTGAAATGTATTTACAAGTCAGTGTTTATGTATATCCCCTTGTGGCCAGAGCTGTGTAGATCTTGCTGATAATTCTCGTTAGTCCTAGGGGAGACTTTAATTATTAGTATTTATGTTTCAGTATTACACGAACTCTTCTTATAGTCCTGGGCACAAATTCAGTATTTGTATTCCAACATTTCCTTTCTTGTACATTAGAGTAGTAGATAAATCTTATTGTAATGTATACAACACAATCGAATAGTAACTTGACAAGGAAGCTTCAGTGTAACTGTTGTTGATAGTTTATTTCAGGTGGTAAGTTCAATATATACAATATATCTATTATGTACAGTTAGAATAAAATAGTGCAAACACAAACGTTCTCAAAGGAACATTTTTTGAAACTCTCCGTCTTTCAGTCAAAACAAATCATTAAATACTATCCGAGTGGTGCAAGGGACAGACCCATTACCAGTAGGGGTGAAAATCATGGTATCATTACAAAACTCATAACAAAAACGATAGGAACTTCCCCTATTAAATAATGAGTCGTTCCCAGACCCTGAGAATTTGAGATCAACACAGAATCCCAACATTACCTAGAACCTTTTGTTTTCCTACTAAACGTCCTAATATTGTGTGTAGTAAGAAAAGAGAGAGAGAGAGGAATAAACATTGCGTGTTCCAAATCTTGGAAAAACAATATACATGACACGCCCCCACCCAATGAAAGAAATAATGTACCATAATTACCCAAGTAATACTCAACATGGTACATTTTTCGTACTTAACACTATCGTTTTAACAACCATCAATCAATGGAAGATTATAAGACAATTTAAGCAAACATGGCTCACTGGCACAACTAAATTATAAAAAGTGTCACTACCCAATGGTAATTGTGATTATAACGTGATGGACAAATATTTCCCCGTTAATATTAATATTAACTAATGTCTCAACAAGTACAAATAATTCAAAAATATTCTAGTCATTCTTTTTTTAACTATGTACAGTTGTGTGGATTTCCACCAAAAAATTTGTAAAAAGTCTTAATCTATTTAAACAAATATAACATTGCTCAAACTCTGTCAATTTTCAACAGTTTACTTCTAATATACAAACCAAAAGATAAGTAATACGTAGCTCGAATCAAACTATAGGTTACTTCCCCTTTAAATTACAGTGTCAACTTGACATTAACAGGGTTCATACCTAAGATGATGATACTTCCCCTTTTCTCAAATATGAGGAGAAAATACGCTCTAGTTACGATTACTACAGTAATCTCAATGTTAAAATGTAATCCACTATTATGCGTTTTTGGCAAATTTGAAAGTTTAATATAAAAGTTTGTTCAGGGTTGAATGAGTGTACACCTTTAGGTACCTTTGTTTCCCTCCGTTCCTGGATATATGGAATATATAACCTATACAACATAGTGAATATCCACTAGTTTTTCCCATTCTATTACCATGATATAACAATTTAGCAATAGATTTCCAATATTATCTATTAATTTATACCAATTGATATTACATCTCTTTCTAAGATACAAATTGTACATATTATTATTTAGTTCCATTCATTAACTAAAATAAAAACAAGATAATAAATCAACTAGCTCAAAGTTTTCTCACTTAATTGCATGTGATGACAATTACTTTCATCCATCCATATCAAGTAAATACGTGCATATATATTTATTGCATCATGCATCAAAATTTAAATGGAATTTCTTTTCCATAATCAAATGAATTTAAAATATATCAGAACATCAATATTATACATGATTATAAAAATTATTAATACTTTCAAAAGACTTGACTTCTGATTGATACAAGTATTCTATAGGTATTCCATGATCAAAATTCAAACGAATGATAGGTTATCATGACACATTCTTAATGAAAAAATGAGATGATCTGAAAAAGAAGTATTGGGTTATTCAGTCAATCATGTAGCACCCGAGATAGAGTATCAGCTGTGACGTTGTCCCTACCCCTCAGGTGTTTTATGTTTAAGTCATAGGCTTGGAGGAATAAGCTCCATCTAACAAGCCTCTGGTTTTGCTTGACCCTGGAGAGAAAAGTCAGAGGGTTGTGGTCGGTCAGTATTTCTATCGGGTACCCAGAGCTGTTTACATAGAAATCAAACTGTTTTAACGCTAGTATCAACCCTAAAAGTTCCTTCTCACTTGTATTATAATTACGTTCATGGATATTGAAGTTCTGTGAGTGGTAGCACACCGGGTGCTCCTCTCCGTGGTCATCCTGCTGAGTTAGCACCGCTCCCATCCCAGTATCGCACGCGTCTACTGCAATTTTAAAGGGTCTATCAAAACGCGGGGTCACCAAAATAGGTGCCCTGGATAATCTTAACTTCAACTCATCAAACGCCTTTTGGCACTTGTCAGACCAAACAAAGCGATTGTTCTTCTTTAGTAGGTCAGTTAAGGGGCAAGCTACCGTAGAAAAGTCCTGGCAAAACTTACGATAATACCCGGCCATTCCAAGGTAACTACGGAGTTGTTTCCTTGTCTGTGGCACTGGGACATTCTGAATAGCTTCTATTTTAGCATTTACTGGTTTAACCTTTCCACCACCCACTACATGTCCAAGATACTCGATAGTGGCATGTCCAAACTGACTCTTAGCCAGGTTTATTGTCAAATTGGCGTCATTCAGTCGTTCAAACAAGTGTCGTAGTTGACTGACATGTGTCTTGAAATCTGTACTATACACCACTATGTCGTCGAGGTAGGCATTACACTGGAAGAGACCGCGAGTGATGGTGTTTATAAGCCTTTGAAACGTCGCAGGGGCATTACGGAGTCCGAATGGCATGACCTTATACCTGTAAAGTCCGTCAGGTGTCACAAAGGCGGATACTTCCTGTGCCCGTGGCGTCAAAGGAATCTGAAAGTACGCGGAGAGAAGATCAATTTTTGTCACATACGTCGCGTCACATATCTTATCAATGAGGTCATCAATACGAGGAATGGGATACGAGTCAGTCTTTGTCAAATTATTTAATTTCCTAAAGTCTGTACAAAACCGCAATGTGTTGTCGGCTTTTGGTACCAACACACAGGGTGAAGACCATTCGCTATCACATTCTTCCACTATGTCATTTTCTAACATATACTTCACCTCTGCTCTAATATGTTCAAGTCTAATGGGGTTAACTCTATATGGATGCTGTTTAATTGGCCTGGCACCCTCAGTTAATACTACATCGTGTTCTATTAGATGTGTCCTCCTGGGAACATCTGTAAACAGTGACTTATATTCATGTACCAGCTCAATAATCTCCTCCTTAACTTCTACCGGAAGATGTTCTAGCCTTGTATCTAAACTCTTAAGGGCATCTGTATTATTAAGTTTACTTTCTGCAAACTTATATTCTATCCTAGATAAATCCGTCGGGACTCTAGCTAATGAAATCATGGGGACCTCCCGTGGTTTACTCTTTTCCCTGGAAACATAGGGCTTAAGTAAATTAATATGGCATACCCTCTGTTTTTGTCTCCGGTCAGGAGTCTTTATCAAATAATTGACCTCGCCAAGCTTTGACTCTATCTCATAGGGTCCACTAAACTTTGCACTTAAAGGCTGATTTTGCAAAGGTAGAAACACAAGAACTTTGTCACCTGGTGCAAAAGTTCTAGCTGTAGCTTTACGGTCATAGTTCTGTCTCATACGCTCCTGCATCTGTGGAAAATGAATCTTCACATGGTTAAAAGCATGATAAAGCCTATTTTTAAATTTATCTACATATGACAAAAGTCCAATCGGTTCACTGTCCGTTAGCCAAGTTTCATGTAGAAGTTTCAACGGACCTCTGACTGAGTGTCCATACACAAGTTCGAATGGGCTAAACCCCAGGGATTCCTGAGTGGCCTCCCTTGCAGCGAACAGTACATAAGGCACACCCTTATCCCAGTCTTTCTCGTTTTCATAACAGTACTTTTTAAGCATCGATTTTAATGTCTGATGAAACCTTTCCAGAGCTCCCTGGCTCTCAGGATGATAGGCACTTGATAGCCTATGGCTTATCCCTAATTGTTCCATGACTTGTTTGAAAATGTTCGAAGTAAAGTTAGTCCCCTGGTCGGACTGTACTGTCTTCGGTAGGCCATAACGTGTGAAGAAATTTCTCAGGCCGTCTACCACCTTCACTGTTGTTATGTTCCGCAACGGAATGGCTTCCGGGAAGCGAGTGGATGAACACATGACTGTGAGCAGGTATTGAAAACCGGCTTTTGTTTTCGGCAACGGGCCCACGCAATCAATGAGTATATGACTGAATGGTTCGTCGAACGCTGGTATCGGCTGGAGTGGAGCGACAGGAATTCGTTGGTTAGGACGTCCTACCATTTGGCATACGTGGCAAGTCTTGCAGTATTGTTCGACATCTCTTCTCAGTCCTGGCCAGTAGAAGTAAGGGAGGATACGGTGGTGCGTTTTTCGGACTCCCATGTGACCAGCGAAAGGAAGATCATGCGCCATACGCAGTATATCTTGACGATAGCACTTATTATTACAATCTGGTGAATACTGTCCCACTCGTTTGTACCTGAGTTGAGCGGTTTCGACTTTCTCATCAACACTTCATCTTTCATGTAGAAACATTCCGCCATTGCATCTGCAGTCTTTTCATCAACAGCTTTCATTCTGAGTTGCATTATTACTTCGTCATTCAATTGTTCTTTCACTAATTTCTGCTTTGGTGACAAAATGTTATCGTTCTCTGTTGCATCACCAGTTGTTAGTTCAGCAAAGAACGTAGCACTTAAATCGATGTCAGGTGTTTCAGTTATCACTGTTTCATTCGCATGTGTGTCTTCAGAACAGACAAACACATCTTTCGTTGCACTACACGGCGTAGCAGGAGTCTTTACCGACTTCTTTTTCTGCATTGCTCTTGTCAGTGCACATGTTGGGCGTTCATTGGCAGGACGTAGGTTTTTGTCCTCCGCCATCTTTGTCTCCAACACTTTAACCATGGGCTCGACAGTGACTCTGCCGCCCATAATGTCATTTCCTAATATCATGGAAACGCCTTTGACGGGTAGTGCGCGCCACACTCCCACTACGATGTTACCTGTAAAAATATCCGACTCGAGTTTTATTCTGTGCAGTGGAGCTTCCACAGCCTCCATACTAGCACCTCTCAGCACAACAGACTCACCGGTACTGGTGGCATCTGTTAACGGCACACTGCCCTCCAGGATCACGCTGACAGCAGAGCCCGTGTCACGTAATATCTGTATTTTCTTCTTGCTGAGTACATCGACTTCTGTCGACACTGTCCCCTCATAGACAAAGGGTCGAAAATTGGATAGGTCGTCCTCTTCCGGGACTTCAGGAACCATCTGTTCCTCACGGCCTTCTGAAAGCATAATAGATTGAGTACAGCTATTCTCTTTTACCTTAGATAGACTGTTCTCAAAAACCATCGACACCACAACTATGGGCGATGCCGGCCGCATTTCTTTTGAGTTTCTTGACCCTGTGTTGCACACTTCTTCTGTCTGCTTGCTGTCTTTCTGCACTCTGGCACAGTGTAGAATAGCACCTTGCTTCTTGGTAAGGATCCAACAATCTTTCTTCATGTGGCCCTCTTTCTTGCAATTGAAACATACCACCTTTGCTTTATTTACATCTGTCTGCTTCCTGAAATGAACTAAGTTACTATTATTATTTACACCACTGTTCTTATTATTGTTTTCACTTGTCTCTTTTGGTTTACTAGCCTCCTTGGGCTCTGGTTTGTGCACTTTGGGTTTGTCAGCATAATATGGCTTTATGCTGGCGTGAATTATGGCATAGTTATCTGCCAATCTAGCAGCTTCATGCACATCTTCAACCCCTCGGTCTGAGATGTGGGTTTTAATATCCACTCGAATACAATCATTGAATTCCTCAAACAATATTAGGTTCTTGAGTTTATCAAACTCACTTACATTCTGTGACCTTAGCCACTGTTCTAACATTTTCTCCTTTTGTCTCAAAAAGTCAACATGAGTTTGATCATATGCCTTCTTTCTGTCTCTAAATAGCTTTCTATATTTTTCTGGTGTCAGGGAATAACTTTTTAGCACCCTATCTTTGATTACTTCATAGTCATTTATTTCCTCGGGTGTTAAACTCAACACTACGTCCAATGCTTTTCCTTTGTTGAGAGTTGACCTTAACAATAAAGCCATCTTATCATCAGGGAACTGATAATCTACAGCTATCCTCTCAAAAAGCAAAAAGAAATCTTGAACATCTTCTTCTCTGAATATAGGCAAGTGTTGCTTCATTGCGCTGATATCCATACCATTGCTGTCCCTACGATGGTCAGGTCTGTTCATGCGTGCCATCTCTATCCTTTCTCTGCTTTCAATTTCTATCCTAATTCTTTCCAATTCTCTCCTTTCCATACTTTCTAATTCCATTCTCTTCATAGCTAATTGGAATTTTAGGTTTCACTCAACCCTTCATCTTCATCATTGTTTGATGATCTAGATGACATATTTCTTACCTCGTCTCCGTGGGCAATTACCTCGCCCCCACTGGGAGCTACATAACCTTCATTGATATCGTTCTGTCCCACTTCAACTACATTACCAGTGTTCATGGCATTCTGCCCGTTCAAACATGTCATAATTTCTTTGATCAAACGATTACGATTAGGTCTTGCCTGTCCTGCCTCAATCCCAAAGGACTCAGCTAATTCTTTTAGTTCAGCAAATGACATGGCATTAAGTTCCTCACTTGATATATTCGAAGCCATAGTATAGCGTTCGAAATATTTGTGATAGTAGAGTAGTATATATTGTATAATAAAATATAAAGTTCCAACTTACGATTTGTCCAGAAATTTGCACAATATAAATATTACACACTTCGTGGAATCTTCACACTTTCCAAGGAATAAATACGCAAACCAGTTCCCTCCTCTTTTTAAAAAAGAATAGTTTCGCAGTCCTAGAAAACGAAACACAAATATGCCGCTCTCAGTACTACTAATGTCACAAAATATTTATAGGTCAGGAAAAAATATAACTCAAATTTTCCAGACGAGATCAACAAATTTTTTCCAATCCCAGATCAAGAAAAGTAGAACTCAAATCTACCGAACGAGACCACCAAATTTTGTCAATCCTAGGTCAGGAAAAGTAGAACTCAAATATACCGGGCGAGACCACCAAATTTTGTTACGTCCACAATCCCCTTGTGGCCAGAGCTGTGTAGATCTTGCTGATAATTCTCGTTAGTCCTAGGGGAGACTTTAATTATTAGTATTTATGTTTCAGTATTACACGAACTCTTCTTATAGTCCTGGGCACAAATTCAGTATTTGTATTCCAACATTTCCTTTCTTGTACATTAGAGTAGTAGATAAATCTTATTGTAATGTATACAACACAATCGAATAGTAACTTGACAAGGAAGCTTCAGTGTAACTGTTGTTGATAGTTTATTTCAGGTGGTATGTTCAATATATACAATATATCTATTATGTACAGTTAGAATAAAATAGTGCAAACACAAACGTTCTCAAAGGAACATATTTTGAAACTCTCCGTCTTTCAGACAAAACAAATCATTAAATACTATCCGAGTGGTGCAAGGGACAGACCCATTACCAGTAGGGGTGAAAATCATGGTATCATTACAAAACTCATAACAAAAACGATAGGAACTTCCCCTATTAAATAATGAGTCGTTCCCAGACCCTGAGAATTTGAGATCAACACAGAATCCCAACATTACCTAGAACCTTTTGTTTTCCTACTAAACGTCCTAATATTGTGTGTAGTAAGAAAAGAGAGAGAGAGAGGAATAAACATTGCGTGTTCCAATTCTTGGAAAAACAATATACATGACATATAGATCACGTGAAAGTCACGTGAAAGTCTATTGATTTTGGCTTCAAGAATAGTTAGCCTATAGTTTTCGGGCCCAATCCATTCTTAAGTGAACTGGCTCATATAATAGACTGCAAGTAAATATCTAGAAAATTTATATCTATCAATCAACATAAATATGTATCTACAATCTACATAGTCTCTCTCTCTCTCTTCCTCTCTCTCTCTTCCTCTCTCTCTCTCTCTCTCTTTCTCTCTTTCTCTCTCTCTCTTTGTCTCGGAAACAGGGACAGAAGAAGATAAAAAGGAATTCAGATTTTCTACCCAACCTTTCCAGTCCGGGGATAATATCCGGGATTTATATTTAGGCCAAAAGGCATTAGATCATAACAAAGCCATAGAAAATGCCTTAAATACATAGTAGGCCTATAGAGTATGTATACATCAATGAACATGTATATTCATTTACATCTCTCTCTCTCTCTCTCTCTCTCTCTCTCGTTCTCCCTCTGAGAAAAACAGAGAGAAATGAAAAAAATAAAGGAATTCAGTTCTACAATCCAACATTTCCAGTATGGGGAAATTCGGGGAATTTTTAGACCAAAACTCACGTTCATTAGAACTGTGACACTAATAGTAGTTCTTTCAGAGAGTCCAGTCCATGGAAACGGTTCTTTAAAAGAAAAAAAAACTCTGGGGGCCCCCGACCGCCCCACCCCATCCTCCATTAGAGAACTGGGTCCCAACAACTGAAGTGAAAAAAAGGGGGGGGGGAGAGAGAGACTCGGGCTCTCTTTCAGTGGGGTTTGTTTTGAAAGAAAACAGGAGCCCGGGTGAGGGCGATAATCAAAACTTTCTAACTCCCCCTTTCCCTTCCCTATCTCGCCCCTCCCCTCCCTCCTCCCACCGCCACAGCACATCATCCAATTTTTTTTTTAAATATAATAATGACCGGGAGGGGGGAGGGGAATTAATGGTGGATATAAGAGAGAGGGAGGAAGTAAAAAATCGGGTATTAGTAGTTGATTGCATGTGTTTGGTGGGTTGAGTTTGGGGGCGCCGGGGAGGAGGGGGATAAGGGGGGGGGGTGAACTCGGATGGGGCGGTGGGAGGAGGGGGTGGAGTGAGTCCATGCCAGAGTATGTGTTGTTGTTGTTTTTTTATGCGCAGTGACTTCTGGTGTTTTTTCTCTCCTCTCGTCGTACAGCTTGATGATGAGATGTATGATGAAGGATGGATTCCATCATAATTTAATAACTTTAATAAGTAATAACTTTATGATGTATGTGTGTGTGTGTGTGTATGTATCTGAAGCGGGAGGGCGAATTGTTAAAAAGTGTGTGTGTGTGTGTAGGTAGAGCTGGGGGCATTTTGATCGTAGTGGTAGAGCTGATCGGGTTGGTGGGGGGGGGGAGACTCTTTAAAATATGAATGTGGGGGTCTGGTTCCAAAAAATGAATTGGAGGGAGGGTTTTGAAATGTGATATTGATTTTGGTAAATGAGAAATGAGTGATGCTGAAATACATAATTATAGAATTAAGTAAGTGACACCCCCCCCCCCGGTAAAAACCAAAGTTTTAAATCAGTTTCTTAAGATTTTTATACAATGCAAACAACACATTGAAAAGAAGCATAAAACTTTGGTTGTTGTAAGAAAAAAAAATGTGTCTAACATAATGAGCATTTGTAGGCCTGGAGGCCTATATACAAAGAATTGTCACTTTTTAATAAGTTGAAATATAGAAATAATGTAAATTTTTATTTACCGTCCAAAAAAAAAAAAGTTATTTTATTAAAATTTTAATGGGAATGGGTTAGAAAAATACTTATAAAAAAATATTACATTAAAAAAAATAATTCAAGTCTATAGATAATAAACGACTTAAAGGCAGACCCTTTGAGATGGTTGGACGACGTCGAGATGGATCTCTGAGGCAGATCGGATCCATCCTGGAGAAAGAAAACAGCAGATAGGTCTTTGTGCAAGGAGGTGGTGAGGCAGGCCAGAGCCCTCCACGGGCTGTAGCGCCACAGATGATGAGATAATATAACATTAGGGACTACCAATAATGCTGCAAAGTTATCTGTTATACTTTTTATATTCGAGACTTTAGATTGTGGGGGGAGGGGGGAAGGTGTTATTAAATGTGATGACTGGACGCTTGTTTACAGAAGAATGTCGTACTCTGGATGCTTAACCTACCACTATTACCACCAAATATGTAAGAGTCTCCGTTTGCTGGGCGGACTCGCGGGCCAGACTCTGTGCGCCTCCTCTTCACTGGCTAGTTAGTCTTGGGGACGTGATGGCTAGAAGCTGAGCTTGGTTGTTGTTGTGTTTTTTTTTAAAGTGTGACAACGACCAATATTTGTGTTTGATGTGCAAGTCCTCGCGCAGTTTTCCTTGATCTCACATACACAGCACACCAATGATTAAACAAACTAATTCGTGTAAAGTGGTAATGCACGATGCTGTTGCTGGTGCTGATGGTGCTGATGGTGCTGATGGTGCTGATGGTGCTGATGGTGCTGATGGTCCTGATGGTGTTGATAACATTGTATGGTCCTTCACGGCTTAAGAACACCAAACCAATAGTCAGTGGTGCTTTATAAAAGGGATCGGCAACCTGAGGAACACTTGGCACACTTGGCACGCAAAGCAAATTTCAATGGCACGCGGAAGAACCCCCAAAAAGGCTTTTCAAGTCTCTTCTACAAGAAAACAACTGGTCGACTTTTGGGCTTTTGGCACGCGGAATGTATTAGAAATCCTACTTTGGCACACTAAGATCAAAAGGTTGCTTTATAAGAACAAATGCTACCCAAACGTATAAAGAATTAAATCATAAACATAAAGCATCCACAGAAAAAAAAATACACAAAATGGTAATCCAGAATAGTTACATGGTGGCTGAGGGGCAGCGCGTTCGGCTAGCGTACAGACCCAGGAAAAAATCCTAGCCTGCATCAGGATTCGAACCCTGGACCTTTGGTACGCGAGGCGTATGGCGAACCCTGGACCTTCGGTACGCGAGGCGAATGCGCTGCGGCACGGCCACCGTGCCCCATGATAGAATGAGCGTATTTAATATATAACATAAGCTTTAGGGCTAATCTTAAAATTTTCAGCAATCAACAAACACCACATCGATTAAATTTCTGCCTTAATAGCATAGTAGTACAAAATAAAAGTGCTTGATTAAACTAAATGTATATGACATACAAATATATTTTCTTTGTACTAGCCATAATTTTTCCATTGCCATTTTTCCTTGTTTCATTTTTTTGGGCCGCCATATTTTCCGATGCCATTTTGTTCAGTGCACAATAATAATAATATTTTTATTTTTTTTTTAGTTTTAATGCGAAGGAAATTCAACGTTAATTTCTCTCTGTCATATTTCACTTAGACATGTCTCTCTCGCCGTCGTTTGCGTGCCCTACATTCTTCTGCAAAAAAAACAACACACACACACACACAAACTGGGCTTTCCCCGTAGGTAGGTTACTAAGCCGCCATGTTTGTGTGCCCTACTTCCTGTGATACTGGTTCTTTTTCCCTAAGGTTAGGGTTAGGGTTGCCCGTGCAATATTACGGATGAGAAAATATAATACAGAAAAAAAATTCAGAATATAAAAATGAATTATATTTTTTTGTATCTTGAATTCTCCTCTTCTTTTAAAGATAAACAAAAGATGTTTCTGTTCTAATTAGGTCAGCTGAACAGTGAACTTTCAACTTTAGGGTGAGTCTGGCACGGGAGGATTCAAAACGCATCCTAAATGTCATGACTGTTGAAAAGTGTTTGGAAATTTGATTAGGTTGCAGCATTCCGTTTGGTTGTGTCTTTAATTAACGTCTTGGTAGGAATTTAGATCAGTGCAGTTCGTGACAGTTTAAAACTTAACAAAAAAAACAGCACAGAGGAAGATTAAAAAAAAAAAATCTGAATAGTTAAAATATGAGATGTTCGAAAGTCCCGGGTTCGAATCCTGGGGAACGCAAGGCTTTTTCCCTGGACTCGAAGGTGCCCCCGAGTCTACCCAGCTCTGATGGTAAAGTAAAGGCGGCTAGGCATTAAGCTGGCCACACAAATCCCCTAAAACTATAAAATAATATTTATAAAAAAAATCAACGATGTCAATTGTATGATTGGAAAACACATTGATGTAGAATACATTAGGATCACTTATTGCACACATGTTCTGCAAACTAGGCTTTGACTTTGTCATAAACAAGCAGGAAGTATAAAGGGAGAAAAAAGTTACTTTTTAGGTCAGTGTAATAAAGAAATGTATACGTCATAAATGACGTCACGCACCGAGGTAAATTTGGTCCAAATCGCGTGACTTCATTTATGGACGCCCCCCAAAGCTTCACCAAACCTACTCCCCCAACTACCTTAGTGTGTTCAACACCATCGGGAAAATCCAGTAAACACACAAAACTCACACACAAGCGCAGGCAACAAAAGTTTATTGTTTAACTAAAAAATCTTTTTGTTTATTTATAATTTTGATCGTTACGCTGGTCACAATTTCGATGGTCAGCCTGGCAATTACAGACGTTGTCCACCCTCCTCTTTTTTTCCCCTCCAATTACTCCGTCCTCTACGCTCCAACAGCTCCACCGCTCCACTCCTGGCACAGAATGACTCCTCTTATATACTCCCCCCCCCCCTCAGCCTCCTTTCGAAATTGAATCTTTCTGCTACCAATTACGGTCTGGCGCGCATCAGCACACACCCATACACCTCTTCCGGCATGATGGCGCATGCTCGGTGCGCATGCGCAGAATTGGGGGGGGGGAAGTGGGGAAAACGTTGGCGAACTATAATCATCCAATTTTCTCCCTAGTGCTAGAGTGAACAGACACCAACAAAAAAAAAAGACAAAACACTGGGCTAGTGAGGGTTGGATGGAGGGGACAAGAGGAGATAATGCCATTGGTTAGAAAAAAAAAGTTTGGGTAAAAGAGGAGGAAGAATATCACTCGTAGAGTGTTTTCAAATGGCTGCCCACTGTCCATTTTCTTCGTGCCACAACCGTCGCGTCCGGTGGAGATCTTTTCAAAATTGTATGAGGTGCAGTGCCGGTCCTGAGTGACCAGTGCGTCCCCCCCCCACCCACCACGCGCGCTTGGCCAAATCGAATAATGGAAGCGTATATCAAATTAATTTCGAGCCATGGTCCGTCCGGCGAGCGACTCGGGGTCAAACAAATAGACGATGTCCTGGCAAGGCTCGTGAAATATTGAAACCCTCGCTATTTTTTTTTTATGCGTGTGTGAGGGCTGGAACCAAAACCGCTTGACCAATCAATGTCAGTGATGCTGCTTGGTGTCTTTTTTAATGTGGTCAGTGAAAATAGGGCAGATGACCATTTGTGACTGTACAAGAAGAACAGTGTATAATAATATATCTGCATTTGATAAAATAAAAGGGTTCTATATATGTGCATGCTGGCCGAGCGGCAGCTCGTTCGGCTGGCGTACCGAAGGCTCCTGCGATCGAATCCTTGTAAAAGCATAGATTTTTTGTCCGCAATTCGAGGGTGTACTGACCCTACCCAGCTCTGATGGGTAGGCCTACCTGACATTAGTTGGGGGAAAGTAAAGGGGGCTGGGCATTGTGCTGGCCACACATCCCTTAGTATGCCGTGGCCGCAGAAACTGGTGAACGCTGCTTTACCGACCCTATGATCAATTTGGTCCGACGGGTATGCTACTTTATTCTCTCTCTCTCTCTTCGTAAGTCCTTCCTTATAAATGTAATATCTATATTTATATCTATTTATTCAATTATCTATCCAATAATTTATACATCTAATTATCCATACATCTAATTTCCTTATATCTATATCTAATCCATCTATCTATCTATCTATTTTAAACCAGGACTTCCTAGGCAATAATCCCACAATTATTTTTTTTTTAGACAAAAAATGTTAAAAGAATTGAAAGAATGAAATGAAGCCAGCCAGTTGTATCATTTAAACATTAAAAGCTTTCCAATGTTATGGTCCTCTAAATGAGATAATTTAAACAAACCCTAGCCTATTATTTCATTGTATTGATAACAATTTTAACACTTAGATGTATACATTAAAATGGAATGTATGTTTCTTTTATCGGCAATATAAAAAAGTTTTTCTCGTGTTTGATACGTCTTGGGTCCACGGGCTTGTTCCGGTCTTATACGCGTCACACCAGTTACCAATAAAAAAAAAAAATTACTAGAATAAAAAAAATGTGCCATTTAAAAGCAAGACACGACTGAGTCCTAGGTTCCCCATTCCCCTCCCACACTTCCACTTTAACGGTGACAGTGTTTGTTAGACAAGGGGTCGACAACCTAAGGCACGCGTGCCAGACTTGGCACTCAGAGCGGTTTTCAATGGCACGCGAGATAGCTCCCCAAGAAAGAGATGTTTTTATGCAAGTCAACAACGTAACGGTTCGTCAGCATAATTAATGTCAGCTGCGTGATAAACTTCATGAAAAGTTCAGAAAACTTTTTGTACAAATAGTTCATCATTGGACTTGCCATCTGTGATTGAAACTTTTGTAAAGAAAGTCGATTGTATCTCACCCTTTATTGATTTACATGCAATTCAAGGCTCTCCTACAAAAAAAGTGATACTGAATATTGAGATCTTATGTTGCACACAGTGTTCATTGGCTTAGACGAGGTTAAAGTCTTATATAGATTCATTTCTTGTCTGGAAGCAATTAAGGTGTTTCTTGATTTAAAAAAAAACAACAACATTTTCCCAAATTGAAATAGGAGAACTGACTGTTAAAGCCGATGTTTCTGAATGACAAAGCATGACATTTCAGTGAGTTGAACTTGCATTTATAAGGTTGGGGTTAGACCACTTGAATGGATTTACATTGAAACGGGATATACATTTTTTGCCCTGAAATCAATTTGAAAACATTTAACTATTCCCCTAATTTAAGGCATATTAGGATAGATAGATAGATAGATAGATAGATAGATAGATAGATAGATATATAGATAAATAGATAGATTGATGGGCTTTTTCAGATGTACTTTGAAGTACTCTAAGCAAAGTTTTCTAAAGTAAGACAAGGCTCTAAGTTCATTGACTCGTGTTTTCGTAGCCCATTATGCCTGAATTGCTTGATCTTACTACAACCTACTTAGATCTGGATCTTATTTTTAATGGAGGGATATTTGTAATTTTAAAATGCAGCAATTTGAATTTTAAACATTAAAAAAGGGTATCAAAATATCCCAATTTGCGGGAAAGTCTGGAAGGAAGATGCTTATGAAAGTCATCTGCTATTTTCAACTGCTAGGCATTCACATTACTTTCAGCGTTAGATTCAATTTACATTTGTAAAAAGATTTTATCGCACAAAAAGGTTACTTACACTTGACCACTCAGAAGTAACTATATATATGTACGGTACATAATGTACCTGACATTGAACAATTTTAGAAGAACATTCAAGACAAGACGCTCAGAATTTGGTACAGACTAATTACACGCAAAAGAGTTTTTATGTTCATATTCTTTAATAAAGCATAAAATAATTTATTCTAAAAAATTTTTTTTTGTTTTACTTTTTAATTAAATGTTAGCGGCTTTTAAATAAGCATTATGAGGCATAGTGACCGAGCGGCAGTGCATTAGGCTGGTGTGCGTAGGTTCTGGTTCCGAACCATGGTGGAGGCTAGGATTTGTTCCCTAGTTCGGAGGTGTTCATAAGTGTACCCAGCTCTGATGGGTAACTCTTGTTGGGGTAGTTTATCTGGGCTTTGTGATGTCCACATAATCTTCTAGTATGCCGAGGTAACAAAAAAAAGAGATGAACGCTGCTTTACCGGCCCTATGGATCAATTTGGTTCGACTGGATACTTTACTTTATTATACTTTATGCATTTGTTGTAATCATTATCTTATCTTATACATTACAGACGCTCCTTCTATAAAGAAGATTATTGCGTTCCACGCTCATCCGTGGTCCGAGTCTAGTCTTGCATTTTTTAATGTTTTAAATGATGTTAAGTTATCCTGGTTTGTTCAGGCAACCCATTCCATGCCCGAATGCCACTCGGGAAGAAAGTACTTATAAGCATTTGTTCTTGCATAAGGGATAAGGAAAGTTTTTTTGTCTTTATTTTTATCTGAGCTTTGCAACAGGTTGTTAATGGGTTGTATTTCTAAATTAAAGTTATTCTTTCTATAATTTAAAAAAATTCTTTTTTATGATTATTATTGTAAAAAAAAAATGTACTACTTAAATGGACAAACTATCTAGGCAACAATGTTTTTTTTTAATCACTGTTTAACGTAAATTCTTTGTAGGCCTATAGCTCTAATTACATCTGGAAATTAATAGGCTACCATATAGCTGGATTTGTATACAAAAATATAACTAAAAAGTTATATTAATTATAGATCTATTACAAAACATGATTTGTTTGTCATCACTAAAATCAAAATGAATTTGGGAAACTTAATTTAAAGGGAGATAATTAAATCCGTTTCCTGTGTGTTAAAAAGTTTGAATATGTTTGTAATTTATTCTTTTATAAAAAATAATGACTTACAATATATAACTGTTAAATTATCAAACTATAAAAGGTAGTTGAAAATTATATAAATATTATATTACTAAATAGCTTATATTTACATTTTCAAAACTTACATTAACTACTTAGTTTGTATGATCACTACGTATCAAGTCTTCATAAATAAAAAGAATGAATGAATTTAAATTTAAAGTTAGTTAGAAAACTCTTTGTCTCGTAAAACATTTTGGCTTCTATCCCCTTAAATGTGTATGAACTGTTCTTCTATTTCCTTTTCTTCGTGTAAAATATATGAGATTGTGCAGGTAAACTAAGTATTTAAATATTCTCTGCTGTCTTCTATCTCTTTGGAATTGTAAAAATGCAATAAATGTCTCCTATCCCTTTTTTCTCTGTGTAAAATAATAATTTTGGTAATGTAAATGCAATTTTTCATGAATAAACATTTTTGGAAAAAAATAAATAAATAAATAAATATACAAAAGCACATAATACTGAAATCAAATTATTAATATGAGCAGGTATTAGATCCCCAATCCTCATCTTGACTACCAAATGATAATGTTTAGACAATAATTACCATAAATAATGTGAAAGTTTAGTAATAAAATATTGTATTTGATATAACTGCAAATAAAAAGGATGATAAATCTCAGTAGGATGAGATCTAAAATCTGACAACCATAAAAAAATTAATTATGTGACACTAACCTTTTATGTGAAATTTTTGTAATACATTAACCTTTTTTTTTTACAGACCAATGAATATCACAAACACCTTAATTTTTAATTAAATATGAAACGCTTCAATTGATTTTCTCTATGAAGATCCATTGCTTGTGGCATTGGTCTTGCTAAGGCGCTAAATGACTTAGAAAACCCTGTATGGCGCACTACTAGACAAAGGTTGCCGACCCCTGTGTTAGACGATAAACTGGCAGAGCAATAAGGAAAACGTGTGAGAACCTCCTAAGTTACAGGTCTAGTGTTAGAATGTACAAAGACTTTATGATCCACAATATGCCGGGGATACCAAAGTATTCTTGTTGTTTTTAAAGTAGGTCTGATGAAGAAATAAACTAGGGGATAAAGAGAGAGAGAGAGAGAAAATAGAGAGAGAAAATGAGAGAGACAGAGAAAGATAGGGAGAAATTGAGAGAGGAAGAGGCAGAGAAAATTAGTGAAAGAGAGCAAGATAGAGAGAAGGAGATAGAGTGAAAAAGATAGAGAGAAAAGAGATAGAGAGAAAAGAGATAGAGAGTAAGAGATAGAGAGAAAGAGATAGAGAGAAAGAGATAGAGAGTAAGAGATAGAGAGAAAGAGATAGAGAGAAAGAGATAGAGAGAAAAGAGATAGAGAGTAAGAGATAGAGAAAAAAGGATAGATAGAGAGAAAGAGATAGAGAGTAAGAGATAGAGAGAAAGAGATAGAGAGTAAGAGATAGAGAGAAAGAGATAGAGAGAAAGAGATAGAGAGAAAGAGATAGAGAGAAAGAGATAGAGATAAAAGAGATAGAGAGTAAGAGATAGAGAAAAAAGGATAGATAGAGAGAAAGAGATAGAGAGAAAGAGATAGAGAGTAAGAGATAGAGAGAAAGAGATAGAGAGAAAGAGATAGAGAGATAGAGATAGAGAGTAAGAGATGGAGAGTAAGAGATAGAGAGTAAGAGATAGAGAGAAAGAGATAGAGAGTAAGAGATAGAGAGAAAGAGATAGAGAGTAAGAGATGGAGAGTAAGAGATAGAGAGTAAGAGATAGAGAGAAAGAGATAGAGAGTAAGAGATAGAGAGAAAGAGATGGAGAGTAAGAGATGGAGAGTAAGAGATGGAGAGTAAGAGATAGAGAGAAAGAGATAGAGAGAAAGAGATAGAGAGAAAGAGATAGAGAGAAAGAGAAAGAGATAGAGAGTAAGAGATAGAGAGAAAGAGATATAGAGAAAGAGATAGAGAGAAAGAGATAGAGAGAAAGAGATAGAGATAAAAGAGATAGAGAGTAAGAGATAGAGAAAAAAGGATAGATAGAGAGAAAGAGATAGAGAGTAAGAGATAGAGAGAAAGAGATAGAGAGAAAGAGATAGAGAGAAAGAGATAGAGAGAAAGAGATAGAGAGTAAGAGATAGAGAGTAAGAGATAGAGAGTAAGAGATAGAGAGAAAGAGATAGAGAGAAAGAGATAGAGAGAAAGAGATAGAGAGAAAGAGATAGAGAGAAAGAGATAGAGAGTAAGAGATAGAGAGAAAGAGATGGAGAGTAAGAGATGGAGAGTAAGAGATAGAGAGAAAGAGATAGAGAGAAAGAGATAGAGAGTAAGAGATGGAGAGTAAGAGATAGAGAGTAAGAGATAGAGAGAAAGAGATAGAGAGTAAGAGATAGAGAGAAAGAGATAGAGAGTAAGAGATGGAGAGTAAGAGATAGAGAGTAAGAGATAGAGAGAAAGAGATAGAGAGTAAGAGATAGAGAGAAAGAGATGGAGAGTAAGAGATGGAGAGTAAGAGATAGAGAGAAAGAGATAGAGAGAAAGAGATAGAGAGAAAGAGATAGAGAGAAAGAGATAGAGAGAAAGAGATAGAGACAAAGAGATAGAGAGTAAGAGATAGAGAGTAAGAGATAGAGAGTAAGAGATAGAGAGTAAGAGATAGAGGAAAAGAGATAGAGAGAAAGAGATAGAGAGAAAGAGATAGAGAGTAAGAGATAGAGAGAAAGAGATAGAGAGAAAGAGATAGAGAGTAAGAGATAGAGAGAAAGAGATAGAGAGTAAGAGATAGAGAGTAAGAGATAGAGAGAAAGAGATAGAGAGTAAGAGATAGAGAGTAAGAGATAGAGAGAAAGAGATAGAGAGTAAGAGATAGAGAGAAAGAGATAGAGAGTAAGAGATGGAGAGTAAGAGATAGAGAGTAAGAGATAGAGAGAAAGAGATAGAGAGTAAGAGATAGAGAAAAAGAGATAGAGAGTAAGAGATAGAGAGAAAGAGATAGAGAGAAAGAGATAGAGAGAAAGAGATAGAGAGTAAGAGATAGAGAGTAAGAGATAGAGAGTAAGAGATAGAGAGAAAGAGATAGAGAGTAAGAGATAGAGAGAAAGAGATAGAGAGTAAGAGATAGAGAGTAAGAGATAGAGAGTAAGAGATAGAGAGTAAGAGATAGAGAGAAAGAGATAGAGAGAAAGAGATAGAGAGAAAGAGATAAATAAATAAATAAATAATAACGGTGCTTATATAGCGCATATCCCGTTGGTGACAGTTCTATGCGCAGACGACAGTTACAGAATACAGACAGACAACGAAATATATAGTAATACGCTAATTCTGCTGACGAAATAGGTGAGTCTTCAGCCGGCTCCTGAAGGTGTCATAGCTAGGGCTCTGGCGAAGCTGTAGTGGGAGGTGATTCCAAGCGGACGGTCCTGCGTAGGAAAATGAACGTTCGCCAGCGGACACTAGCCTCACACGAGGGATCCGCAGAGTAAGCGCGTCAGATGCCGAACGAAGTGGGCGGGACTGGGTGTAGAGCTCCATACAAGAGCGAAGATAGAGAGAAAGAGATAGAGAGAAAGAGATAGAGAGTAAGAGATAGAGAGAAAGAGATAGAGAGAAAGAGATAGAGAGAAAGAGATAGAGAGAAAGAGATGGAGAGTAAGAGATAGAGAGAAAGAGATAGAGAGAAAGAGATAGAGAGTAAGAGATGGAGAGTAAGAGATGGAGAGTAAGAGATGGAGAGTAAGAGATAGAGAGTAAGAGATAGAGAGAAAGAGATAGAGAGAAAGAGATGGAGACTAAGAGATAGAGAGAAAAGGATAGAGAGATAGAGATAGAGAGAAAGAGATAGAGAGAAAAGGATAGAGAGATAGAGATAGAGAGAAAGAGATAGAGAGAAAAGGATAGAGAGATAGAGATAGAGAGAAAGAGATAGAGAGTAAGAGATGGAGAGTAAGAGATGGAGAGTAAGAGATAGAGAGAAAGAGATAGAGAGAAAGAGATGGAGAGTAAGAGATAGAGAGAAAAGGATAGAGAGATAGAGATAGAGAGAAAGAGATAGAGAGAAAAGGATAGAGAGATAGAGATAGAGAGAAAGAGATAGAGAGAAAAGGATAGAGAGATAGAGATAGAGAGAAAGAGAGAGAGAGTAAGTAGCGTACCTTATGGCACAAATAACACAATAACTTGTTTACTCTACACATGCTTACGTAATAGAACTATATTATAAATTGGCGTCATCTAGGATGGGGCGTTTGGGATATATTTACTCCCCCTCCACCACCGAACGGACTATTTTTTTACTATAGGCCTACGGGCTAATTGAAGAACAGTGTAAAATAATATGTAGGCCTATGTATTCGATAATATAAAACAATTCTATATATTATGTCTATATACTGGGCACTGTCGCCGAGTAGCAGCGCGTTCGACTGACGATCCGAAAGGTCCCGGGATCGAATCCTGGTGCCAGGCTAGGATTTTTTTCCCCTGGACTTAAGGGTGCCCTTGAGTCTACCCTGATGGATAGCCTACCTGACACTAGTTTAGGTCAAGTAAAGGCCGATGGGCATTGTGCTGGCCACACATCCCCATCGTATGCCGTGGCTACAGAAACTGATGAACGCTCTTCACCAGCCCTACGATCAGTTTGGTCCGATGGGTACTTTACTTTGTATGAGCTAAATACAAATGTGAGTTTTCCTGTGCGCCCCCCCCTCCCCCACCCACAGAAACGTCATTTGTTTTTTGTTTTGATAATAACAAAAGCCCGCTCTTCCCCTTAACACAACGTCTAAGCAGGTCTTCCTCTGTCACATAGTGTTGTCTGTCATACATAAGTAATAAACTCCTGACCTTTCGCAGAACGTTGCAGGAGGGAAGGTTTGGGGGGGGGGAGGGGAAGGGAGGGAGAGAGGAGAAGATAATGTAGGAGGGGTTCAATCAGACAACGGGAGGAAAAACCAAAGTGGCGCCCTCCCCCCCTTCCCCCCTTTATCCCTCGAAGAGAAAAAAAAGTTGGCAGAAAGAAGGTAGTGCTTGGGGGGGGGGGATCCTGCGTGTGGGGGACACTGTATTGCGACATCACGACCTTTGATGAGGTCAAGGACATCGCGATAGCCCCGCAGAAGTCCTCTGGTATTTATGAATTAATGAATTAAATCTGACAGTACGGGATTGGTGGTGGGGGGAGGGGGAGGAGAAGTGAGTGGGGCTGTATGTACGTGAGAAGAGGCGGGGGGAGTAAAATAATGTAATGGCTGAGTATGTTGCGAGGAGTGATGGGAGAGAGGGTGCGTGACAACGACCCAGGTTAATAAATACATACAAAATTTAGAGAGGGAAGCGTTGTTTCTAAAGTAAAGTACCCTTCGGACAAAACTTATCATAGGGCGCGAAGGGCTCTTTTGTCCAGGGCGTAACGATATATTTGAGCTCAGGGGGGGGGGAGGGGTCACTCCAAAGCTCTGTCCGGGCTGAAGCCACCCCAATACATGCCCAAGGCGTGGCGTGTCGTGTAACAGTGAGGATTCCGAAGTTAGGATTAGGCCTATCAACTCCGGTTCCACTAAGGATCATTATAGTGGTGTCTCACACGTATACCTGCACTGTCACCCGGTAGCACAAATCCTATACTATAGGTATAGACTATAGACGTCCAGGCACCGGGTGGTTCTCGAGACGGGGTTGCTGCGTCTATTGTTTCCTCCCCACCGAGACCCCGTGGCATCTCGGCAGCGCAATGGATCTCGGACCCCGCAGCGGGAGCTGTCCCCAATGCATTCGACCGCCGGTGTATTCTTAATGGGAACGTATCGGCGGTTTACACACTTCTCCAGTCTTTGAGGCTGTATGTACCATAAGTGTATAGTAGATTCGAACCCAGAACCTTCGGATCGCCAGTCGAACGGCTTCAGCCCATTGTTTCTAATATACTTATGGGATGCACCCCCCAATCCAGAATGAAACGCCCTACGCCCATGTCGTGGGAGGCACTTATTTCTTCTACTTCATTTAATTTTCTTCCTCTTTTCTTTCTTTCTTTTTCCTCTCTCTCTCTCTCTCTCTATTTTGTTTTTCTTTCTTCATTTCTTTTCCATTTCTAAAATGCCGGCGGTGGATAAATTAATGAGGTCCCGGGCGATGTTTACATTACATTAGATCGACAGAGCGCAGCTCCCCTCCCCACCCGGCCCACACACACGCCCCACTCCTCCCACCCTTCCTCTCCCCTCATTATCTTGTCCGGTCAAAACATCGCCCCTCCGTCACCCCCCCCCCAACTCCCATTACACACAAAACACACATACACACACTTATACACATACACAAACTTACACACACACTTACACACACACACACACACAGGCCCCTTGCTCCTATCTACTTGCTGTTGTTTTTGTTGTATTTACGCCCTCACCCTCTTTCACCCTATCCGCCCCACCCCCATTCACTTACGCCCTTTCCCCGCACCCCCCCCCCCATTCTCCACACTTTCCGTTTCGCTGTACGTGCTCACTGCATTACAGGCCCTTTCTCCTCCTCCCCCCTCCCCCCACCTATCCCGCAGGTCTTCGTCTCCATAAGGTAATAAAAGTCTAAATGTGTTTAAAAAGAAGGGGAAAAAACAACAACATCTAATAAGGATTTAAAAACCCACACACGCACACAATGCTCCGGTCCGTGAGGTGAAAGCGTGATAAACGGGTAGACTTGAAAAACAAAAAAGGGAGGGGAGGGGGAGAGTACGGAAGTCAGGAGTGGATAGTAGGAGATAACTCTGTGATTACATTTAAAAACTATATTTAAAAAAAGTAAGATTTTAACTTTTTACTCGAGAGTTGTCAGTCTTGTGACAAGGGTCTGAAAACTCACGTCAGAAAGAGAGACTTGTTGACGTTGGAGACGGTCAATACTAATAACATTTTTTAAAAAGTTGTAATAATAGGCCTACAATTTAAAGACGCTTTCTCTTTTAATACTTTTATTACAACTTGTTTTTCTTGGTCATTAACGTCTTATTGACATGTGTGAGGGGGGGGGGCGGCTACGAGGGGTTCAAGGCCATTCAGCTGGTCAATAAGTTGTTATGAAGACACTCCGTTACGTGAATTAGTTAAAGTGAATTTGAATCGAATTTCATTCTATTTAATTCTTAATCATTTGATTGCCAAATTGTATTATTTACCAATTTTATAATTATATATTTTTTTCTTTTTATTATCGAGCCCTTTAAAATATTTTTTAAAAATCAATGTTCAAATAATTTTTATTAAAATATAATTAATTGTAAAGTAGTAGGCCTACACAAAAAAAAGTAAAGTAGGCCTTTCCCATCGGACCAAATTTATCCAAAGGGCAGGTGAAACAGCGTTCACCGGTTTCTGTGTCCACAGCATACTATGTGATTGTGTGGCCAGCACCATGCACAGCCGCCTTTATTTACCCCAAGCTGGGTAGACTCGGGGACTCCCTCCAGACCCGGTAACAAATCCTAGCCTTGACCAGGGTTTGACCCCAGGACCTTCGGTACGCAAAGCCGAAGGCCACCGTGCCCATAATTGAAAAGAAACTCTTTTAAATTGTGTTGATCGTAGGAGGGGGTGACAGGTAAAGCAGCGATTACGCGTTTCTCTGACCCTCACCAGTTTCTGTGGCCACGGCATACTAGGGGATGTGTGGCCATCACAATGCCCAGCCGCCTTGACCTTACCCCAACTAAGGTCCGGTGGGCTAGGCTACCAATCAGAGCTGGTTACACTCAGGGACACAATCCAGACCCGAAAACCAATCCTAGCCTTCACCAAGATTTAAACCCAGGAAATTCGGTAGGTCATCCGAACGCGCTGCCGCTCGACCACCGAACCGCCCCTAAGTAAGAAAAGTACATAATTTATTGATAAATCTTGTAAGGATGCTTTACTATTTTAGTATAGAGTTAATCCACCACTCTGTGAGAATCTGATATTTATATGAGGGAACAACATGGGCTCGGTCTATAGGCCTAGTCTGTATAGCATTGCCTATATAGATTCCATCCCTTGCAGGTGAGAATTCGTTTCCAGCATGGCTGATGGGGCAAAATGATACACCCCAACATACCTGGTCACACGATACGTCTTGTGGGTTTATGGGAATGAACGGGTGTCGGGGTGAGTGTGTGTGTGAGGGGGGCGGAGATAAGCAGTTATTGCTAACGGGATTATTTATCCACATTATCCTGTCAAAATCTATCTGGCGGCGTAGGTATCCGTGTGTTGGCAGATGATAATTTTACGAAGGTGATGATAACTCGCGGAATGCAAAAGTCTCGTAGGCACGCCGGGAGTAATGGAGTTATCAAACTGATGGACTTTTAACACCTGTCTGTCTTTCTGTCTATCTCTCTCCGATTCTCCTCTTCTCTATTTTATCATCAACCTTCTTTTTCATTCATTCTAAATTCTAATCCTGTTATTCGATTTCGCATCCGCTCTCTCTCTCTCTCTCTCTCTCTTTCTCTCTCTTTCCCTTTCTTATCAAACACACTAGGCCTATATTACATTAATTATGTCTATTTCTCATTTTCTTCTCATAAGTACGTTTTTTTCTTCCTTTTTGTCTGTCTATATTTCGTGTGTCTCTCTCAATTAATCTAGTTTACCCCGTCTTTCTATCATTTTTCTCTTTACTGTCTGTCTTTTGATGTAGGCCTACATGTTCTCATCTTAAATTTTGTTACCTCTCTGTAAGTCTCACAATCTGAGTCCTTTTTTTTTCTCTCACTCACTTATTATCAGCCTTACTATATTATATATCTCTCTCATCTTCACCATGTCCTTATCTGTCTGTCTCTGTCTGACTCTGACTCCGTCTCTTTGACTTACTCTTACTGTATTTCGTGAGCCCATTGCTTGAAAGTAGAGCGTGTTGTAAGGATAGACTATGTTAGCAGCTGTGTCTTTGAGAGAGAGAGAGAGAGAATGAGAGAGAAAGAGCGAGATTGAGAGAATAAATGAGTGCATGAGTGATTGAAAGTGTGAACACCATCGAAGCCTCCAATCCCACTGTTTTCTCAACAGATTAGTAAGTCCCTAGGGAGAGTGAATCGGATCTCACGATTCCCTACCGGCACTAATTTGTCCCTGCCTCTGATCTTATCCTAGTTGAAGGCTACCGTAAGCCATCCATTAGTAGACCGTTACTGTATAAGTCTTAAAAGGACGGTACAGTGACTGTACTACGGTACCTACCTTACACACTCCTGCAATATTTATATGTAATTACTGTGTAGTCCGTTATGTGTATTGGTGCATTTTGAGTGGAGATTGGTGAATGAGTTAATGCAACTAGGTGAGATAATTAGTGAATTTGAGTGAATAAAAGACTAGGGGTGAAGATCGAGAGAATAAGTGAATAAGTGAATGTGAGTGAGTGAATTAGTAAATATGCGAATGGGTGTAAGTCAGAGTGAACAGGTTAGTGAATTTGGTGGTAACGAAGTGTGAATGATTACGTGATTGAAGGAGTGAGTGGGAGAATTGAATGAGTGAGTGAATGAGTGAAAGAGGGAATGAGTGGATGGAGAATCATATGGGTGAGCGAAGGAGTGAATGAGTGAGTAAATGGGTGAGTGAATGAGTAAAATAAAGAGTAAATGTTTGGTTGAAGGAGTGAATGAGTGAGTAAATGAGTGAGTAAATGAGTGAGTGAATGAGTAAAATAAAGAGTAAATGTTTGGTTGAAGGAGTGAAAGAGTGAGTAAATGAGTGAGTAAATGAGTGAATGAGTAAAATAAAGAGTAAATGTTTGGTTGAAGGAGTGAATGAGTGAGTGAATGAGTGAGTAAATGAGTAAAAAAAAGAGTCAAAGTTTGGTTGAAGGAGTGAATGAGTGAGTAAATGAGTGAGTAAATGAGTGAATGAGTAAAATAAAGAGTAAATGTTTGGTTGAAGGAGTGAATGAGTGAGTAAATGAGTGAGTAAATGAGTAAAATAAAGAGTAAATGTTTGGTTGAAGGAGTGAATGAGTGAGTAAATGAGTGAGTAAATGGGTGAGTGAATGAGTAAAATAATGAGTAAATGTTTGGTTGAAGGAGTGAATGAGTGAGTGAATGAGTGAGTAAATGGGTGAGTGAATGAGTAAAATAATGAGTAAATGTTTGGTTGAAGGAGTGAATGAGTGAGTAAATGAGTGAGTGAATGAGTAAGTGAAAGAGTAGGCCCTAAATGTGCGGTTGTGAGTGAATGAGTGGGTAAAGAAAATGCTAGCCTTCACCAGGATTCGAACCCAGGACCTTCGGTACGTTAGCCGAATGCGCTGCCGCTCGGTCAACGTGCCCCATAAGTCACCTCAAAAGTCTAATCTTTTTTTCTTCTTTTCATGACATTCACTGAGATTGTCAGGTGTAGGCCAACAGATCACCTGTTGGTGTCATTTCCCTCCCCCACACCTCTCCCTGACAGTTGTTATGGACTGACAAGGGAGGAGGGGAGGCCTTTTTTGTTGAAGGGGGATTGGGGCACGATTGACCGAAGAGTTGACTTGGGAAAAGTAAGGGGGGGGGAGGAGATAGTGCGATGGATCTGGTCAGTAGGCCTACAGAGCAGCGTAGCACCCCCCCACCTCTTCATCTCCGATCCCCAGGGTGGGGGTCAAGTATGAAATCGATCTCCGTGGGCGCTTAATTGGAAATGGAGAGTCGGGGGCGAACAGGTAAGAAAAGAATGTTGGGGTTAGTTCAATGAAGCATTAACGTAAAAAGTAGATCAGGCTGTTTAATAGTAAGGGTGTCGGATAATATGTGATGGAATAGGGAGAGGGGACAGAGAGGATAACACATGTCTTCTTTGCCCCCCTCCTCCCTCACCTCCAACTCATCCTCCTCCCACCCACCCACGCACACCCACAAGGACACTTACAGGGCTCACACTCATAACCGTTGTCGACCGACCCCCCCCCTCTCCCCCCTTCCGTCCGATTAAATTAGTTTATGGCGTAACCGCTCCGTCGTCCGTGTGCCATTGTCACGCGCTGTGACGGCCGCCGCCGGACAATCCACTTGACGTGACACCTGATGGAATGACACTGACAGTGCACCATGGCGTGACAGTAATAATAATCCGCCCCCCCCCCTTCCATTATTTTTTTTGTCTTAACCATGTTACGGCAATACGGCGACAAGAGAGGTAACCAACTTTTTATTATGTTTTGTTAGTTTTCTAACCGTTCGCTTCATCGGTGACATTATCTGGGAGGGGGGGGAGGAGACTGGAGGCCAGGGTGAATGGGGCGTGAAGTTAGTAAAGTAATCCTTTCAGTTCATTTCATTCCATTAAGTCTAGTACAAAAAAAGGTTTATTTCTGTTTATAATAATAATAATAATGCTTATATAGCACATATCCCGTTGAGGACAGTTCTATGCGCTGACGACAGTTACAGACAGAGTACAGACAACGAAGAACAGACGAAAATGTATATATTATGTCCAGTAGGCTACTGGAATCGGTGAGTCTTCAGCCGGCTCTTGAAGGTGACGAAGCTAGGGCTCCGGCGAAGCTGGAGTGGGAGGGGATTCCAGGCGGACGGTCCCGCGTAGGAGAATGCACGTTGGCCAGAATAGACGTCTGTTATCACGGCATACAGTTGGATTGTGTGGCCAGTCGATACATTTTCAAAGATAACTTTAAGAAACCATGAACCTGCACCAATGCGTGATGACACATCAATACTCTTGGCTTGGATTGCATCCACGTTGATCCATTGAAGAAGGATGAATAAGGGCCAAAAGCAATGCTATAAACTATTAACGTAGGTTTCGTGGGTTAAGGGACATCGCGCTCGACTGTGATACCGAAGGTTCTGTGTTCGAATCCAGCTAGGATTTATTCCCTGGTCTGGAGAATGACTATGAGTCTACCCAACTCTGATGGCTACTGAAAATTAGTTTGGTGACAATTAAAGGCGGCT
Source organism: Anisus vortex (assembly GCA_949126835.1). Classification (NCBI taxonomy): domain Eukaryota; kingdom Metazoa; phylum Mollusca; class Gastropoda; family Planorbidae; genus Anisus; species Anisus vortex. Next base: position 4,245,330 of record OX421499.1, read on the forward strand.
TAGTGAATGTGTAGCCTACATGTTGATTTGTGCTGGTCACATATGTTGTAAGTAAAAAAAAAAGAAAGTAAAGTATCTCGTCTGACCAAATTATCAGTAGTGAAGCCTTTACTGTCCCCACAACTATTCTGCAAAGGCCATTATCTTTTGAATTCAAATTCATTTATCATATCCATGACTATGACAGCAGTATGTAAAGAAATACATAAATAAAAATATAGTTTAAAATGTATATTTTATATTTAGGCCTATATATATTTTATTTTTTATATTTAAGTATATTTAATCCGTTACCAATACCATTCGATAATATATCTATCTATTTATCTCTCTCTCTCTCTCTCTCTCTCTATATATATATATATATATATATATATATATAGGCCCTAAATGTATTCCATTTTAAATAAGGACAAAGTCGTTTTGAAAGATTGTCGTATACCATTTTACTATCATGGTTAACTTTTGGATATCCGGTTACAGATGCTAACCAGTTTGGCCGACTTTCTCCTTGAATTTGTATTTTATTTTTTTATATTTTTCGATCCGCTATATAATATTATTGTATAAGTATAAGCTTGGTGGTGGTTGTGCCAAGAATGTGAGGAGGATACGCCGCTGTTTTTTTTTTAGTTTACTTGGAGGACCTGATAAAACATTTACTTTTCGTTCCTTTTTTTTTTCTTTCTTTTTTGTTCAATCTGTCGAAATGTTGTAATACAAGACACCAGCGAGTGAAATGTGTAATCGTTTTGTCGAGGTGTCGAATTTCTTGAGACAGCATGTTATAGGGGAGTAATGACTTTAGCAAACATTTACTCTCTCCCCCCTAACCCCCTCCCCACTCTCTATCTCTCTGTGTCTCTCTCCTCATCTCTACTTAACCTCTTTCTCCCTCCTCTCTATCTCTTTATATTGGCATTTCTCTCTCACGCACCGTGTGAGGTTTTTCTCCAAATTGGTGGGTGGCTCCAGCGTTTCATTTATTATCTCTCTTTCTCCCTCTCTCTCTCTTTTTGGGTTGCCCTTGTCTGTTGGCCACGGCATACTAGGGATTGTGTGGCCAGAACAATATTCACCCGCTTTACTTTAGGCCTACCCGATACTAAAGTCAGGTACCCATCGGAGCTGGGTAGACTGTCAATGACACCCTCCAGACCTGGGAACGAATCCTAGCCTTCACCAGGATTCTAGGACCTACGGTACGCCAGTCGAACGCGCTGCCTGCTCGACCACCGTGGCCGCTGGTCATATTTCGAACCTCTTCCCATATAAGTCACTTGGTTTTGTTTGTTTGTTGTTTGTTTGTTGTTTGTTTATTGAATAAAAAGTTATGGTTAGGATTAAGAGTTCGGTTAGGGTCAGTACACGTGTTAAGTGTAAAACAAAAAGTGGGTCTAGGTTGTTTCGGTTTATTTTCAGGTAAATAGGTAGGTCTACACATGTCGGTTGGAAAATGAAAACTAGCAGCATCAGCTTCTAAAATATCGAAACTGAGAAGGAAATAACGAATTCGGCATTAACATTGGCGCTGATAGAAGAATAGAGAGAAAATATTGCCTACAGCAGGGATCTTGGCACGCATAGCAATTTTCAATAACACGCGGATGACCCACGCAAAATCAATTTAAAGTCTCTTCTAGAAGAAACTGAGTTCTAGAACAGGATGATTTTCAAACTGTTGGCACTCTAAATGAATTATAAATCTTACTTTGGCACACAATTATCAAAAGGTTGCCGACCCATAGCCTACAGCATGCCCAAGCACGCCGATTACGCTGCAATCCATGCCACGATTTTTTTTTCAGACCTGGCACGCAGAGCAGTTTTTAAAATGGCACGCGGAAGACCCCTGAAAAGGCATATGCCTATCAAGTTTCTTCTGCAAGAAAATTATTTGGTGGAGCATGTTGACTTTTGGACTAAGTGAATTAGAATGAACACTTTGTCACACTATCGTCAAACAGTTGCAGACCCCAGTTTTAGATTACTTTAGATTACCTTAGTAGAGAATGGGACACACACTCATCATCATCATCTGTCTTTTGGGCTCCTTGTGGAACATAGGGCCTCTTTCAAAGCACGCCACTCTCCACAGTCTCTTGCCACACATGGATATCAATATAATATTGGATATTAGGCTAATAGATAAATTGATAAATAAATAGACAGATAGATAATTGATAGGTAAATAGATGAATAGATAGATATATACTCAATGGATAGATTGATAAATAGATATGTTAGTTCATTGATGTATAGATAGATAAATAGATAGATCGATAGACTGAAGGATAGTTAGAAAGATAAATAATTAGCTAGAAAGATATACAAAAAGATAGAAAGACAGACGGATAGAAAGTTAGATATAGAAAGTTAGATATCTCAAGGCATGAGCCATCTAGGGAACTGCGATCTTCAACACAGTCACTCCTCAAAACTCCTGGTTTGGATGGACACAGATAGAAGTAGGCCTACCTGAGAGTGCGCTCATTTGAGTCAATGGCGCCTTCTTTATGGAACTGTCTATCTCAGACACTGAGAGAATCTGGGACAAGAGCAACTTTGGCTAATACATCTGCCACTGCAAATCACACCAAGAGCGCACTGATCATGCTAATTTAATAGCATGGATAGAAGCGCTATAGAAATGCCCATTCTTATTCTTATTCTTATAGGCCTAAATAGATAGATAGATTGATATTTAGATAGATAGATAGATAGATAGTTAGATAGATAGATAGATAGATAGATAGATAGTTAGATAGATAGATAGTTCGATAGATAGATAGTTAAATAGATAAATAAATAGAAATAAAGATAGTTAAATAAAATAGATAGATAGCTTCCACCAAAATCCCACACTGAATGGAAGCGCTGTTGTCCATTAAGAGCCACCGGTGTGTCTCTATCGGGAATTCGTACATTTACTTCTTGACACCCCGCGAGCCAGCGAGCGAGAGGTGTCACGAGAATTAGGAAATAGAAAACAACCGTGAAAACACCGAGGGCGACCGGCAGAGTCGGCAACACGGATCCGGTTGTGATTGCGGAGATAAATTAGGATCAAACCTGACACATTGGACGCCAGGGGGGCCGGCGAAGACAGGACGTGTGCCAGTGGAGGGAGGGTATGTAGTGGGGCGGTTGGGGGGGGGGGTGGAAGGTAAAGGAAGAGTCTGTTGGACCGGAAATGTTTTCGAGTAACCTTTTGTTTGCATTCTCGCTCATGCTTTGACTGTTGTTTTATTTGGCCACTTACAATATAGTCTCGCCATGGTACCAATCATTTGGCAAGTCGAAAATTACAAAAGAAAGGGGGAAAATTGTGTGTGTGTTGGGGGGAGGGGGATTCTAAGGAAAACAAATGAAAACATCAACAAACTTATTTATCTAGGTTATGACACAAGACACGGTGGCCTATCGGAAGCGCAACCTTATTGCACATTCCCGAGGTTTCGGGTTCGAATCCGCTTTACACAAACCACGAAAACCAGCAGCTTAAAATGGAGTAAACCACAAATCAAAATTCAGGACTAGACTCAAAAAAACACGCGTAAATCTTTCGTTATAGAAGGAGCGTCTGTAACGTGTAAGATAAACTACGTATATGCATTATTCTTATACTCTTAATATTCTCTACTTTAGCGCAACACCCCATTTCATGTCCCGTTACGCGTTTACTTGCAACAAAAGCAGTAGGCTAAATAGATAGATATAATTTTCTTACCGAGTGGTATTCGGGCATGGAATGGGTTGCCTGAACAAACCAGGAAAACCAGTAACTTAACATCATTTAAAACATTAATAAAAATGCAAGACTAGACTCGGACCACGGATGAGCGTAGGACGCAATAATATTCTCTATAGAAGGAGCGTCTGTAATGTATAAGATAAGTAAATTGTTAGAAATTTGGCAAAAAGGATCAAGCCCGTATTATGTATATTAAAAAGTTTGATATTTATAAAAAATATACTTGCATATTTATTTATTTATTTTTTCCATTTCTAATTTGTAACTATTTGAGTGGATATAATTTGCCTAAGCCAAATTGTGCCGAAAATCTGGATATTCAGGCCGAGGCGAATGCCCATTGCCATTTCCTGTTAGGCCCTAGAAAGACGAGCAAGCTAGTAGGGCTAAACAAGCTAGTAGGGCTAAACAAGCTAGTAGGGCTAAACAAGCTAGTAGGGCTAAACAAGCTAGTAGGGCTAAACAAGCTAGTAGGGCTAAACAAGCTAGTAGGGCTAAACAAGCTAGTAGGGCTAAACAAGCTAGTAGGGCTAAACAAGCTAGTAGGGCTAAACAAGCTAGTAGGGCTAAACAAGCAAGTAGGGCTAAACAAGTTGTTTTTTTTTTTAAAGCCTATTCAATTTCAAAATTTAATGCACCAAAAGTCGATTGAGGCGTTTCGCAACATTTCTTTACATAGTATCGGAGAAACTGATCAGGCAATCTAGCTCAGGGATCGGCAACCTTTTGATACTAGTGTGCCAAAGTATGATTTCTAATTCATTCAGCGCGCCAACAATCTAGAAATCATACTGCTCTGGCAAACCTATTTTTTCTGAAAGAATTTTTAATTGACTTTTTGGGGATCTTTCGCGTGCCAAGTTTGGCACACGTGCCATGGGTTGCCGCCAACCGCTGATCTACCTATGGAAGTTAAAACTTGTTTTTGCCCCAAAAAATGTATCTTTTATTATATAGTATTTCGCTAAGCTCTTAACTACCAGGAAACTGATTATACTATCTGTGTTTATAATATAAGTTATTTGTTATTGAACTTTTAAAAAGGAAAATCTGCTGTAAATAAATTTAACATCAGCTCAAATATTCCATCGGTAATAGAGTAGGGCCTAAATGGAATGGTGGATAGATTCTTTAATTCCATTATTAATCTATACATTTGTTTTTTGACTCAATCTTTCTAAAATTTTTATATGGTTTACATCAAATTCATTTATGATAAAGTGCAAGACGGAAGATAACAACACCAAAAGTGCAAGATGGAAGATAACAACACCAAAAGTGCAAGACGGGAGATAACAACACCAAAAGTGCAAGATGGAAGATAACAACACCAAAAGTGCAGATGGAAGATAACAACACCAAAAGTGCAAGATGGAAGATAACAACACCAAAAGTGCAAGACGGGAGATAACAACACCAAAAGTGCAAGATGGAAGATAACAACACCAAAAGTGCAAGATGGAAGATAACAACACCAAAAGTGCAAGATGGAAGATAACAACACCAAAAGTGCAAGATGGAAGATAACAACACCAAAAGTGCAAGATGGAAGATAACAACACCAAAAGTGCAAGATGGGATAGAGCAACAAAAAACCCAGAAAGTAACTAAGGGATTGTGTGGGAAAGGCTGGAGCCCAGCTACCATTAATCTTTGTTGTTGTTTTGAATATAATTCCAACAAATTGTTGTCAGACCATGACCTCCCCCCCCTCTCTCTCTTCCCCCCCCCCTTCCTTAACTCCCATCCTCCCAAGGACCAGGTCTAATGTGAAACAAGAAAGAAAAGAAAAGACTGAATTAGTCGTCATTTCTTGTTAATGACCTTTTAAAGAAAAATTTGTAAAATCTAAAAACACTAACAAAGCTAATAGAGAACTCATTATCTGTGAGTCGCCCCCAACCCCCCCCCCTGCCGCCCCCCCCCCCCTACACCCCCCGCCCCCCCCCCCCATCCTATCTTTGTTTTTCTTAATGACGTCATCGTATAGTGCGTAAAATTGTCTCGCATTTGTCTCTCTCTCTCTCTCTTGATCTGTGATGTTTGTTGGGTTTATGGTGGCGTGGGGGTGAGAGTGTTGGGGTGTCGGGGTGGGACGGGGTGGGACGGGGCGGGAGGGGTGGGACGGGGCGGGAGGGGTTGGGGTGAGTTCTGGGCGAGCTGCAGGTGCGAGCAAGTAAATGGAAGCGCCGAACAGTTCGTTGAGAATTTAACACCAAATTAAAATAAATAAAGAGTCAGAGAGAGAGAGAGAGAGAGAGAGAGAGAGAGAGAATGAAAGAAAATGTAATGAAGCACGGAGTCAGTGTGTGTAGAGATAGACAGAAAGAGAAAGTGTGCATCTGTGTTTGTGCGTATGTGTGTTTGTGTTTATGTGATTATTTTTTGTATGCATGTGTTTATGTGTGTATGTGTTTTTTGTGTTGATATGTGTATTTTTGTATGTGTGTATGTGTTTTTGTGTTGATATGTGTATTTTTGTATGTGTGTATGTGTTTTTTGTGTTGATATGTGTATTTTTGTATGTGTGTATGTGTTTTTTGTGTTTATTTGTGTAGGCCTATGCGTGAATGTGTGAATGTGTGTGTAGGCTATGTGTTTCTGTGTATTTGTGTATGTGTCTACGTGTGTAGGCCTATCTGTATTTTTCTGTTTGGTTGTCTGTGTGAATGCCAAAATGTAGTGAAAAGCGAAAGATACAAACTATAAAGGATTCTATCATCCACCCAACTAATTGGAAATGATAGAAAATCCCCCCCCCCCCCCACACACACACAGAAAAACGGGAATGAAATAAAGAGACCGGAAGAAATAGTGAGGTGGGGGGGGGAAGAGAGCATAAGGTAGAGAGTAGAGAATACAAGAAATGAAAGATAGAAAGAAATAGTTAGAGAGAACGTGAAAATATTGAACTATAAGTAAGAGGGGAAAAAATAGAGAAAGAGATATAGAACAAAAAGATAGAATACAGAGAGTGAAAGATGGAAAGAAGGAAAGAAAGAAATCTGACGATATTTGAGCAATAGAAAAAGATAGAAAAGGAATTGAGTTTATAGAGCGAAGAAGGTAGGAGAGAAAGAGACAGAAAGAGGGAGTGAAAAAGGAACTGGAAAAAAGAACAAGAGAGTGAGAAAGAGAGAGAGAAAGAGAGAGAGAAAGAGAGTTACTACGAGTAGAGAGATATATATATAATGAAAAAAAAGGGTGTTAAGAAAGTCTTAGAAGATTTGTAGAAATTAGCTAGCGAAGGGGCGTAACCCGAGCATATGGGGGTGGGATCGGGTTCTGGAAGGAGAAGACCGTGTGATGGGGAGCGAGGGAACCGCCAGCGCCGCAGTTGTTGAAGGAATTTTCACGGAAATCAATATCGCCTGCACGTGCGCGCACCGAGGTCTCGTTTCCGTTACCTTATTACTTGTGCTGCTCACCTCTGAGAGACTCCCCGCCCTGCTCTCTATACAGCAGCTTTTGGTTTACAATATCGGTATATAGTATAAAATATAAAAGTATATTTATATATTATTATTATTTTTAAGTTGACTGTGTGTCAATTTTGATGACCATTGGTTAATATAAAGAAACGTGACTTTACACTCTAATATTTTACTGTCCCATCTTTTAAAAAGAGGTGTCCTCTGTAGTATAATGGTTAGAATCTTATGCCGATGACTTGGGTTCGATTAGGCCAACCCGTAGGCAAGTTGTTTTAAACATTGTATGTCAAAGTAGGATCTCTCATTCAATCAGCCCGGCAACAGCCTAAAAGTCATCCTCTTCTAGCAGTAAATCTCTTGAAGAAAGGACTTACACTGCCTTTTGGAAATTGCTTTGCCTGCCAAGTCTGGCACGGTGCCGTAAGTTGCTGACCGCTGGTCTAATGTTGTTTTTTTTTTTCATTAGGCCTGTATAGAACTCCAAATCGTAACAAAACTGTGCCGGCTTCCAAATCTTCATTGAAGGTCTGGACTAAAAACCTAAAATCACACTATGTCATCTGTTTATGATTGTTGTTTGTGATGTATTTTATTTTCTGATTGGTTAAATTGTGGACTCTTTCCTCAAAGTCCTAACGTTGGCTCCACAGTAATATGAAGAAGACGTAGAATCTTTTATTTCTTCGTCCCTTTCATAATCGTTCTCTTTATTTCTCTGTCGGTCTTTTCATGTTTCGTATTATCTCTATTCTCTTTTCTCTATTCTCTATTCTCTATTCTCTTTTCTCTATTCTCTATTCTCTCTTTATCTTTCTTGCTTTTTCTTTTAATCCACGCGCTTACTTTTTTTTCTCTACTATCATTCTACTTTTCTCTCTATATCTCCTTTGCCTTCTCTCTCTCTCTCTCTCTCTCTCCCCTTGAGCTTACCAATGCGTCAATTTCTCTCCTCACCTCCAATCACTCCACGACCATTAAATGCCTGGACGGCTCCGGGAGGAGCTGGTCAAGAGATTATATTATCAACAAATTACCGAAAGCAAGCAAACTGACCACTGGTTCCCCCCCCCCAAAGCGCACCCCCTCCCCACACATTACCCACCTCACTCACCTCCATCGCTCATTTCCCAGCCGCATGCGCCCCTCGTGTCTTCATATCCCTCCCCCCATGAACTGTTATTATTTCGCCTGCCATAACAAACACGGCAACAACAAAAAACGAACGAGAGACTACTACCCACTGCCAAAAGAATCACGACCTAACGCCCCCCAACCCTACTCCCCCATTGACGCCCCCACCCCTTTTTATTTCTCTCCCACCCCAATCCTCGTATTCTCTTCCGACCTTTCAACCAAGGGCGGATAATTCTGTCACGAATCCACAGCGGAGTTGACCCCTATTCCCCTTCCCTACCCACGGAACCCACTTGCCCGTGATTAAAATTCCTTGACACTTCGGGACTTAAACTATGCCCGGGACAAATGTAAACAAGTGCAGCTGTGTGCCGGCCATTGTCCAGAGGGGCCGAAGCTCTAATTGCATCCAATACACGGCCCACCAGGAGGTGAAAAGGGAGCGGGGCGCGGGGGAGAGGGGTCGGCCTCATCCGCAGTACGCATCGTCGATCCCTACGGTGATCGGTAGTCAAGGTGCGTGTGGGGGATTGGGGGGAGAAAGGGTGGGCGTGGATCCGACGTCATCATGCCACTTCCGGTGCCTCGTTGTTGTTCCTCCACTGTTCCCTGGTTTCCGTTTGTCTATGACACCGATTCCTTCCTTCAGCTGTTGTGTCACAGCCACGAGGGCCGTGCGACAGAGAAATCTGTTTTTAGCCGGCTGTGGCCAGCTTTAGGGGATTTTTAAAATTTCAGGCACCAGATGCAAGACCTTTCTTCTAAATTCTAAAGTATCAACCTGTCATTTTAAACAGGAAGGTGGTTTAGCCACATTCAAAGCCCTCCCACCACACATACACCGACACCCACAAACACACATCTTGCTGTGTAGGCCATATATGCAGATGTAATATATGCGTTACTCAGATGTAATACTTCATGCATGTGACCTACATAGATTAACGGTGTACCTCATGAACATTTGCACTCTTGTGATCTGACGTCACATCATTCCCCTTATGTTTTCTATACTCTAGTCTAGATCATGAGTTCTCAACGGGGGCGATATCGCCCCCCGGGGGGCGGTGAAAAGCTTTAGGAGGGCGCTGACACTCCGGGGGGGGGGAGCGATTGGGGGGCGGTGAAGCGCAAGTGGGCGGTACAAATGTACCTGATATATTTTAACACCTCAGCTATTTGAATCGATTAGTTTTCTGATGAAATGTGATGTAAACGCAAATGCTGCTAAATATCTGATATCCCCCAACAGTATGCCTACATATTATTATATTAATAAGATATAGGAATCGCAGTGACGTTTAAATGAAGTAGGGGTCTGTATTTGGCAAATATAGTGTGCGGCCGGCTGGTCCTGTGGTTGGTTTGTCAACCCTGCTGACCGATCACTGTCGTCCTAACATCTGCTAATATTAATGATATTTTGATCTCAGATGTGCTTAATGTGTTTTACACCAAGACCAACGTCTAGTCACTAATGTTAAGTTGGTTAGATAAGTAGTAATCATACAAACTGGGTATTTATTGTAATGCTTAAAAATATACATATAAATTCTTTAGTCATAAAGGTTGAGAACCTATGCTCTAGACCATGGGTCGGCAACCTACGGCACGCGTGCTAGACTTGGCACGCCGGGGGATTTTCAATGGTTAACGGAAGAGACCTTAAAAGTATATTCAATTCTCTTCTACAAGAAATTTAGTGCTACCGTAGAATGACATTTAGTCTGTTGGCACGCGGAATGAATTAGAAATCATACTTTGGCACACTGTTATAACAAGGTTGCCTACTCCTGTTCTAGACCAGTGCTTCTCGCCATTTCTTCTTCTCCAGTACTCTTAAAATATTACCACTTGCTTTCACATTGCACCACTTGACCGCCATTTTCGACTTTTTCCTCCTAACTACTGCTTGACGGCTATTAGGTATTATTTCCTCGTAACCACTGCTTGACCGGTATTTTCGACTACTTTCGACTATTTCCTCCTAACCACCGATTGACCGCCATTTTCGACTATTTCCTTCTAACCACCGCTTGACCGCCATTTTCGACTATTTCCTTCTAACCACCGCTTGCCCATCCATTTTCGACTATTTCCTCCTAACCACCGCTTGACCGCCATTTTCGAATATTTCCTTCTAACCACCGCTTGACCGCCATTTTCGAATATTTCCTTCTAACCACCGCTTGCCCATCCATTTTCGACTATTTCCTCCTAACCACCGCTTGCCATCCATTTTCGACTACTTCAGTTCTAGCCACCGCTTGACCGCCATTTTCGACTATTTCCTCCTAACCACCGCTTGCCCATCCATTTTCGACTATTTCCTTCTAACCACCGCTTGCCCATCCATTTTCGACTATTTCCTTCTAACCACCGCTTGCCCATCCATTTTCTACTATTTTCTCCTAACCACCGCTTGCCCATCCATTTTCGACTATTTTCTTCTAACTACCGCTTGACCGCCATTTTCGACTATTTCCTTCAAGCTACCGCTTGACCGCCATTTTCGACTATTTCCTTCTAACCACCGCTTGCCCATCCATTTTCGACTATTTCCTCCTAACCACCGCTTGACCGCCATTTTCGACTATTTCCTTCTAACCACCGCTTGCCCATCCATTTTCGACTATTTCCTCCTAACCACCGCTTGCCATCCATTTTCGACTACTTCAGTTCTAACCACCGCTTGACCGCCATTTTCGACTATTTCCTCCTAACCACCGCTTGCCCATCCATTTTCGACTATTTCCTTCTAACCACCGCTTGCCCATCCATTTTCGACTATTTCCTTCTAACCACCGCTTGCCCATCCATTTTCGACTATTTTCTCCTAACCACTGCTTGCCCATCCATTTTCGACTATTTCCTTCTAACCACCGCTTGACCGCCATTTTCGACTATTTCCTTCAAGCTACCACTTGACCGCCATTTTCGACTATTTCCTTCTAACCACCGCTTGACCGCCATTTTCGACTATTTCCTCCTAACTACCGCTTGACAGCCATTTTCGAATATTTCCTCCTAACCACCGCTTGCCCATCCATTTTCGACTATTTCCTCCTAACCACCGCTTGCCATCCATTTTCGACTACTTCCTTCTAACCACCGCTTGACCGCCATTTTCGACTATTTCCTCCTAACCACCGCTTGCCCATCCATTTTCGACTATTTTCTTCTAACCACCGCTTGCCCATCCATTTTCGACTAATTCCTTCTAACCACTGCTTGCCCATCCATTTTCGACTATTTTCTCCTAACCACCGCTTGCCCATCCATTTTCGACTTCCTTCTAACCACCGCTTGACCGCCATTTTCGACTATTTCCTTCAAGCTACCACTTGACCGCCATTTTCGACTATTTCCTCCTAACTACCGCTTGACCGCCATTTTCGACTATTTCCTCCTAACTACCGCTTGACCGCCATTTTCGACTTTTTCCTCCTATCAACCGCTTGACCGCCCAGTAATAACAAGACCTCAATTCCCTTGATGGTTTTCAATGTCTGAAGCTACACTGTTTCCCCGGCTTTAAGGGTGGGGGGATGGGGGGGAGGCTTGCGGTGTAGAGCTCTATCATGCCCGCACCCTTCCCCCTCCCCGTCATCCCACCCCTTTGCTCATGGTCATGTTGTCTTTCTTTCTTTCCTTCTTTTTCTTTCTCTCTCTTTTCAAAAGAATAATTTTTTATTATTATTATCTTTTTTTTTTATCTTTTTCATTGCTGTTATAATCAATTATGCCAATAAAAGTATTGTAGTGTTATTTACAACAATAAGGCGATGAGTGCATGTTCACTCAGCTCGATAGGAAGGAGATGTTCATTTTGGATTGAATGTTATAGATTGACTAACACGATTGCTTGTTTTTGAGAGATTATCTATTGGTACAGTACATCTTATCTTATCTTATATATTACAGAAGCTCCTTCTATAAAAAAAAAAGATTATTGCGTCGTACGCTCTTCCGTGATATATATAATGGGATAACCTCTTGAAAACTTTGTAAAAATTTGTCGTGGATTAACTCCCTTATCAACGTTTATATATTTTGGTAACAAAAAAGATAATTTAAAAAAGTGAGTGGGGAGCGGGAGAAGCAAGGACACGCTCGTCAGGGGCGTCACGGGGAAGCACTGTGGGGGGTCTAGCACGAACCCCACGATGACCGACGATCTGACCCGTGCAGCGCGCGCCGTGACCAATTACCTACCGCGTAAACTATTTAATCACATGGATTGACCACGACTGACCACCAGCGTTGATACGGGAAATCGTCCGCCCCTCCTCTACCTCCTCACACCCTCCCCCCTTTCTCTAATTGTGTGTGTGTATGTCTGTGTGAGTGTGTGGATGTGTGTCTGGGGAAAGCTTGGCTTAACGAATTTCATCTGAAAATGGAGAGCGGATGATGAAAGACGAAAGCGGTGATGCGGCGGGTGGGGGCGGTGAGGTAGGGGCGGGAAGGGTTCGAAGGGAGCACCCCTCCACGCCAACTCAAGGGAACAGGCTGAGCAAAGAAAATAAACAAAACCTGGAGGCTTCATGAATTTAATAAGGCGCCCTTCCTCGCCCCACCCCACCACCATTTCTACAAAACACACACATTAAAACACGGGGTTCTCCTAGTCCCTGAAGCATTCAATTAGGAAGACTCTAGCTCTTGTATTAAACTGACCAGTGGTCAGGTAATAACCCGGTCAATATGCCTGTATTCCAATCAAGCTATAATTAAGATCACTTTTTTCTCTCCAAGTCCTAGCTTTCTAGAAGGGGGTGGGCAAGTGGATGGGGGTTTCTAAGGCGTACTGAAGGTCCTGGGTTCGAATTCTGGTGAAGGCTAGGATTTGTTCCCGGGTTACCGTGTCCACACAAACTAGTGAACGCTGCTTCACCGGCCCTATGATTAATTTAGTCAGACGGAGTTTATATAATACAAATAGTATTGAGCAAACAAAAGCAACGAATCACTAGTTGCAGTTATAGGTTTAAAAGAAAAATGTTGACCATGTTTCGCTACTCTCTACTTTACTGCAAGTCTGGAGAACAATTTCTTTTGTACGGCAGCGTGATGATTGTGTGGCCAGTAATGTACCTGGCCAGCTTTACTCCATTTTATGCAATGCAGAAGGTGGGTGTCACGGTCCACGGCGGCAATAATAAAAAAAATTTCTATCAATTTAATTCCAATAGAAAATTGGAAGCACACAAAAAAAAAACCGGGTAAGGAACAAGTTAAATGCACAGATACTATTAAACAAATGTTTAAATGCCACAATTTGTCTTTCACTAAAAAGTTCTACGCAATATGAAAGAATGAAAAGAAGGAGACAAGCTCTATAGAACTGTAGAACTCCTGCCAACTGAAATTCAGCTCCTCGCCCCTCTCCCCCCATCCTCCCCATACCCAAACCGCTAGTACGAAAAATCGCCAAAGTTTTACCCAAACACAAAATTATAATGTAGGCAAATAAAGTGGTGAACAGAGAACAACTTTAAAGGGCAAACGAGGCTAGAGATTCTGATTGTGTTCAACAAATTTTTATGTTCAGCGAGTTAAAAGACGAGTTGTTTTTCTTCTGTTTCTTGTTTATGTAGAGTTTGCTCTACCGTTGTGGCCGATTGTAACACTGGCCAATAGCTCTTTAAGTGAGTCTATACATGGGGGAGTCCATTTCGCTCCCTTTGCCTTACCCCTCCACCACCAACCCCCCGATACCAACTTCTAGTCAGATGATTGTCCTTCAAAGCACAAGCGCCTCCAGAAGCATACCTTCAGGACCGTAGCACCCCCGCCTTTCTCTTTTGGCTCTTTATTTTTTCTTTTTTGTATGCGCTCTCTTTCTTTTGTTGAGCCGAGGAAAAGAATTTTAATTTGAGCAAATTAGAACATTAAAAGGCAAAAATGTTTTTCTTTCCATCAAGTGGTTTTGAATAAACACACCTGGATTGTGGAGGAATCGGGAGAGGGGGTACCTGTAGTTGCTTCCTGACTACAGCAGGTAGGCGTGAGGTCATACAAGATGGCAGATGAAGCGTATCCGAGAAAGAGGATAAGATAAGAGGGAGCGTAGAAGAAAGAAGGTATATCAAAAGAGAATTTTAAAAAGGAGCGAAAAAATATGGTAAATGTTTTCAGAGAGAGTGAGAGAAAGTTGTTCCTTTGATGGTAGATGGAGCACAACGTGGTGGTCCATGGCCCACAAGTTTCCAGCGGGCTATAGCTAACCGATTGAACATGACCCCCCGTCGTGGCGCCCTCGGCTCGTTGCACCGAGTGAGCTTCCAGCAAGAAGGTGTGAGTGGGATGAATAGCCTCGAAAAGCACGTCGCCCGAAACCTGCTGCCCACGAAGCCAATTCCACGCGCGCATCTCGTGTCCTGGACTTGGTGCGAGCATGCCGGAGATTGTGACGTCCCAGGAGTTCTTTGGTCTGCCTGCACATCTACACAATAGTGAGCTCTGGCCTGTTTGGTTCTGTCCTCGATGCGTGCCACAATCGGCATTCCTCGCACAGGAGTCCCACCTCCGCACCTGGTCGAGGCATTATAGATAGATGGATAGAGAGAGAGAAGGAATGAGAGAATGGATTTATAAAGAAAGATAGAAAGAAAATTTTTAGAGGGAAAACATATAATATATAGATAGATTTTATTGATTTGTTTAAAGAGAAAGAGCGATTAATAGAAATATAGATAGACAGAGAGGCAGAGAGGCAGAGAGGCAGAGAGGCAGAGAGGCAGAGAGGCAGAGAGGCAGAGAGGCAGAGAGGCAGAGAGGCAGAGAGGCAGAGAGGCAGATACATAGATAAATAGATAAATAGATAAATAGATAAATAGATAAATAGATAAATAGATAAATAGATAAATAGATAAATAGATAAATAGATAAATAGATAAATAGATAAATAGATAAATAGATAAATAGATAAATAGATAAACAGATAAACAGATAAACAGATAAACAGATAAACAGATAAACAGATACATAGATAAATAGATAAATAGATAAATAGATAAATAGATAAATAGATAAATAGATAAATAGATAAATAGATAAATAGATAAATAGATAAATAGATAAATAGATAAATAGATAAATAGATAAACAGATAAACAGATAAACAGATAAACAGATAAATAGATAAATAGATAAATAGATAAATAGATAAATAGATAAATAGATTGATAGGTAGATAGATAGGTAGATATAGAAAAATGAGAGATAAACAGATTGAAACATTGTTAAAAATATCGCACTCTAAAACGTTGAAAGAATTAAAAGTATTTCTCTTCCTGCTTCCTAGTTCTAGTAAATTATACTAAGAGATACAGATAAACGGTGTTGTTGTTGTTTTCTACAGGCGACAAATAAGGAGAAATGTTTACAAGTGAGTGAGTGAATAGATCTTATTGAAAAGACGAAAACATGTACGATGCAATACAATAATTTATATCTATGATTACACCGGAGAAACCCGTTGGATAACACGAACACAATCCATTAAGCGTTGAATTGTATCTCTAGAAATTCTAGTGCAGGGATCGGCAACCTAGGGAACGCATGCCAGACTTGGCACGCAGAGATTTCCAATGGCACGCGGAAGACCTCCGAAATGGCAATTTAAGTCTCTTCTACGATAAATTTAGTGCTATTGGATGATGACTTTTAGGCTGCTGGCACGCTGAATGAATTATAAATCCTAATTTGGCACGCAGTTACGAAAAGGTTGCTGACCTGTTCTAGTGGGATAGTGCTCCCCAATCGCTCTCTCCCCCTCTCTCGCGCTCTCTCTCTCTCTGAATGCACATCTCTTAATCAGATCGCCTCTTTTTCTCGCCCCTTCTCTCGCTATCTGGTTCTCTCTCTCTCTCTCTCTCTCTCTCTCTCTTTCTCTTGACATCTCTTGTTCACACTCTCCCTTCCTCTCCAACTCTCTCTGATTCTCACCTCTTTCATCTTCTCTATTAATCAAAACAACAACATTCCAAAAACTGTATCTTTATCCCTTTGCGAGGAAAAAAAATGCATGTAAGTACTCTTTCTTTCCCATTGGCGGTCGGGCATTGAATGGGTTGCCTGAACGAACCAGGAAAACCAGTAACTTAACATCATTTAAAACATTATTAAAGATGCAAGACTAGACTAGGACCACGGATGGGCGTAGGACGCACTAATCTTCTTTATAGAAGGAGCGTCTGTAATATATAAGATAAGATATTAAAAAAACTCTTCTTCTTCTTTTCCGATTATAACTCTCCCACCTCCTCCATTTTTCTTTCACTCTCATTCCTCCGTACCACAAAAAAAAATAATAATATAAAAACCCCACCACCAATCTTGGCTTGACACGCCCATGCCAAAAAAAAAAACCTAACCCAACATGCTATATTCATCAAAAGTCATCCATCATCACCTGACGACGGGGATCAGCTAGCAGCTGCCAGGGAAGAACTCATTCTATGCTCGCCTGAAACGCTGGCATCTATTACGAGGACTGGTTGAGGTGCATAGCTCGTAATGGAAGCCCATTTTCAAACGTAAAAAAAAAAAAGAAAGCACAATAAAAAAAACAACAACTTGACAAGCAAAGGGGGACTGGGGGAAGTTACGAGGGGGAGGGAGTAAAGTTTAAAAAAACAAAACAAATTTTGCCGCACATCCGTGCACTAATTTACCGGAGACCTGGAGACCTGTTTGTGGACTTGATTCGAGGTTTTGGATTGTGGAAATTAACTGGTGATTTATATCATAGTATGGGAATAAGACGCAGAGATATTGGTTGACTGATTGATTAGGAGATTGAATGAATGATTCATTGGGATATTGGTTGATTGGGATATTGGATCAATGATTGATTGGAACATTGAATGATTGGGAGATTGATTAATTGGGATTTGGTTGATTGATTGGACGATTGATTGAATAAAATATTGATTGATTGGAAGATTGATTGATTGGAAGATTGATTGATTGGAAGATCGGTTGATTGGTGGATTGGTTGTCTGTGAGATTGGATGAATGATTGATTGATTGATTGGTTGATAGTTACACATGCAGACCGCAGATATACATTTAGACGTAAGGACGAACAGATACGAACAGATACGTGAACAGATAGATGTATACATAGATAGTTGTGTTCCTTGGAGATCTATCTACCTGTCTATCTATGTAGATGTCTTAATATTTAACTATCTAACTATGTAAATGTCTAATTATTTAAATTTCTAAGTACTAACTATCTATATATTATGGGTCTACTTCTATCTATCACTATCTAACTATCCAGCTTACTCTATTTTCCAACTCTATATATCTCACTCTATCCTTTCTTACTCTTTCTATCAAACTAACTATCTATTTATATATAAAGGACTACCATGTCTTCAACACCACTGCAAGGGACCACCATTTCTGAAACACCAATTGCAAGGGACCACCATTTCTGCAGCACCAACTGCAAGGGACCACCATTTCTGCAGCACCAACTGCAAGGGACCACCATTTCTGTAGCACGAACTGCAAGGGACCACCATTTCTGCAGCACCAATTGCAAGGGACCACCATTTCTGCAACACCAACTGCAAGGAACCACCATTTCTGCAACACCAACTGCAAGGGACCACCATTTCTGCAACACCCACTGCAAGGGACCACCATTTCTGCAACACCAACTGCAAGGGACCACCATTTCTGCAACACCAACTGCAAGGGGCCACCATTTCTGCAACACCCACTGCAAGGGACCACCATTTCTGCAACACCCACTGCAAGGGACCACCATTTCTGCAACACCAACTGCAAGGGACCACCATTTCCACAACACCAACTGCCCTTTTGCACTCTTTCCCCCCTCGTCGTCAACTTCCCATCGTAAAGCCAATGTGTGAGAGGGGAAGGGGAAGGATCCCAACCACAGTTCTATTTGGCCGTCTCCAATTTCGACGTGAACATCTGCGAGGCGTCAACGTGACAGGATCGATTTCGGGAATATGAAAATTTGCCAAGTACAGAAGGGAGATAAGAAAAAAAAAACGAAGGGGAGAGATTCCGAAAGATTCCGTTGGAAAGGCGGGAAAAGTAAAAACAAAAATTCCTTCCACGAAACCATGTGGAATTTCACTTAAATGTACAATAATCCTTTCAGAATGTCTTTCTGCCTTTTTCTTTAATTCTCTCTCACTCTCTCCATCTGGTCTCTCTCTCTCTCTCTCTCTTTATCTGCTCTTCTCTCTTTCCAGCTTTAATATTCTAGATGTGTTATCGTATATGTTACAGACGTCCCTTTCTACACAAAAGATTATTGTCTAAAAATATTTTTTGAAAGAAGAAATGGTTATGTTTGTTATAACATTGAAACAAAAAATCACTGGAGTAATTTTGGCTTTTAATTCCCCCTCCCCCCCTCCCCCCCACAAACTCACAAGGGACACGGTGGCCGTGCAGCGACGCGTCCGGCTGGCGTATCGAAAGTCCTAGGTTCGAATCCCTGTTGGTGGCTATGATTTGTTCTCGGGTCTGGAGGGTGTCTCTGAGTGTAACCAGCTCTGGTGGGTAAGCTTACCTGACTTTAGTTTGGGGTAAAGTAAAGGCGGCTGTATGACGTGGCCACTCAAACTGGGTGAACGCTGCTTCACCGGCCCTATGGCTCAATCTGATCCGACGCGATTACTTTTCACTTGCATTACTTTACAAGTTTAGATGTGAAGACACATCCCGTTTATTAAAGACACACAGGAATGACACGCGTATCGATTTTATTATTCTGGTGAATATCAAACAATACGTCCGAAGAGATACTGTCCCTGGTGGAATGGGCCGGTTGCGGCCACCATCTTGGAACGGACTATTAATTAACACCAAATAAACACACAGACTTGTCTACGATAACGCCCCGTCGCTTACCGCACACACTACTCTTGCGGCGATTCGACCGGAAAACGGATTGAAGGTTTTATCACCTTTCCTGTAGTACCGGACTTGTAGGCTTCCTGGAGATCCCTGGCATTCTTTTACCTGTTATGGTCTTTCGTAGTTCTTGGGAGGTCGTGCATTCTCATCACTGAGTAAAGCTAGGGGGTGAGATTTTAAGGAGCGGATCATAAAAACTGACGAATATGTTCACGTTCCAAATCTGTCAGCGAGATTTTAGTATCAGTTTGTCACCGGCCGTATCGGCTAGGTAGAAAAACTCAGAAATGGGTTGTTGTTGTTGTGGTGGTTTTTGTAAGCGCTTCAGCTTTTTTTTTTTTTAAATATGTAGGAGAAAATTTGGCAGTGACGTGAAGAAGACGATGAAATACTTTTTTTTTTATGTCACATACAGTCCTTTGAAAATAGTATAAAAAAGCGTTGTTTTTTTGCATAGTTAATTCAATACATTTAGGCTTTTGTTCGAATTATTTCCTTATCGCAGCAGTTTCCTACAATCTTCTATGTTGTTTTTTTTTAAATTTAATGTGACCATTATTAGGTTTGGAGGGGGGGGGGGGTGAAGATTTAATTTTCTCAAAACCCCAAAATTGGATAAAGAGCATTATGAAAATAAGATCTTCGTAATATAGATTCTAATAGTGTTGTATGAAACAATTATTATCTCGCATCAGAAACGGAGGGACACGGTGGACAGGCGACAGCGCGTTCGGCGGGCATACTGAAGGTCCTGGCTTCAAATCCCGGTGAAGGCTAGGATTCGTTCTCGTGTCTGGAGGGTATCCCTGGGTCTACCCAGCTCTGATGGGTAGGCCTACCTGGCGTTAGTTTTGATAAATTAAAGGCGGCTGGGCATTGTGCTGGCCAGTGAAACTGGGTGAACGCTGCTCCAACGGCCCTATGGATCAATTGGATCCGACGGGATACTTTACTATAGTTATGTGGGTAGTTATAATATTATAAAATAGGTAGGTAGGTAGGTATAAGCTTATACCGGTAGATAGTTAAGCATTCAGACTTAAAGACGGAATGATTGAATTAATGATTGACTGATTTACTGACTGACTTACTGACTGACTTTCTGACTGACTTACTGACTGACTTACTGATTTAATGTTTAAAATTACTTTCTTCCATTTTTTTCACGGTATCTTTCTAGCTGCTATCATCATATAATATTCTTTCGTTTTTTTTGTTTATTTAACCGAACAAAACCTAAGCCCTTAAACAATCACCAACCACATCAGCCACACCGAAACACTGAGTACATTGTGGTGTCTACAGAGCTGCTCACTATCCCTCACCTTTCCCTACCTATCTCCCATTTACACATCCTAGATGTCTCTATAATATGTTACACAGGTAGTCTAGTGTACGCGTTAACCTATAAATGGGTTTTCCCGATTACAGACCCCCCCCCACACACACACATACACACACCGTTTTTTATTTATTTACCGCATTAAATTTCGCTGCTGCGATAAACGAATAATTAATTTTCCCGATTCTATTTTTAAAGTAAGCGAATTGAATTTCTAGCGTATTAACATTGTGAAATTCCACGTGTATAAAAGTATATTATGGAAAGTTTCTGAATGGAAGGGGGGGGGGAGGAGGGCAGGGGGAGGGAGTAGGGGGGGGTGTTGTGTTGGCATTTTAATAGTTTGTGTAGTTTTTTTGTTTTTTTTTCACGACGTATTCGGGAGTAGCAGAACGCCGTATTAATAATTAACGTACAAGGTTTGAATTTAAAAAACGGCTACTTCGTGTTTTCGTGGTACCATATTTTAAAGTAATTGCAGGTACCCATCAGAGGTGGATAGACTCAGGAACACCCTCCAGTCCCAGGAACAAATCCTAGCCTTCACCGGGATTTGAACCCAGAACCTTATGTACGCCAGTCGAACGCGCTGACCCGCTCGGCCACCGCGACCCCATTTACATCTCTCTCTAAATGTCGTTGTTTTACCCTCCCCCCCCCTCCCTCTATCTTTCTGATTTCCTTTCATTTTCTTTGCCTCTCATATTCTCTCTCTCTCTCTCTCTCTCTCTCTCTCTCTCTCTCTCTCTCTCTCTCTCTCTCTCTCTCTCTCTCTCTCTCTCTCTCTCTCTCTCTCTCTCTCTCTCTCTCACCATATAAATATGCATACATACGCTTTAGAATCACAGGGACTGGTAGCCTACTGAAGAAAACATATACACACGTTGTTTGGTCTTCTTCTTATCGAATACATTACAGACGTTCCTTTTATTATTAAGAATATTGCGTTTTACGCTCTTCTGTGGTTTGAGTCTAAGACCTGCATATCTATTAGTGTTTTATATGATGTTAAGTTATTGGTCTTCCTCACTGATCTATACAAAGAATGGATTAGGCTCGGAAGAGACTTCCTTGAAGAAATTTCCGCCATTTTGTTGATACTGTCACTGATCAATATATATATAATTACTGTGAGTTTGTTTATTTTTTTAGATGTTTGTTTCTGCTCTATAGTCTCCTAAGCCGTTTGACTAATCGGGTTAAAGGTTAAATGTATAAATTGGAAACGTCCTCCAAAATAAATTTTTATTTTATCAACAGTATTCGTTAATTTATTTTTTAAAATAAACTTAGACCTATTACTAATCACCGTATGTTAAGGTTATAAAAAGTGCGCCGTTTCCAAATGATGTCCCTTTGAAATGCTTTCAAATTTAGTTTGTTTCGAAACCGGATATTCCCGTACTGCGAAATAGTGCTGTCTACTTTTTTATTATTAACTTTTTTTACAGTTTGGTATTTGTTTTCTTTTTCTTTCCTTTTGATAGTATTATTGTTAGTTTTATATTATTAATAAGGTGCCTCTCCAACTATTTCTGTGCTGAGCAAGGTTCTCCGGTATAAATGCGGCAGAGGGCAAACTTCGCCTTATGGCGGAGGCTAAACGAGCAGCGAAGAAAAGTAGGCTGCCCTTAACAATCTCCAACGGTCCAGCTTTCAAGTGCCAGAGATGCGATAGAGCCTGTCTCTCAATTTTGCAGGGCTGGCCAAATCACAGACGCGCAAATCTAATTGTCTTTCAAGACTATGGAGCCAATGATGATTATTAATAAGAAGTCAGAAGCTTGACAGCAACAATTCATATGCATATTGTGTAAAATGGCAGCAACATAGAGTCCGTTCCGATCTATTTATAGATCAGTGGCGCAATAAGTTTAAAACACAATTTTGTTTATATCGATAAGTGCGGTAGAAATTTTTAGATTTCCCTGTCTTCTATAGATCAGTGCATTTCTTCACTTTGTTCAAACCAATTTATTAAGAAGGCGCAATCCATTCTTTTTATAGATCAGTGGTCTTCCTGGTTTGTTCTGGCAAACCCATTCCATGCCCGGACGGTCGTTTAGAGCGCTTCCTCTTGAGATGATCCGCTCACGTTGGGTGCGGGAGGGGGGGCGCCCAACAGCGCCCCTTTGACCTCGTGCATGAACCCGTTTATTTATGTAATGTGTACGGTGTTTATGTAATGTGTACGGTATTTATGTAATGTGTACGGTATTTATGTAATGTGTACGGTATTTATGTAATGTGTACGGTATTTATGTAATGTGTACGGTATTTATGTAATGTGTACGGTGTTTATGTAATGTGTACGGTGTTTATGTAATGTGTACGGTGTTTATGTAATGTGTACGGTGTTTATGTAATGTGTACGGTGTTTTTGTTTTCCGCTTCTTCTGTTTAGTTCTAACGCAAACTATGGCTCTGATAGCTAACCCTTATATTCGCCCACTTTCGTTCTCTCTCTCTCTCTCTCTCTCTCTCTCTCTCTCTCTCTCTTTTTTCCCCTCTACTTATAATTTTCTCGCTCCTTCTCTCGTTCTCTCTTTCTTTTTTTAACGGGTAGCACATTTACTCTCAATTGATTTTACTCTTTCAATTCGTTATCGCTCTCTTTCTCTCTATCTTCCATTCTGAGACAAAAAAAAGTCTTTTAAAAAAAGCTTAAAAGACCTTTCTCTTTGGCTAGTGGCCTGTGTGCCTTACATACCAGTACAACTGGCACTGCAATTTATTCCAAGAGCGCACTGAGCGTGCTAAATTTAATACGACGGATACAAGCGCTATATAAATAATAATAGTAATTATTTTTTCGCTCCCTAAATCTTTCTCACTCATTCTCTCTCTCTGTCTCTTTCTTGACTTTTTAATGAATAGCATTCTCAATCTCAAGTGCTCTTTCATTCGTTCTTTCTCTCTTTCTTACTATCTTCCATTATTTTTCTCGTTCCCTCTCTCTCTCTCTCTTTCTAGCTCTCTTTTACACACTCCCCCTCTCACTCTCTCACTGTCAATATCTATCTGTATATCTGTCACTCTCTCTCAATTTCTCGATTCCCTAATTCAGATACTCTCTTTCGCTCTCTCTCTCTCTACCTCTCTCTTGTGTCTTTCGTATCTTCCATGCTATTTCTCGCTTCCCCAATCTCTCTGTCGCTAGCTCCCTCTTGCTGTCTCGCACACTCTCTCGCCTCCTTTCATTCGTCTTTACGTCTCTCTTTTTCTTTCTCTCCAATAGTCAGTCATAACTTGGATGTTTTTTTCTCTATAGTTGTATCTCTCATCTATTCTATCTATCTAATTCCCCATTCTTCCTTATTTGATAAATATTTTTTATGTATTGATACAGCTGTATTATTCTCTCTCTCTCTCTCTCTCTCTCTCTCTCCCTCTCTCTCTCTCTCTCTCTCTCTCTCTTTATGCCTTTCTCGTATACAAAGAGTCATGTTTAAAGCTCTCAACACATCTCGCTTCTCGCGTTCATTAAAAAAAATATATTATAAACCTCCTACTCCTTTTCCCGTCACGGCTCAAGCTTCGGAGTGTAAACCGGTCACGCTTGAGTGGATATTCAGAGCATAACGGTTTTTATACGAGAATGTAATCGCTAGTTTTTCAGGACACGCCCTCTAGCCCCTCCCCCCCCCCTTTATACCCCGGCTGCCATAACCTACTGTTGCTTTTATACCTAGATCTACACTTTTCACGACCGCTTCTGGCATAATAGGCTATCTACCGTGTGTTCTATCTTCTAGAAAACTAACATTAGATAGATTGGATATATTGGATATATTGGATATATTGGATATATTGGATAGATTGGATAGATTGGATAGATTGGATAGATTGGATGGATTGGATGGATTGGATGGATTGGATGGATTGGATGGATTGGATGGATTGGATGGATTGGATGGATTCGATAGATTCGATAGATTCGATAGATTCGATAGATTCGATAGATTCGATAGATTCGAAAGATTCGATAGATTCGATAGATTCGATAGATTCGATAGATTCGATAGATTCGATAGATTCGATAGATTCGATAGATTCGATAGATTCGATAGATTCGATAGATTCGATAGATTCGACAGATTAGACAGATTAGACAGATTAGATAAATAGATCAGATTTGATAAATGTCATCGATTCTCTCTCTCTTTCTCTCTCTCTCTCTCTGTATCTCTTTATCTCTCTATATATATATAACTCTCTCTCTCTCTCTCTCTGTCTCTATCTCCTTTTCCTCTTAAAGTCTGATTTCTGAAAACAAAATACAAAAACAAAACTACTTTTCCTCTGAACATATTTTCCCCTTTCGTCTTCTGTCCCTCTTTCTCTCTTTCTCTCTCTTACTCTCTCCCTCTCCCATTAATCCTGCTTAAGATTGAAGAGGAACATCTGCTCCTAAAAGGCTGGAACACGATCTGACCTGTAGCAGATGTAAGTCTGTGGCGTTGGGTGCAAAACGTGTTTTGCTCGCGACCAAAAAAAGTGGCGTATGGAGGGTGCTGGGTGAAAACAACAACAACACACACGCACACAGCGAATTGCAGAGGGGAGAGGGGCTGAGCTGAGCAGGGTGCGAGATGTGGGGGAGGGAGTACTTAGGGTGTCGAATTCCTACCACCGCCACTACCAGCCTCACACCAGGGCCACACGTTAAAGAATGTATTTGTATTTTGATTCTGTCAAGTACATTTTCCCTCAATCTATTATATATATATATATATTATATAGAGACTATATATATATATATGTTGATATTGAAGTTTGAATAGTGTTGTAACGGTTGGAGGGGAGAATATAAAAAAACAACAACAAAGAATGGTTTAGTTCACTCGTACAATAACACGTGACTCTAATGGGCTTTGAGAGTGACGAACTAATTGATTCCAGAACTGACGAAGATTGCAAAATAAATGTTCTTATAGTTTAATGGGCGTGGCTCTAATTCAATGGGCGTGGTTCTAATTAAATGGGCGTGGTTCCAATGCAATGGGCGTGGTTCCAATTAAATTGGCGTGGTTCTAATTCAATAGGTTAGGTTTTAGCTTAATGCGCATGTTTATAAATCAATAGGCGTGGTTCTTGTTCAACGGGAGTGGTTCTAAGCCTATAGGCGTGGCTCTAGACTAAATAGGCGTGGTACACGTTAAATGACCATAGTTCAAGTTAAACAGGTGTGGTTCTAGCTCAATGGGCGTGGTACAAGCTTAACAAGCGCGGTTCTAGCTCAATGGGCGTGGTACAAGTTTAACATGCGCGGTTCTAGCTCAATGGGCGTGGTACAAGTTTAACTAGCGCGGTTCTAGCTCAATGGGCGTGGTACAAGATTAACAAGCGCGGTTCTAGCTCAATGGGCGTGGTACAAGTTTAACAAGCGCGGTTCTAGCTCAATGGGCGTGGTACAAGTTTAACATGCGCGGTTCTAGCTCAATGGGCGTGGTACAAGTTTAACTAGCGCGGTTCTAGCTCAATGGGCGTGGTACAAGATTAACAAGCGCGGTTCTAGCTCAATGGGCGTGGTACAAGTTTAACAAGCGCGGTTCGAGTACAATGGCCGTGGTACAAGATTAACAAGCGCGGTTTTAGCTCTCAATGTGCGTGGTTGTAGTTCAATTGATGTGATTATAGATAAACATCAATGCCCCTTTCTTATAATAAATGAATATTACTGTGGATTGATATGTAGTTAATGTAGACTACTACGTTTTAGAGCCACCATTTCTTTCTATATACAACTATATGGTGAACATCCTTTTATAAATCTTGCCCATGCCTATTGTATTACCAAACAGGGACTTAAGAATCTATTTTTAAATACCATATTGATATACAAAAATTCAGAATAAACTAGTGAAAGAGGGACACAGCAGTCTACATCAGGGGTCGGCAAACTTTTGATATTAGTGTGCCAACGTAGGATTTCTAATCAATTCAGCGTGCCAATAGCCTTAAAGTTATCGTGCTCTTTTCTTGTAGAAGAGACTTCAATATCCCGCGTTCCATTGAAAATCGCCCTGTGTGCCAAGTTTGGCACGCTTGCCAAAGGTTGCCGACTTATGGTCTACAATAAAAAAAAATTTATATTTTAGTCTATAATAAGAAAATGAAAACATTAGGCTTCGTTGAAAATAACTTTTATAAAATGTAATAAGAGCATAGAACTAAAATTCTTTATCGGTTAGCTACATCTATAGATGATGCATCGTCTGCATGGGACCCATAAACTAAAAAAAACACATTAGGAAATGAGAACAAAATTCAGAAAAGAGCTGCAAGATTCATTACTAGCTAATATTCACAACTGATAAGAGTAACGCCAATAGTTAAAGCCACTAAGCCTAGAAACACTAGAGCAGGAGTAGGCAACCTAAGGCGCACGTGCCAGATTTGGTACGCAGAACGATTTTCAGTTGCACGCGAGAGACCTCCAAGAATTTTTTTTTAATGCAAGTCGAAACAACGTAAGTCAGCATAATTAATTGTTGCTGCGTGGCGAAGTACATGGGGATCAATCTGGACATCGACTGTTTTTCAGGAATGTTTTATGCAAACCTCTAATCATTGGACTTGCGATCTGTGATTGAATCTATTGTTAAGATAGTCAATCGTATAGTTTCTCAAGTCTCTTCTAGAGGAAAGTTATACGGAATAAAGAACTTGTTTTGGATAGATTCGTTTCTTGTCTGGAAGCTATTAACCCTTCCCGTACCGACCTACTTCTATCTATGCTGCCTTCAGTTCCGCTATATAAGCGCCCGGGACTGTAAGGGTTAAGGTGTATCTTGATGAAAAAAAATTTCCGGTGTTGAATGAGAAGAACTGACTGTTGAAGCCGATGTATCTGAATGACATTGCGACACATTTCAGTGAGTTTACTTGCATTTACAAGGCAATTGAAATTTTGGATCACTGGAATGGATTTGCATTGAAACTCGACATATCTTGCCGTGAAATCAATGTCAAAGCATTTAACTATTTCCCTAATTTAAGTCAAATTAAGATAGATGATCGTTTTCAGAAGTACATTCAAGCACACAATGCGGAGTTTTCTAAACAAAGGCTAGACTTTCAAATTTATGGACTCGTGTTACCAAACCACATCAAACCTTACAGGCTTGATCTTACTACAAACTACTTAGATCTTGATCTTTGTATTTTATAGTGGAGGAATATTATTTTTTTATTTCAATTTAAACATCCGAAAAATGGGCATCGAAATGTGAGATTTGCGAGAAAATCTGAAAGGAAGCCGCTTAGGAAACTCATCTGTTGTCAACTGCATGACATTCGCTCTACTTTCAGCTTTTGGTTAAATTTACACAAGTGAACATATTTTATCGCAGATGAAAGTTGTTTTAAGCATAACAAGAAGTCACTTAAACTTGACCAGTCAGAAGTGACTAAATATTTATTTGACATTGAAAAATTAGCAAAGAGCATTAAAGGCGAATATGCTCATTAATTGATACATGCCTATTACATTCAAAAGAGTTTGTATGATCATCTCTCTTAATTAAGCTTACATATAATTATTTCTGAAACAAATTTTCTTGTTTTATTATTGTAATTAACACGACAAGCTTATATACTAGCGTTATACTCTGTCATTGTTGTGAATATAAATGTTTAAAAAAATTCACTCCTTAAATCGACTTTATTAAAGCAGAAAATAATTATTTACAAGGTAAATTAATTTTATTAATCTAATTCCATGTTTTAAAAAGAGCACAATGCTGAAATTGTATAACTAAATAATAAATTATAATTAACACTAGTTATATTTAAAAAAATTAACTCGTTATGGCATTGCTAGCACCAAATTTTGAGAATTTAATTAAAGGGAGACAATTAACCCATTTTCTTTGTGTTAATATTTATAATATGATTCTTTGTTGTTTCCTTTAAAAAAAAATATGGCTTACAATGCATAACTTTAAAATGGTCAAACAATTAGAGATAGTTGAAAATTATATACATTTTATATGACTAAAGAATTTATATGTACATTTTTTAACATTACATTAACTACCCAGTTTGTATGATTACTAAGTATCTATTCCGCTTAACACTAGTTTAGTTTCAGATCTTATTAGTCATCATTTAGGATTAAATAATATATTATCGTAAATCTTAATTATTCTGAGATCAAACTATAAAACAAATTTAAAGCCATTACTAGTAGAATGTCTTAGCAACTATATTCAAATGTTGATATATTAAGCAATAATGTGTAAGTTGATAATTGAAATTGTGTATTAGCTATGGATTCGAAAAAAAAAAGATGATAATAACAACATGTTAATTTGTTTTAAGATATAAAACGCTTCAATGATTTTCTCTATAACGCCCCTTTTCTTTTGTTCTTGGTCTTGCTACGGCACTAATATAAATTGTCTTATAAAAATAATAAGCTTACAGTTGAGCTGTTTGACTTTCACGCTGTTGGCACGATGAATGATTTAGAAATCTTAGTTCGGCACACTATATAAACAAAAGGTTGCCGATCCATGTAATAGAGGACAGAAGGGCAAAGAGTAAAGTAGTAATAATACACAAGGCATTAAACTGTAATTTAGAAATGCAACACAATAAGAATATGTTACAATGTTCAGATATAAAAAGGGCATAAGCACTTTCCTTATCCCTTATGCGAGAACAAATGCATATAAGCTATAAGTAGGCCTACTCCTTCTTCCCGAATGGCATCGGGGCACTTGAGCAAACCAAGAAAAACCAGTAACTTAACATCATTTAAAACACTAATCAAAATACAAGACAACGGATGAGCGTAGGGCGCAATAATCTTCTTTATAGAGGGTGCGTCTGTAATATATAAGAAAAGAATTGTAAGATTGGCTCTCCAGTATCATTATATACTTGAGAACAAGTAACAAGCTGAACTCCCTGGCGTTTGCCCGGGAAAAACTTGCACAGGCCAGTCGGCTACAAGGTGCCGATAATTTGCCCGGGAAAAACTTGCACAGGCCAGTCGGCTACAAGGTGCCGATAATTTGCCCGGGAAAAACTTGCACAGGCCAGTCGGCTACAAGGTGCCGATAATTTGCCCGGGAAAAACTTGCACAGGCCAGTCGGCTACAAGGTGCCGATAATTTGCCCGGGAAAAACTTGCACAGGCCAGTCGGCTACAAGGTGCCGATAAACATTGCAGAAAATACAATGAACAGAAAGATATAGACTCAAAGCCCTCTCAGCGCCCCGGGGCAAAAGTTTCAGCGACGCCCGCTTGCATACTGTAACTCCTTTGTTTAGTGCTATATTTATACCTTATTTGCCGCCCCTAGAAGTGTCTCCCCTCCCCTTCCCCCCCCCCCCATGTGAGGGCACTTTAAAGGCTAGATCTAATACTTTTTGAAAACATTTAGGAAAGTTATTTAAAATAAATATTGTAGTCGTTTTTTTTTTTAATGCATGTTTTGTTTTTTTATTCAAACAAAAATAAGAACTATCCATGTGGATGAGAACCCATCTTTCGCGTGCGTTTAAAAAATAATTATTAGATTATTTTTTTTACTGAAAACATTTTAGGAAAGTTTTAAGTCCTAAAATACCTACATTCTTTTTTAAGTAAAGTACCCGTCGTACCGAATTGATCCATGCGTTCACCAGTTTCTGTGGCCACGGCATACTAGGTGATTGTGTGGCCAGCACTATGCACAGCCGCCTTTACTTTACCCCAACTAAGGTCAGGTACCCAACAGAGCTGGGTAGACTTTACTTTCAGATTTTACTTTAGTAAGAATGTTACGTATATAAAATTAACAATACAATTTGAGGTATATCAGTACTAGCTGTCTGAATTTTACGAATGGTACATTTTTTTGTAAGCTTACTGGCGGGCCACAAAAATCCCCTTGGTGGGCCGCATTGAGACTCGCTATTCTGAATAATATAACCTTTTACTTCAGCAAAAACTGATAGGCTGTGTCTATGTTGCAAGATATCACAAAGGCTGTGTCTATGTTGCAAGATATCACAAAGGCTGTGTCTATGTTGCAAGATATCACAAAGGCTGTGTCTATGTTGCAAGATATCACAAAGGCTGTGTCTATGTTGCAAGATATCACAAAGGCTGTGTCTATGTTGCAAGATATCGGATTTTCACTTAAAAAAGAGAAATGGCGTTCAAATCTGATATTCCAAAATGTGATATTGATTAGAAAACGGCCGAAAACTAAAATTAAATTGAATTTCTGACAAAACCGAAAGTTTAACTACATCTTCGGCCGATGCCGAAAGATAAACCGAACTAGCCAAACAAAAGATTTTAAAATTCTGCATTATTAAGACAGAGTTGCAGTCTGAAAATCGTGACCGAAAGTCAATATAAGTTTTGGCCTACCCAGAAACTAAAACTACACAGAAGAGACCATTTGCCTACTTACGGTGCCGAAACCGAATTTCGGTAGGCTTCTAATATTGATAAAGTTTTGAGTGATCAGCCTGCATGAGTCTTAATACGCTGCATACTTACTTTATAAGTAAGTAGTATCCCGTCGGACCAGATTGATCCATAGGGCCGGTGAAGCAGCGTTTACTAGTTTCTGTGGCCACGGCATACTAGGTGATTGTGTGGCCAGCTCTATGCACAGCCGTCTTTATTTTACCCCAAGGTCAGGTACCCATCAGAGCTGGGTAGATTCAGGGGGACACCCTTCAGACCCGGGAAAAAATCCTAGCATGCACCAGGATTCGAACCCAGAACTTTCGGTTCGCCAGCCGAACGCGCTGCCGGTTGGCCACCGTGCCCGCCCTTCCAAACTTGTTCACGTATAATTAATTATTCAACAATATATAAGTAGTCTGTGTGTGTAGGATTCCCCATTGGTTAATTTAAAGACACGTGACCTTTTACTTTTGCGATCTCGCTTTCTGCAAGTGTCCGCCCTAGCTGAGTGGTAAGCGTATCCGACTTCCATGCGGACGACCTGGGATCGATTCCCCACTGGTATTTTTTTTCTTCTTTTTTTCTACCTTTTTATTTTCAATTTCCATTATTATTACTTTTAAAAAAAAACATTGTTAAGAATTTCATGATCTCAAGCTTCCTAAATTGTTTTCAGTAAGTAAAATCTACAAATTATATTTTAAGATAAGATAAGATTGCTTTATTGATCCAAATAAATGGAAATTTGAATTGATTACATAAATTCCGTCTTTCAGCATTGCTGTATTTAAAACAATATTAAAGAACCATCTGTACTCAAACACAATCACAATAGACATTCGCGCAAAACTATCATACCATTTATTTAGGAAATATTTGTTTATTTAATACAGGGATAGTGTTAACTTTTTGTTAAATAAAAAGACATGCTTTTTTAAACCCGATTATAATATTTATTTTAAATTACTTTTTTAAATGTTTTCAATAAATAAATAATAATTATATTTTTAAAACAGTTATAGCTTTCTGTAAATTGTAGTTTATACATTGTTTATCAGTAGTTATAGGCCTATGTATTTGTTTCCCCCAGGCAATACGGCTTAACAACATATAATATACGCTGTGTCATTATAGACAAGTTATGAAAGTTGGCCTACCAACTTGTTCACGCATAATTATTATTCAACAATATAATACTAAAATCATTCACAATTTGACCCTAAGTCAGAAATGCATAACTCCGTGTTATTATAAATTATGTTTTATCTTTAGCTTGCATCTATAAACATATCGCGTTAACTTCCATCCCCACAAGGAGCCCCATTTGGGCCCTAGGGGCCCTAATGCATTTCACAGCATTCTGTGACATCGGATATGGCCGTTTTGTAAAATAAACAAGGCGCGCCATTTTAATTGATGGAAGCCCTACTGGGGGGGGGGGGGGATGAGAGCTCGTGTTGCACAACTAATCTAGGAGACCGTGAGCTGTAGCAGGGAAATAGATCACTTAACAAACGAGTTTCTCCCTCTCTCTCTTTTTCTTATCTCGTCATAGCGCTCGTCGGGCTACCTCGTTGCGCTGACCTCGCGGGTTGACTCCGCCTCTTGACCTGGTTTTGTAAGCTCCGCCCAAAAACTCAGAAGACGGTGTGAGGGTGAGGTGGGGATTACAGCTACGGATGGAGGTAAGGGGGGGTGAGGGTAGTGTGGTGGGGTGGGGTGGGAAAGAGGGAAAGGGAGGGAGGGGGTAAGAAAGGTGACTTGCGTGAGGTACTTCGTACGTGCTTACTGAGACATAGAAGGCACAGTGTTCGAGTCATAAATCACGACTCCGATGTTCTGCCTCGGGTTATTGGACGGAAACTGAGTGACTGGCGAGGGCTGGTCTGGAATTGTGAGTGCATATTATGAAGTCTCGTGTGTGTGTGTACTATCTTAATAAAGAGAGAGAGAGAGAGAGAGAGAGAGAAAAAGAGATAGTGAGAGAACGAGAGATAGAGGGCTAGAGAGAGAGGGAGGTAGAGAACGAGAAAGTGAGAGGACTGTACATACACAGAATGCTAAAGAGAGAGGCTAGAAAGATATACTAAAGAGAGGGAGAGAGAGGCGAGAGGGACGAATAGCGAGAGAGGGAGAGTACCTAGAGAGAAAGAGGAGGCTAGAGAGAGAGGGCTAAAGCAAGAGAGTGTAGTGGTAGAGAGAGAGCAAGAGATAGAGAGAGAGGCTAGATAGAGAGCAAGAGATAGAGAGAGAGGCTAGATAGAGAGCAAGAGATAGAGAGAGAGGCTAGATAGAGAGCAAGAGATAGAGAGAGAGGCTAGATAGAGAGCAAGAGATAGAGAGAGAGGCTAGATAGAGAGCAAGAGATAGAGAGAGAGGCTAGATAGAGAGCAAGAGATAGAGAGAGAGGCTAGATAGAGAGCAAGAGATAGAGAGAGAGGCTAGATAGAGAGAAAGAGATAGAGAGAGAGGCTAGATAGAGAGCAAGAGATAGAGAGAGAGGCTAGATAGAGAGCAAGAGATAGAGAGAGAGGCTAGATCGAGAGAGAAAAAAAAGGATTCAGAGAGATAGGGCTAAGAAGAGAGAGAGAGGCCAGAGAGATGGCTAGAGAGGCGAGAGAAAGAAAGAGAGCCTAAAGAGATAGAGAGGGCTAGAGAGATAAAAAAGAGATAGGCTAGAGAGAGAGAGAGAGAGACGAAGACGCTTTAGACAGAGAGAGAGAGGCTAATAATATAGATATATATAATAATATATATAGAGAGAGAAAGAGAGAGAGAGGGGTCGCTATAGACCGAGAGAGATGCTAGAGATAGAGAAAGAGAAAGCAGAAGAGAATTAACACGAGACATCACGAATAAAGAAGTAACGATGGGGAATGAAGGACTCTGTAAATGATGAAAACGGTAATAATTATAAATGGATAAGAAAATCAATTAATGCTAGATAAAGTAGATAACAAGTGCAATCAACTCTAATGAATGCAATTATACAGACAGAAATTAACAGTTAACACAATTTTGTGTTAGTATCATGTGACCTTAGCCGTGTCAGTAACGTTCGCATGCGTAGTAGAATCATTGCTGGCCTTCTTATTATAATAGAATGTAGGTCATAATTTTATTTTTTTAAATCGACCAATAGAAGACACGCACTGACCCACATAGGCCTAATATGAACCTCTATGTCAACGTTCTTTTTACTTCCGAGTTCAAACTGAGCGACGCCATTAAAAAATTTCGTGTTTTTTTGTTTTTTTGTAGTTGTTGTTTTCGAATATTTACTTCGGATTTATAATACATGTAGGCATAGTAGGCATAGGCCTACATTAATTTATTGGACTATGGGGGTGATTGAGCCTACATGCTGTCTTATAACTGATATTTAAAACAAACAAATTATAATTTTGATGTAAGCTTAAAAGTTTATAAAGGCCACAAATGGACACACAGCGATGTTAACATTGAAAGGGTTCCAGCACCACCACATCCACCTAATATTTTTTAACATTTTTGGCGCCCTTTTTCTAAGAAAATTAAATATTAATGTCTCCGCCCCTCCCCCTCAAAAGAATCCCCCCCCCCCCACATCCTTTAGAAAAAAAGTATGTTTTTTTTTTTTTTGCGATATAGTGAGGCAGTAGAATGGGCGCAACTTGACAGAGACCTCGATAACTGCAGCCTCCACCCTCCCTCTCTCTCTCTCTGACACACACACACACCACAAACATGCATTATTCATACACGGAACCAAATATGCTTGAGGAAAACTCGAACATACAAAACTAAAAACACAAAAAGTAATAGACTACATATTACGTAAGTTGTTAACCCTTACAGTCCCGGGCGCGTATATAGCGGGACTGAAGGCAGCATAGATAGAAAGTAGGTCGGTACGGGAAGGGTTAAGAAAAGGATGATCGCCATTAGTCTCCCCAATGACCCCCCCCCCCCACCCATCCCAAAATCAAGGCACTAACCAATGACCCCCTCCACTTAAAGGCGAAGTGACCAGCAGAAAAACTGTTACCGTTGATCACATGCACCCCTCCCCCTTTCAACAGCCAACAAAAAACATAGAAGCTGAATGGACATCTGGTGGAGGTGACACCTTAATGAAAAACATTTGTTCCGACGCATGCCAAAACCACTCATGTACTGGAGTGTCCACTCGCTGGCATCTACTCTTGTTTTTGTATTTTGTCGCATCACCCTACTCCCCGCGATATAACCGATGTGTCCGCCTTTGAAACAATCGA
Source organism: Anisus vortex (assembly GCA_949126835.1). Taxonomy (NCBI): domain Eukaryota; kingdom Metazoa; phylum Mollusca; class Gastropoda; family Planorbidae; genus Anisus; species Anisus vortex. The sequence continues at coordinate 4,280,584 of OX421499.1, forward strand.
TGATCACCACCGGGATAATCATTAGCCGGACCGATCGCCGGACAAAGCCGATGTCCAGTCGCGACCACTAGTTATAAGTGTCAAATCGTCTTTCTCCTGTAAAGCAAGTATATAGCCTGTGGGAATTCCCCAAATATAACTGGGGGGGGGGGGGGAAACATTAAAGAAAGGAAAAAAGAGGAAAGTTGATGGACTTAGGAGTGACCACTCGGTATGTAGGCTTACTTGATAATCAGTGTCCACAATGGCGACAAGGGTCATGACATGTTAAAGAATTTGAATGAATTCATTAAGACTTCTTGGCGAGCTGATCAGAGACTGACCAGGGAGTGGATTGATTCTGTCCATCTTCCATTCGGACAATGATGAGCTAATGACCAAAGCGTTTAGCACATTGGTAGGCTACCTATCAAGGCTCACCAGACTATAGTACAACTAAATTTTTAATATTTTTATTTTGTATTAAAAAAATCAATCAATCAATCCACCAATCTATCAATCATTTATCAATCTATCAATCTATCAATCTATCAATCTATCAATCTATCAATCTATCAATCTACCAATCTACCAATCTACCAATCTACCAATCTACCAATCTACCAATCTATCAATCTATCAATCTATCAATCTATCAATCTATCAATCTATCAATCTATCAATCTATCAATCTATCAATCTATCAATCTATCAATCTATCAATCTATCAATCTATCAATCTATCAATCTATCAATCTATCGATCTATCGATCTATCGATCTATCGATCTATCGATCTATCGATCTATCGATCTATCGATCTATCAATCTATCAATCTATCAATCTATCAATCTATCAATCTATCAATCTATCAATCTATCAATCTATCAATCTATCAATCTATCAATCTATCAATCTATCAATCTATCAATCTATCAATCTATTAATCTATCAATCTACCAATCGATCAATCTATCATTCTATCAATCTATCAATCTACCAATCTATCAGTTTATCAGTATCAATCTATCAATCTATTAATCTATCAATCTATCAATCAACCAATCTATCGTCTTCTAGTCTATCAATATATATATATATCTATATATATATATATATCTGTATTTGTCTGTATATATAATTTATTTATCTAGCTACGTATCTTTCTGTCTGTAAATTAATTCTATAAAACTGTTATTTTGATAACTTTATTCTAACAATTTATAGCAATATTACACATTTTTATATTGTTTTGTTCAATAAATATTTTTTTCTTCTAGATGAAAAGAAACTTAAAATAAAAAAATATTAACAAGACTTATTTCTACCCCTCCCAATCTCCCTTACATCTGTCAGGATCATGCGCATTAATCTCTTCATTATGTTGACCTAATTGACCTAACCGTAAGCAAATAAAACACGTTCGATTTCGACGACGTAATATGTCAAACAGAAGTAGGTTAATGCGAACATTTTAAGTGTGCTCTAAACCACACCGTCAAATTGGGGTACTCGTGAGACGTGTACTCATAATTTCACTGACCACGCGATTTGTCTGTACGTTGGACTGTAAAAATTCAAGGTACCAAAAGTAAAAAGAAAAACATTTGCTTCCTACAGCGCTGTAGCGCCAAGCAGATGATATTGATATTTTAAAAACAAAATTAATATTATACTTATTCGAATTACTTTAAATAACATAGGGTAAATGTAAAGTGCATTGAAGACTAATTGTAATGAAAAGCGCAATGTAAATGATAACATTTGTAATTTGTAAAGACACAAGGCTCTAGAATATTTAGCAATTTTAACTTTTAAATATGTAGACTGCAGACGTATACTGACGGTATACTTTAATACGACACAACACAAACACAATACACGTGTGACAGCGCGCAGCGCGTTCGACTGGCGAACATGTGTTCGAAACCTGGTGAAGGCTAGGATCCCCCCCCCCCCCCCCTGGACTCGCGGGCGTAATGGGCAGGTACCCTGACATTAGTTGGGGTAAAGCAAAAGCGGCTGGGGCGTTGTTCTGGCCTCACATCTCTATAGTTTGCCGTGACCACTGAAACTGGTGAACGCTGCTTCACCGGCCCTCTGATCAATTTGGTGCGACGGGCATTTTACTATGTATGACTAATTTACTTATACTGTCTTATACTCAAACGATTAGTGAGATCATTGATTTAATTATGGATTACTGAAGACCTACACACAAATTAGCACTGAGGAATTATTTCTTATAAAAAGAGTTTTTTTTTTTAAAAAGATTGCAGAATTTTACGCTTGATTGTTATTTTTAATGTATTTTTTTTCCCGCAGATAAGACAGCGGAGATTTGAAGTTACAGATAATAGGGAGTTCGGATAAACAAATGTTATCAATTATACCCCGTAACGCCCCCCATTGTGTAGCCCTTCAACGTGACAAAACTGTCAAAACGATATAGCATTAAGCGGGGGCGCATTGTCCTACGCCTGTCGTTTCCGCATCATTGCGCAGCTTTCACGCAGCCACAGTCTTGCGCACACAGCCTTCCCACCCCTTCCAGTGATGAAGTGGGTGCCACGGCGCACCTCCCCCTCCCTTACTGTATACGCCCGTCACTTTCCGCCACGATTGCTTCCCGGTCTGTACGGGGGACGCCCAGTCAGTTGTTTTCTCCACTTTGCCCCCCCTCCAAAACAACTCCAAAACTCCATAGTCCTGTGTTTATGGTGGAAATAGACAGAATTGAAACAGCGTGATGGCCACTTGTAGTCGTGGTCTGTTTCGGGGAGCCATCTACGGGCAGTAACAGAGGGCGCCCCACGCCCTGGAGCTATCTCCGCCAGGATTTTAATTAGTTGCATGCCGCAATGTATGCTGTTTTGACCCGGGGAAGGGAGGGGGGAGAGACAAAAGAACGAAAGGATGACCAAAACAAAAAAAAAAGAAAGAAAAATTCGCAAGAACTTTCTTTTATTTGCGGATTAGATTTTGTTTTGACGCAGATGTCTTCCTTTTTCTTACCCCCTCCCCCCACTCCACCACTCCCCCACTCCACCACTCCCCCACTCCATTTCCTAATAAATATTTAAAAGCTAAATTTCGAAAAAAAATAACAGTATACCCCTGTTAACCCTTTTAAGCTCATGGTCCTCTTAACCAATTATTCTTCACATTTTACCTTAGTTCTCATTGAACAACCACTGGTCTTGAGAGGGTTAATACAATTTTATTCAACTCTAAAAGAGTTAAAGCATAGTTGTTGTTTGTTTACATTTATTTAATAATATGTTCATTTGTTATGATTTTTATTTTTTAAGAGTTTACAGGCAGCGCTCTATGAGACTGTTATAACATCAATTCTCATTACACACAGAAGTTTTAGTCAATGGCGGATACAGTTCGACATACATTCTTTGCCACCAACTCTGTTTAGCACCGACTCCTGTTCATAATACCTTGTGCCTCGCCATCGGTCTGTAACATTGACTGCTCTGGAATATATCCGGAAACGAAGACGCAATCGCACCGAACCTCTAACATTTACTGTTTAGGCTTTGTTTGGTCCCATAATATATTTCGGTCTGTTCACACGACTCAGACGAGACGTAATATCTTACTATCCCTTTTCTAAATTCTGGCTTCCTTTAAACACCAAGCGAAATGGCGACAATGGTTACATAATTTAATAATAATAATAATAATGGTGCTTGTATAGCGCATATCCCGTTGATGACAGTTCTATGCGCTGACGACAGTTACAGAATACAGACAATGAACAACAGACGAAAATGTGAATATGTATACGCAAATACTGCTAACGAAATAGGTCAGTCTTCAGCCGGCTCCTGAAGGTGTCGAAGCTAGGGCTCTGGCGAAGCTGTAGTGTGAGTAATCCGCCTTTGGAAAACGCATTATATTATACGTTTGTTGTTTATCTTAATTTTTTATTATTTTGAAAATTGTATAATTCAATATGATATTGAGGATGTAGTGTTGCACCCAATGTCCGGGTGTATTCAATACAGCCATCACCGTAGAACTCTGTCAGGACGCCATTTTCCCTATTTTCCAGTAGCTGTCATCAATGGGGGGTAGGGGTGCCCCTCAGGGAGGTAGGGGGAACTGCTTCCACGTGCAAAGCGTTGGCACTCCTTAGAAAGCGCATATCTCTATTGGTCAAGAAAAATTAGACGGCAATTAACCGTGATCAGCCAAGACAGGACTCCATAGTGTTTAAATGTGAGTGGCACGAGACGTGTGTGCGCGCCCCCCCCCCCACTCTCCCCCATTCCCGGCCCCACGCCCACTCCCCCACCCGCACCACTCCACACAACGCCCTTTTAACCCACCCATTCTCCTATTGCCCAGTATACCCCGAGAGGTCAAGACAAAATGTTACATCACATGACAGGCAGGTCACTTGGGACGCGGGGCTTATTATTATTATTATTTTGTTTTTCATTTTTTTGCTTTGTTTACCTCTGGCCTCGGTTAATGGATTAAAGGCAAATTCCGTAACGTGCGCAACTCTCGTGATTAAATGATATGGGATGTCTGTCTGTCTGACTAATTGGGGTTGAAAGTTGGAAAGAGAGGGTTGGAGGGGAGATGGGAATGCTAGGAGGTGGGTCCAGCTGATTGGTTGGATAGTTCACAGGGCCGTAGTCAGATGTAAGTAGGGTTGCCAGACACTTGGGTGTCCAAGAGGAGGACATCGAGATACAAAAAGGATGACAGAGGAGGACATTGTGTTTCATTTGGATAGTTTAGCATTAAACCCACAATTAGTATAATTATATTACAAGAGCTGCCTTTAAATTTAAGTGTGTATCGGTAAACTGGGCAAGAAACTGTTTTGTTAAAAATATCATATAAATTCTCTGTAGGCTGAAAGGCATTTGGTTGGGCAACCTGTCGGAGCTGGGTAGACTCAGTGACATCCTTCAGACCCGAAAAATGATTTTTGAAATTGAAAAAAACAAAACGAAATTACCCTGTCCTGAGATGTCACAGTTCTCAGAGATAGATTGAAGACTATTACAGTCGGGTATCCACCAATCGAAACTACGGGTTATATTGATTATTTACACGTATGTCAGTCAGCCGAGTTCAATAAGGATTTTAAAATATAAAGTGTAATGAAAAAAAAACGTCTAAATTGATCTTTGGCGGGGTGGATGTGTTGAAGAGGTTGAACACATAAAGAGAAAGTGTTGCCGAAAGCTTAACGTCTATGTGCCGAATTTCGGTTTATAGCACGACGGAAAGAGGGTCAATTAGCATTCCAAAGAACGAATAGTTTGGCCAGCAGCCAGGACTATACACATTGTTTGCGAAGTTAACGTAAATAGAGTTTATGCTGTAAGATTTGTTGTACAACATTTTTGAAAATTCCATGAGTGAGTATATATGTGTCAATGTGTGTGAGCGTGTGCGTAGGATTGTGTGTGAGTGAGTATATGGGTGTCTGTGCGTGTGGAAGGTGAGCAGATCTCGGCCACTGGTTTGTCTCAAACTCCCGCGTGCAGTCTTTGTAATTAACGTCTCGGACACGACCTGACGTGGGGATGAATCTCTGCCGCCATGTTGATAGACCAAGGGAGTGTAGCCTACTCTCACCAACAGGCGGTCATGAATACACTCCCTTTCTCTCACTCACGCCACCAACCTCTTCTAGCCCCCCCCCCCTCCTCCATGCACTCTCAGGAGAGCCGTTGAGACCCTTCACTCAATCCGGCTTACGTCATAATTAATTTTGTGCGTTTAATCTCTCGGGGGAGCTCGGGGGGGGGCGCGTCTTTCAGCGCCCCCTGAAGAATTAGAGGCTATTATCCAAGCCGATGATGAAGGAAGGAAAGAAGGAAGGAGACGTCTAGGGTGCGGGGAGGAAGAGAGAGAGGAGGGAGCAGGGTCGTAGAAGCGGGGGATGTGACGAGATGCTTTAATCTGACGAGTAGGTGATGAGGCTTGTGGGCTCGACTGTGGGCCCCGCGGAGAGGCCTGTGCGGCGTACTTAATGTCTGCCTGATGCGCGTGTGGACAGGTGAGAGGCGGGAAAAAATGTTCTCTTTGAAGACAGCGTCCGTCCGTCAGGAGGCACTCTTCTGGCTATGCTGGGGGAAATCAGGGTGGAATCTGGTGCAATATGAAATTCTATTCTAAAGTAAAGTTGTCTTTAAGCCATGTAATATTGATTCAGATCCTTATAAGTATATATTATAATATTTAGGCCCAAATCTATGTACATGTAAATATATTTTATGTCGCCTATAAAAAATCTAAATAATCTAAATAATCTAAATAATCTAAATAATCTAAATAATCTAAATAATCTAAATAATCTAAATAATCTAAAAAATCTAAATAATCTAAAAAAAACTAAATAACCTAAAAAATCTAAATAATCTAAATAATCTAAATAATCTAAATAATCTAAATAACCTAAATAACCTAAATAATCTAAATAATCTAAAAAATCTAAATAATCTAAATAATCTAAAATAATCTAAATAATCTAAATAATCTAAATAATCTAAATAACCTAAATAATCTAAATAATCTAAATAATCTAAATAATCTAAATAATCTAAAAAATCTAAAAAATCTAAATAATCTAAATAAGGCTTAATCTAAATCTATATCTATCTATTATCCATCTATCTATCCATCCATCTCTCTCTCTCTCTCTTTCTCTCTCTCGTATAGATAGAGAGAGATGGAGAGAGTCATTTACACATGTATATCTTTATCTCTCAATGTATTATTTCTTAACCCAAAAACTGTTAGGGCGTGACAGCTAACAATGCATTGCACCTATTCGTTCAATCCCCCCTCCACCCCTTACCCCCGCCCCACACCCCCAAATCTCAACTGTAGATCTATTTCTTTTTATTATCTCCTTCTACTTGTGCCAAATTCTTGAACTAAATTATGGATGACCCTATGGGTTTTCCCACAACAAATTTCTATTGTTACATCCTCTTTAAAAAAAACAACAACAAGAAATAAAAAAAAAACTGCATCACACATTCTCTTTACATCTCTTTACTTCTCCCTCTCTCTCTCTCTCTCCATCTCAATTTGTTCTCCCCCCCCCCCCCCACTACATTAAACTCTTACTGGATAGTGGATACCCGGGTCTTTAATCTCAGGATTAAAGAAAAAATTTTTTTTCCATTTTTTTTTAATATGGCAATCAATGACGTCACCTGTACATCCCTCCTCATCTAAGCCCCCCTTCCCCTTTCCCCCCCCCCCTTCCCCCACTACTCAGCACGCTCACCCACTCTGCACGCACCCTTCCCCTAAAACGCACCCCACGCTGCTAGGGTGACAGTTCATTTTATCGGGTTTTCCCGCACCTAAAAGTTTTGTGCAGAGGGGATTGCTCTAAATTTCATCTTTTGAAAAAAAAAATGTGTATTGTTATTTGGGGGGGGGGGTGTATTTATTCGTTTCTTTTCTTTGAGATGTAGGTTTCTTTTATGACAGGGGACCACACCAAGGCTGTTGGATTGGGATGGAGGGGGTTAGGGTGTCTCGCTTGGGGATTGGATATAGGGGGGGGGGGTAGTTCTTCGTCATCAAAGCGATTGACGCCATAGGGGTGGAGCATTATCGGATGAGGACTAGGTAGGGGGGCGGGCAATTTAAGGATAAGAATAAGTGTAAAAAAAAAAAAACACAGTTCGTCTTAATCTTTTTGTTGTTGTTTAAATTGTGTTTATTTATTCAGACACAGATTTAGTAATTTCAGTCACAGAAGACCCACGCAGTGCGCCGAAAATGTGTGCATAACCAAAATTTTGTGCAATGCACTTAAATCTATGCATATTGGAATTATTCTAAAATGCACTGAAAAGTTGAAAACCTATGCATATTGTGTAGGCCTACTTCCCGAAATGCACTTAAAATCTATGCACAATTTCACTACCCTCTAGTGCACTAAAAATCTATGTATATCCGTAATAACCTGCCAAAAAAAACCCATCCTCCAAGGCACTGTAGAAGGTGAAACGTCGGACAGGCCGTCAGCGGAAAAGCTCGCGCTACCAAATAAAAGATTGGACCAAAAGCTGCCAATGACAAACCAAACTATTGACAACCGCTCAAGATATTAAAAATAATGGAGAAAGTTGACTGCTTCCCCCCCCCCCCTCCCATCACTTCCATTGACCACAACGGTCAAAGAATTGACGATGATGATTATTTGTTTTTTCATTTGTCTTTGAGCTTTATCCTCAGGCGATTTTTTTTTAAATTTATGAAGGCCTACGTTTCCCAGTCGAAAATATTTCCATTTAATCATACATACACGGGGATTGTAGGTAAAAAAAAATGCGAACGATGGACACTTTTCATGGGAGAAACCATGATTACGAGCAATGGAAGGCAATTTGAAAATGAAAACTCGATTTCGACACCGGTTCCAAAAACCCTGCCAGATCTTAACCCTTACAGTCCCGGGCGGAACTGAAGGCAGCATAGATAGAAGTAGGTCGGTACAGGAAGGGTTAATAAAAACTTGGCAGCTAATTAAAGCCATATTGAAAAAAAAATACGCTAAACGAATATATCGCGTTTTTTTTTCTTGGGGGGTGAGGGGTGGAAACTAGCGGGTACGCGAGTAATTACATTAAGTCCCTATTACAATTCTTTAAGCGAAACTAAATAGCTTTGTTCAAGAAATTGCCTGTTTTTTAGAAATACAAAACTACTTCATTGAAAACTATTGGGAAAGAGTTGCAGACTCCTTTGGTGGGGCGGTTTTACCCCTCCCCCAACCCCGTTTTTCCGTATTCCATGCACGCCAAATTACACCCCCGTGTAATTAAATTATTTATCAAATCACCCCCCGTTTCTTCCCCCCTCAATCTTCCACTCTTTGTAAGCGCCCCCACCCCCTCGTCCTCACCAACAATAACCACACTCTGTCCTCCACCGCATCTCGTCAACGCCCCCACCCCCCACCCCCCGTCCGACCTCCGTCGCTTCCAATAATGGTGTCGCGTTTCAAATCCACGCCCTTGCCCCATCCCCCCCCCCATACACAGATACCCCAAAATCCCCCACCCCTACTCTTCCACCCCATATCATCCCAGACACCACCATGCAGAATGTATTTTGGGTCGTGGTGAGGGGTGCAGGGAGGGGGGAGTTTAAAAGAACTCGAGGCTGTAACAAGAGTCGTCAAATTATGTCGCCCCGAGCCAATTTCTCATTGGTCTTTTAAGCACGAGAGTTAAAAAGAGACGGGGTTTGGTGGGTGGGTGGGGCGCCAGAAGACCATGGGGTGTCTTTCAGAGAACGGGGGTCTACCCTCCCCCTCCCCCCTAGCCCGTATCGATTACACACGGGGGATTTTTGGGAATAGGAGGCAATGGGGAGTGGGGAAGGAGCCCCTTAGGGGCACGGAAGATAGGGTACCCCACCCCAAACTTCTTTCGGGGGTCTGTTTAAAGAGATGGGCAACTTTTTTTTTTTAACTTCACAATACGGGCAGTCCTGGTTTTTAAAAAGCCTCTCAAGGGCCTTGAAATTTTGGCCTTTTAAAATAAACAAAAAATCTTTTGAAACGGGCAAAGTCGAAGACATAATGGCTATATCAATTGTCATAAGCTCAGTGTGTGAGTGTATATGTGCGTGTGAATGTGTGAGTGAGAAAGAGAAAGAGAGAGAGAGAGAGAGAGAGAGAGAGAAAGAGAAAGAGAGAGAGAAAGCGAGAGAGAGAGGGAGAAAGAGAGAGAGAGAGTGACGGAGAAAGAGAGAGAGGCCGATTCAACTTCATTTAGGATCGTTTTCATTGCTTGTCATATCGATGACAAAACGGAGGCGACGGGCGTAAGGATATGATGCTGTTGTTACTGTTTTGTATTGTGTTTGTGCTGTTGTAATCACTCGCACGTGTGTCGTATAATTCGTTTGTTTGTTTGTTTTACACGTAGTATTGTTGTTGTTGTTCATTACATGATCAATGTTCAGGTTAATTAAGAACGAAACAAATTATTCTACAAGCAGGACGCTTGAGGGGAAAAAGAAAAAGAAGATTATTACGTCCTTTTGCATGAAACCTTCAGCGAGGGCGGTAAGGGTATGGACGGCGGCGTGGTCTTACGAATGTGACTGTCCTGAGTATTTAACTGCTTGAACCAGTCTTGAACGCTACTTCTCATCGAGAATGTGACCCGAGGTTACTCTCTTAGTTACTCGGGACACCGAATTCTACTGTATCAGGCATTACTGAAACAATACCTTAAAGGTTTGGCACAAACGGTTTGGCCGTCCCTGATCACTCTAAGATTCTGCAAGATCAAATAACACATGATCGGTCGAGTCGTCTGCTTCCCTACAGTTTCAACACCGCGAATCAAGAAAAAAAGGCAGGTCTATCGTGGACTGTTCACATGGACCAACCAAGATCACTAACTCGCATCCAAACCGACGGACAACTCGTTGTTTTCGCTGTTGATGCTTTTTTCTATAAATATAAAAACTACTAACAATTTCAACACTCCATCCAATGATGAAGAATGTTGTAGATTGCTAATCGCCCCCCTCCCCCCCCCCCCCCAAAAAAAAAAAAATTAAAAAAATTTGAACAATTGGATCAGACTTCCGGTAAGGGCAGATCAATTAGGCAGTCTTTGGACACATTTTTTTTAAGGTCAGTGTGATAACTGTATATGCTAACGTTTTCCAAACTTTGTATTTGTGTTTTTTTTTCAAAGACTATAATACGATGGACCACTTCCGGTTTAGTAATTCGCGATTATTTATCATTGGAAAATTATGATTAAAATCGAAATGTGTATACAGCGGAAACCTTTAATAATGCAATCGTATGAGCGTAGAAGTAATTTAAGACAGCCTTATTGGCTGCGCACGGGGAAAATAAGAACATATTACAAGCTCTAAAAATAGAGCAAGTGGTCTATCTTAGACGGACTTTCCTGGATTCATCTGGCTTATCTTCCTATCTTATAAATTACAGACGCTCCTTCTATTGAGAAGATCATTGCGTCCTATGCGATCTATGCATTCTAGAAGATTGTGACTCCACCGTTTTGATCATGAGTTAAGAGATGTTCGGGAAGTGGGGGCTAGTGGTGGTTGATATGACAATGGCACAGTTAGAGCAATGGCTATTATCCTCAAGCAACACAACCCGCCGACGTGTCAGCTGACAGATCGTTTCTCGTCACGGGCGAAGCGTCGAGGGAGCGGCGCCTTTGTGGCGGAAGTCGGGGGTTTTTCCCGTTAATCCCTACCAGTGAGACGTATCTCCAACTAAACATTGACAGATTTGTTACATGCGTACAGTTAGATAAGTAGATATATAAAGCGATCGATAGAAAAAAATATACATATAGAGACTGACAGAGAAATAAATAAATAGAAATACAGACATATAGACAGATCGACAAATAGATTAATAGAGAGAATAAGAGAAAGAAATAGATAGATACATCGACGGATAGACAGATAGATTATATATGAATAAATAGATAGATAGATAGAAGGATGTCTGTGTGAATTGATGGGTATGTGGCTCCATGGATAGACGAATGGAAGAAAAGATAACTACAAAAAAAATGAAATAAAATATTTCAGGCTGATTATGTGTCAATTGTTATAACTTTATAACAGTCACAGTCCTGTAGCATAAGTACACTTAAAAGTATTAAATACGTATCTGATATAGTTATAGCGGAGATACATAATAACTGACAGTTTTTTCTTCTTTATTTCTACTATTAGATTATTTGTTCATATCGTTCATTGAACAAGTTCTGTGACCGTGCAAATAGCCAGTAGTCCATCTTCGTTTACTGAATGTTCTTCTTTCTGTTCAGTGCGAATAGAACATTTGAAGCTACAATGAAGTTTGAAACGAAAGAGAAATATTGACCAACCGTTTTAACGGACTCTCGTGTGTTTTGATTTTGTGTTTGTTTGTCCGTTTGTCTTGAGAGTTTTGGTGTTTGGTTTGTAAAAAACTCTAATTCACAAAAGCAAAAGCTGTATAACGACTTGACAAACTTGCTAGAAATGGTTTCAATTTTGATTCAATTGGTTTTTTTAAAAAACAACAATATTTCAATATTTGTGATTGGTGGGCAAATATTTTTTGAGCGCCCTACTCCCACCCTTGACCCTTTCCACTTATGCACAATCACTCCGCCCAATTTAAGTTTTTTTTTCTCTCACACCAATTCAAATCTTTGGTTCTATTTCATCGCCCACAATTCGACTCCATGGGATTTGTGTGGATCTTGTCGAAGATTGTCTCATTGCTGTCCGAATGAAAAAAGTAGAGATGGAGAAAGTTGTATAATTGCTCCATATTTTAGTCTCTTTAACTATTGAACATTTTGTAACATTGTTTAGGTAGAAAACTAAAACAATCCCCTTAATGATGGAGTCTGTGTCTACTCGGTAGTGATAAAGTAAGATGCAGGAGATCTACATTATTTCAAACTTCCTTGTTGTGGTTTTCCCCAACTTAAACATTAGATAGTTTAAAAAAAACCCGAATGTATTAAAAATGTTTGACACTGATTGCAAGCACGTGGAATTTCTTTCCAATTGTGTAAAAGAAAATTGGAATAGCCGAGCGCAAGCGCGTTTGACTGGCGTTGCGAGGGCTCTGGGTTCGATTCCTGGTGAAGGCTAGGATTAGTTGTTTTTTCGGGACTGGACGGTGTCCCTGAGTCTACCCAGCTATGATGGGTACCTGACATTACTTGAGGTAACGTCGGCTAGGCATTGTGCTGGCCACACATCCCCGTGGCCACAGAAACTTGTGAACGCTGCTTCACCGGCCCTATGATCAATTTGGTCCGAAGGGTACTTTATTTTACATTATACTTGTAAGAAAATTAGAATAAACCTTTATTTTTAAACAGTTGCAGACAGTTAACAAGTGAGAGATTCTGTCGCAGGTTTGAAAAGTAATTGAAGGAAACACATTATGCACCGCTCTGAACGCTGGAGCGGAACAGCTACAATTCTCCTGCGCTTGAGAAAAGAGCAGCAAAGAAACAGTAAGCTCGAAGTCTGCACCCTGCCCAGCTCTGGATATCGTGTACTTACATGTCAGAGCTGCAGCAACGTCTCCCTCTCTCTCTCTCTCTCTCTCTCTCTCTCTCTCTCTCTCTCTCTCTCTCTCTCATAGGACATTATAGTCACAGCAACACTGTAAAGCTGGTGTAAGCCCTAATGGTGCACAAAATATGATCGTCTTTCGAGACAATGGAGCTAATACAAATAATATTTGTAAACAAAAAATAAAAAAAGGTATAACGTATATTTTGCAAGAAATTTAGAATAAACTATTTTTATAAGAAATTCATTTTCTATTATTTGACTTATAGGCAAGTATAGTCGATAAAAAAATATACGTGGATAATGAAGTATACATAAAAAAACAGGATTACGAAAATACAAATTTAAGAAATACTGATGTATAGATTAGTATAGAACAAACAATTCAATGTTTCGAACTGTCAACTTTATAATCCAACGTCCTTTTCAAACCCATTACAATTTGTTCGCCATAGCTCGATAGTCACTTCCGGTCTTATCGGCACTGAACTATATATATATATAAAACGTATTTGAAAGACCAAAAAAAAATATAAAATGAAACCAAGCACAATGTAACCAGGCCTAATGTTTAGAGGTCACCTCCGTTAACCCGAAACTCTAACCCCAAACGCATATGCGTTATGCGTATGGGTGTGTGGGGGGGGGGGGGAGTTATGACGCACACATACACGCGCACAGAGACAGACAGATACACACACACACCATAAAAACCTAAAAAAAAAAAAAAAACAGAAGAAGAAAACTGAACAGAAGTAGAAATAGAAACATTTCCAGGGGTATCATTGATCAGGGGCGTTGTAGTGTATGGGTCTGAGCGAGACTTGAGATATTTGTATTCAGGGTGCAAGGGGGCGTGAAATGCGGGGGGGGGGGGTCGGTGGGGTCGACGGAGGGGAGGGAAGAGATGGAGAGAGTGAGGGGAAAGGAGTTTGGAATGAAGGAAGGAAAGAGCGAAAGAAAAGAAAAAGAGGAACTACAAACAAGGACGGTAAGTCACGGTAAGTGTAATAACAAATACGCGGGATGAGCTGTGCGGGTCTGGTTGCCAGTTGAAACGGGTTCAAACCCTTCTCCGCTGTCGGTTTCCGATTACTGGCAGAATTGAAGAAAAAGGACAAGGGGGGAGGTTATGCGTATGGGTGTGTGGGGGGGGGGGAGTTATGACGCACACATACACGCGCACAGAGACAGACAGATACACACACACACACACACACACACACACTCACAGACACACATACAATATATAGGCCTAGGTCTATATCTATGATAATGCAAATAATGATAGATAGAAATGAAAGATAGATTAGATATAGACGGATGATAAGTAATTATTTAGTTATAAATAGATTAGGAGTTAGATTAGAATTGAATAGAATAGATTGCATAGATTGGTTAGATTAGAATTGGATAGAATAGATTGCATAGATTGGTTACATTAATTACACTGAGTAAATATGATCGTTTTATAGATTATCTTTATTTATTTTTATGCATTTTTTAAATTTATTTTTACGGGAAGACTTGAGTGCAAATCCAAAGTCGCGCATGCGCATACACACCATTGAGCTCTATAATTTGCCATTAATAAAATTAAATCCTAGCGATTTAATAAACCGGAGGTATTCAAGGCAAACGTGAATCGGGAATTCCGAAAAGAAGTCATTCGAGTCATCAAATAGCAGAAATATTAAATCAAGCTGTCCATCTTATTATAGTCTTTGAAGTAATCAATTCATTTATATATAGGTACATAATTACATAGATTGATTAGATAGATAGATATAAAAGGGAAACAACTGAAATTTTGGGGATGAGCGAATTAATAAAAGTACATACAGGTCAAATCGAGAGGGTGGCAGGGAACTTGGGGGGGGGGGGGGGGGGGGGGAGGGCGGGCGTAGACGAATAACGGAAAGTTCAAAAATAGGTACGGCAGATGGCGCAGCATCTCTATATCCCCCTCCCCGCCCTTTTTTCCTTCTTCTTCTTCTACCCTTCGTCCTTTTTTTTCCCGCGTGCAGCGATCATGTGTGGTCCGCCGTATGCCGCACGTATTTGTACCCGGCAAACACACCGGGGCGTGGAACAGCCCCTGCCGTGGCCAAGAAGATATTTGCCTCGCGCACCCTTCGCATCAAACGGACCCCCCCCCCCCCCCCAGCCTTTCCATTTCACTTTCAAATCAGGCACATTCACAAACACGCACACACATTTAAGACACCAAGTACTTGGGGGGGGGGGAAGGGGGGGGGGAAGGGGGGAGGGGTGCCAAAAGTATAGCAAACTGCTCCCAAACCATATCCATTAAAAAAATGATAATTTGTATAAATTTCGCCGACACACACACAGAGAGAGAAGAAGAGAGAGAGAGAAAGAGAGATAGATAGATAGATATGTGGGTAGGTAGGTAGGTAGGTAGGTAGGTAGGTATGTGGGTAGGTAGGTAGATTGAGAAAGAGAGAGAGAAAGAGAGAGAGAGAGAAAGCGAAAGAGAAAGAAAGAGAGAGAGAGAAAGAGAGAGAGAGAAAGAGCGAGAGAGAAAGAAAAAGAGAGAGAAAGAGAGAGATAAACAGGACCAACATAGGAAGACTTAGCTTTCGGCCCCCAAAGGCTTTTCCTACTATGGTGGGCATTAGAGAAACAACTCCGTCATGGGCTTATAAAGGCGGCATACTAGGAGATTGTATCGTAGCACAATGCCCAGCCGCATTTACTTTACCCCAACTAAAGCCAGGTGCCCATCAGAGCTGTGTAGACTCAGGGACACCCTCCAGACTCGGGTACAAAACCTAGCATTCGACATGATTCGAACCCTGGACCTTTGGTACGCCAGTCGAAGGCGCTGTCGTTGGGCCACCGTATCCCATCAGGGGACATCCTACAGACCAGGTAAACACACCTTCAGAAGGATTCGAACCCAGGGGCCCTGGTAAGCCTGTCCAGCGCGTTGCTGCCATGCTGCCGTACCCCCATAAATTGTAATTAAATACACTTGAATAAAAAGAATAATTTATGTTGATTAACATATTTTGAAAAAGAAAAAGATAGAAATATGACATGCAAAACATTTATAAAATTACTTGCTTTATATAAAGTATCTCTTCGGACCAAATTGTTCCTTGGGGCAAGTGAAGCAGCGCTTAACAGTTTCTGTGGCCACGGCATACTAGGGGATTGTGTGGCCAGCACAGTAAAACATGCTTTTGCTGGTGATTCACGAACTATTTCAACCTCGACTCCAGTTCACACTTTTAGAAATATAAAAAAATATAAAGGTTACAAGACCGACATATTTTGTTAGTAAATGAACGAATAGGACCGGAAATATTGGTACACTATGAACTTTTGGGTTCACCATGAATGCATAATCGTTAAGACATGTCAATTATATATGACGTATTGATGTAGATGTTACATTTGCATTTATACCATTTTTATTCGAAAATGGCAACAACAAACAAATTATTTTGTCTGTTAGATTTTCATTTCTGTTATTCTGTTTTCGATTGATTGAATGATTTTTTTGTTACCAGCAAATTACTTTCATGTTTTCAAAATTAATTAGTGACAAAAAAAGATGGATGCAAGAAACATAGTGCAAGGGGGATAATCATGAAAATACGATATGTGTTATATATTTACCGGGATTATATCCCTTTGCTATTTTATTGTCCTGTCATTTGTTATTTTCGGATTTCGTCATCTTGGCGCGGGGGGATTCCCCTTTTAAACCAAAAACAACAGCTGCACCCCTCTCTCCCCTCTTTGCTGTATTCCATACAACACGAAGGGTATTAAGAAAGGTAATTGTCATGTTAAATGTTTTCTTATAATTTTATATTGGGGCAAGCTGGCCGAGCAGATGTCGCGTTTCGACCGGGATACCGAAGTTGATGGGGGGGGGGGGATCGAGTCCTGGTGAAGGCTTGGATTTGTCACCGGGTCTGGAGGGTGTCACTGAGTCTAGCAAGCTCTGATGGGATAAGTGAAGGCGTCTGGGCATTGTGCTGGTCATGCAAGCCGCTCGGATCACACGTTAAAATATTAAATTGGTCTGATGGGGATATCTTATAAGTTTACAGACGTTCCTTCTAGATAGAAGATTATTACGTCCGCTAGGCCCAAAACTCCCGCAGGGCGACAGGGATCCGCCGGTGGCAGGGATAGAACCCGCGACCTGTCCCTTGGTTTTTGGTTGACAGTCCGGTGTACTAACCGCTGGACCAGCCGGCCTCTTATACTCTTATCTTCAATTTAAATGCATTAATCTTATCTTATATATTACAGACGCTCCATTGGCAGCGTCCTCCTCACACGTAGTTACCATAGTGCAGACTGCGACACGGACCACGCCCTCGTGGCGAGCAAGGTGCGCCTAACGCCGAAGAAGTTGCACCACTCAAAGAAGAAGGGCCGCCCACGCATCAACACCAGCTGTGTCAGAAACCCCGAGAAAACCCAACAGCTCATTAGCATACTCGACGGTGCCCTCAAAGTGGAAACAGCTGATGACACCATCAACTCCAAGTGGCCACGCCTCCGCGACGCCATGTACAACGCAGCCATCACTGTTTACGGGAAGAAAGAGGGGAAGAAAGAGCGGAAGAATGCTGACTGGTACGAGGCCCATTGGGAGGAAATGGATCCCGTGACAGAGGCTAAGAGGAAAGCCCTTCTGGCCTACAAGGCTAAGCCTAGCCCCAGTACACTACAAGCTCTACGGACTGCCAGGAGCAAAGCCCAGCAGACTGCCCGTCATTGTGCCAACACCTACTGGCTGAATATCTGTGACAGCATTCAGACAGCTGCCGATACAGGCAACGCAAGAGGGATGTACGAGGGCATCAAGAAGGCAATAGGTCCAACCCCCTCTAAGACAGCCCCCCTCAAGTCCAAAACAGGCGAGGTTATCACCGATCCGGAAAGGCAGATGCAGAGGTGGGTAGAGCATTACCTCGAACTGTACGCAACGCAGAACACTGTAACAGACTCCGCTCTCAGAGCGATATCAGACCTGCCGGTCATGGAGGAGCTTGACACTCCACCCACTTTGGATGAGCTCAGCAAGGCCATCGACCGTCTCGCCTGCGGTAAAGCACCTGGGAGCGACGGAATCCCACCAGAAGTACTAAAGTGCGGGAAACCAGCCCTGCTACAGCAACTTCACGACCTCCTATGCCTTTGCTGGGAACAGGGTTACATTCCACAAGATATGAGAGACGCTAACATCATCACTTTGTACAAAAACAAAGGTGACAGGAGCGACTGTAACAACTATCGGGGCATCTCCCTCCTCAGTATCGTTGGTAAAGCGTACGCCCGCGTCATCCTTAACCGCCTGCAGACCCTCGCTTCACGCATCTACCCAGAGTCACAGTGTGGCTTCAGGGCTGGTCGATCAACGGCTGACATGATCTTCTCACTACGCCAGCTCCAGGAGAAGTGTCAGGAACAGCAGATGCCACTCTATATAGCCTTCATCGACCTCACAAAGGCATTTGATCTGGTCAGCCGAGGCGGACTATTCAGCTTGCTGCAGAAGATCGGATGTCCCCCACACCTGCTTGCGGTGGTCAGGTCCTTCCACGACAACATGCACAGCACTGTCTGCTACAATGGCGCAACCTCCAAGGAATTCCCAGTCAGCAGCGGAGTAAAGCAGGGCTGCGTCCTCGCGCCTACACTCTTCGGCATCTTTTTCTCCATGCTCCTCCAACACGCCTTCAAGGACTGCAGCGAGGGTGTTTTCATTCACACCAGGTCTGATAGCAAGCTCTACAACATAGCGCGTCTTCGTGCCAAGACCAAAGTCAAAAAGGTCCTCATTCGATAGATGCTCTTCGCTGATGATGCAGCCTTGACATCACACACCGAAGACGGACTCCAGCAGCTCGTCTCTTGCTTCTCTCATGCATGCAAGGAGTTCGGCCTGACTGTAAGCCTGAAAAAGACAAACGTCATGGCTCAGGGCACGGAGACCCCTCCAAACATTGTCATCGATGGACACACCTTGGAGGTTGTCGAGAACTTCACATACCTCGGGTCCATTATCTCGAGTTCACAGTCCATCGACTTGGAGATCAACAGCAGGATCGCCAGGGCAGCCACAATCATGGCCCAACTAAAACAGCGAGTGTGGGACAACTCCAGCCTCACCGAGAGGACCAGACTGCGCGTCTACCACGCCTGCGTACTCAGCACTCTTCTGTATGGCTGTGAGTCATGGACCACCTACGCGAGGCACGAGGAGAAACTCAACAGCTTCCATATGAGGTGCCTACGGAGAATACTACAGATCAAGTGGCAGGATAGGGTCTCCAACACAGAGGTGCTGGAGAGAGCCAACATGAGCAGCCTTCACGCTGTGCTCAGTGAGAAACGCCTCAGGTGGCTCGGCCATGTGAAAAGGATGAATGCAGGTCGCATTCCTAAAGACCTCCTCTATGGAGAACTGGTCGAAGGCCACCGGAAGATAGGGCGCCCAAAACTGCGATTCAAGGACCTTTGCAAAAGAGACCTGAACGAGAGCTCAATTGACCTTGACACATGGGAATGCCAAGCTTCTGACCGACCAACCTGGAGGCTCGCAGTCAGGCTTGGCACATCCCGCGCAGAAACTGGGCGCATGGAAGCTGCCATCCAGAAAAGAGCGAGGCGGAAGGTTCCTTTACAACAGCCATCCACCTTCAAATGCCTGAAGTGCGGCAGGGATTGCCACTCCCGAGTTGGCCTCCACAGCCATTCTCGGCGGTGCAGCTGGTCACCTTTGCCGTAAAGCTACACCATCGTCTCTTGGAGACGGACGGATGCCGACGACAGACGCTCCTTCTAAAAAGAAAACTATTGCGTCCTACGCTCAATCGTAGTCCGAGTCTAGTCTTTCATTTTGATCATTTTTTTTAAATGGTTAGGTTTCTAGTTTTCCTGGTTTGTTCAGGCAACCCATTCCATGCCCGGATTTCAGTTAGTTGAGCTTGCATTTACAAGGACCACTGGAATGGATTTGCATTGAAAACTAGACATATCTTGCCGTGAAATCAATTTCAAAACTTTTAACTACATGTACATTCCTATGTTAAAGAATATATTAACCCTTCCTGTACCGACCTACTTCTATCTATGCTGCCTTCAGTTCCGCTATATACGCGCCCGGGACTGTAAGGGTTAAGATTTCAAGTTAGAACTCAAAGCGGAGTTTTCTAATCAAATGACAACACTTTGAAATTGATGGACTCATTTTTTCATACCACACTAAGCCTAACTGGTTTGATTTTACTACAACCTTCTTAGATGTATATATTTTTTTTTCAGCGGATGAATATTGGTGATTTTAAAATGCAGCAAGTTGAATTTTGAAACATTAAAAAAATGGGCATCCATCTGTGTCCATTTCCGGAAAAAATCTGGAAGGAAGCTGCTTAGGAAAGACATTTGCTATTATTCTCAACTGCTAGGCATTGGCTCTACTTTCAGTTTTTGGTTCAACTTACAAATGTGAACAGATTTTTATCACACATTTGTGGCTGGCCTAGCGGTTAGTTCACCGGACTGTCAACCAAAAACCATCTGACACGTCGCGGGTTCTAGCCCGGCCACCGACGGATCCCTGTCGCCCTGCAGGAGTTTCTGGCCTGTAAACATATTTGCGCCAGCAGGCAGCAGTGTGTTTACAGAGCGCACTGAGCATGCTGAAATAGCATGGATAGAAGCGCTATATAAGTAACCAATTTAATTTAACATTTGAGTTGTTTCTAGCACACAAAAAGGTCCCTTACACTTTACCGGTTATAATAATTGATACAGACTATTTACATTGAAACGAGTTTTATATGATTGTCTTCTTTAATTAAACATAAATTTAAATAATTCTAAAACAATATTTTTTATTGTATTATTAATTTAGAAATATAAGAGACTTATTTAATAGTACTATATTATGTAATTTCTGTAATTATTAATATAAATATAAACTCCTTAAATGGACAAACAATTAATGCACGAAATGTGTTATTTACAACTGTTTAACGTAAATTATATAAATCTTCTAATAATTATTTCTTGTTATGAATACCATAATGTTGAGTTTATATAAGGAAAACATAAATAGTCAGTAATATTTGTTATATCACAAAACAGAACTTGTTTGGAATCATTATTGAATCAAATGTGGAAACATTTTTTAATTAAAGGGAGATAATTAGCCCGTTGGATTTGAGCTAATATTTCTTTTTTTTCTTTTTTTTTTTAAATGGCTTACAATTTATAACTGATCAAACTGTATAAAGTATTTGAAAATTATATAAATATTATAGGACTAAATAATTTATATGTATTTTTTCAAACATTACATTAACTACCCAGTTCGTATGATCAAAACGTATCTATTCCGCTCAACGATAGTCAATGCAACATGTTGATCTGCGTAACACTTAACATGCCAAAGATTTACAAAACTCTTCCTATATACCAATTTCGATTTTAGTCGAAAAAATGGTGGTCTTTATAAACGGATCAAACCCTTAACCTAATAGTCCATGGGACAGAGTTTGGATCTTTTACCATGACTGGCATGACTTTCTTGACCTTGACCCTAACCCTATCAACAGTCTTTTCGGTATTATTATTTGTAGGGGTCACATCTCGAAGCGTCCGTTATAACTTTACATAACAGTACTAATATACTATTGAATGAATAACTTTGACTAGAAAAAATACTTTGTTCTCACTATTTACATGAGAGTCAAATATAAAGTTATTATCTGCTTTGTGGATAACGTAAGAGCCCGCTTTCCTTCAACGACGAATTCTGTGACGTCACAGACTTATATGAAACGTTATGACTATGATGTACAAAACATAGAATGGCGTCGATGTTACATGTACCGTACTATATTGTTTATGATTATCTTGGCACTGAAACCGTTTCTGTGTCCTGTTAGGCTTAGTTTACAGCGTGTTCTTGTGTGAATGTGTTTTTATGTGTACTGTTGTGTTTACAGCGTGTTCTTGTGTGAATGTGTTTTTATGTGTACTGTTGTGTTTACAGCGTGTTCTTGTGTGAATGTGTTTTTCTGTGTACTGTTGTGTTTACAGCGTGTTCTTGTGTGAATGTGTTTTTATGTGTACTGTTGTGTTTACAGCGTGTTCTTGTGTGAATGTGTTTTTATGTGTACTGTTGTGTTTACAGCGTGTTCTTGTGTGAATGTGTTTTTATGTGTACTGTTGTGTTTACAGCGTGTTCTTGTGTGAATGTGTTTTTATGTGTACTGTTGTGTTTACAGCGTGTTCTTGTGTGAATGTGTTTTTATGTGTACTGTTGTGTTTACAGCGTGTTCTTGTGTGAATGTGTTTTTATGTGTACTGTTGTGTTTACTGCGTGTTCTTGTGTGAATGTGTTTTTATGTGTACTGTTGTGTTTACTGCGTGTTCTTGTGTGAATGTGTTTTTATGTGTACTGTTGTGTTTACTGCGTGTTCTTGTGTGAATGTGTTTTTATGTGTACTGTTGTGTTTACTGCGTGTTCTGGTGTAAATGTGTTTTTATGTGTCCTTGTGTGTTTACAGCGTGTTCTTGTGTGAATGTGAAATATTTTTATCTATTATCATTACATGTATTGACTTTTATTGCAGCCTAAATAAAATTGAGCCATGGGTGATTCGATTGTTTGTCGTTAGGATTCTTATTCGGGTGAGGAATATAATTATGACAGTTGTTTTTGTTATTGGCGATTTCAATCTCCATTATGACAGTGCAAATGAGACGTATGCAAAGAAATTGAAAAGGGCACTTAAAGATCGAAACTTCGAACAACTTGTCAATGTCCCTACGCATGTCATGGGTCATAACCTTGACTGGCTCGTCACAAACTCTCCTGAACTAAAAGTTAATCTCAGTGTGGAGGATAAAGGTCTGTCGGACCACTTTCTAGTTTCTCTCAATTTGAGACTATTGAAACCCAGAAAACCAAAGAGGACCGTCACATCCCGCAAATTTAGAGACATTAATGTGGACATATTTAGATCAGATGCAGACGCCATGTTATTGCAGCCTAGCCCCGCAGACTTGAATACACACTCTACCACCAGTCTTAGAAATGTACTGGACAGCCATGCCCCTCTCATCACTCGATCAGTCTCAGATCGCCCATCTGCCCCGTGGATGTCGGATGACATCAAAGCTGCTAAACGTATACGACGTCATGCGGAGAGAATGTATAAAAAGACTGGACTCACAGTTCACCAAAAGGTTTATGTACATGAAAAAAACCCAAGGTAAACCGAATAGTGAGAGATGCTAAGACTCATTATCTTTGTGTGAAAATCAAAGGAGCTGATTCTTCCAAGGAATTGTTCAGAGTAACTGCTGAGATGCTGGGTGGTGCAGGCAGACCAGTACTGCCATCTTCCATTTCTCCCGCTGAGCTCCCTGACTCTTTCAATAAATTCTTTATTGAGAGGATCGAAAAGATTCGACACGACATGTCGTACCAAAGTTCACAGCTATACAAAGATCACATTTTTCAGGGTTCGTCTCTCTGTGAGTTTACTTGCGTGTCTGAGGCTTATATTAAGAACCTTATAATGAAGATTCCAAAAACGTCATGTGATCTTTATGTATGCATATATGTTAAGACTTGTAAATAAAGGTTTTAAATGCATCAAAGAACATCTCAGTAAAACTGAGATCAAAATATCATTAATATTAGTGGATTAGATATGTAGCAGCGTGTACATCACATTTCATTCGAAAACTAATCGATTCAAATAACAGAGGTGTTCAAATTATATCAGGTACGTTTGTACCTTGCCCTTTACCGCCCCCTAACGCCCCCGGGAACGTCAGCGCCCCCCTAAAGCTTCTCACCGCCCCCCGGGGGGCGATAACGCCCCCGTTGAGAACCTATGAATCTACATTTAAGAAAGTTGTAGTAAGATCAAACCACTTAGGCTCGATGTGGTATGAAAAAATGAGTCCATCAATTTTTAAGTCTTGCCTTTGATTAGGAAACTCCGCTGTAAGTGCTTCAATGTACTTCTTAAAAAGTCCAACTATCTATCTTAATATATGCCTTAATATAGCGATGTAGATCTACATGTAGTAAAATGTTTTGAAATTGATTTCACGGCAAGATATGTCTAGTTTCAATGAAAATCCAT
Source organism: Anisus vortex (assembly GCA_949126835.1). NCBI lineage: Eukaryota > Metazoa > Mollusca > Gastropoda > Planorbidae > Anisus > Anisus vortex. Next base: position 4,304,823 of record OX421499.1, read on the forward strand.
TCCAGTGGTCCTTGCAAATGCAAGTTCAACTCAATGAAAAGTGTCGCTATGTCATTCAGAAACATCGGCGTCAACAATCAGTTTTCCTCATTCAGAACCGGAAAATGTTGATTCTTTTTATCAATAAAAAACACCCCTGAAGGTCTCTCGCGTGCCATTGAAAATCGCTTTGTGTGACAAGTTTGGCACGCGTTTCTTAGTTTGCCGACCCTGATCTAGAATATCTATATATATATATAATGAGACTGTTTGTCCCCATACGGATCTCCATTGGTCAATTTGAAATCACGTGAGTTTGTGTCACTGACCTATTAAGGCCTAGCCCTATATACTGTCTAATAATTTTTCACATGGCTCAGTGGTAAACGTAGCGGACTGCTATGCGAGAGACCCGGGCTCGATTCTCCAGTTAGACTATACTTTTTTTTTTTCGACAAATTTTTTTTCAAACTTTTAAAAACAAAAGTCATTGTAAATCTACAGGCAATTTAGATTTTGTTAAATAAAAATACTTGCCTATTTTTTTACCCGATTACAATACTTATTTACTTTCCTAAAAGTCTTCAGTAAAAAAAAAGACTAATTTAAATATAAGATTTATAGCTTTCTTTTAAGTGTAGTTTATAAATTTGTTATCTGCACCTTATGCAGTCCTGTTTTTTTTTTCACCCGGGCAACGCCGGGCAATGTAGCTTGTTCTTTGATAAAAAAAATGCCTTGTACAATTTCTTTAATCATAATAATGAACTAAGAGTAGGCAAGAAACTAAACAGTATGCAAGGGGGTGTCGCCGAAAATTTTCCCCTGGGGTGCTACATAGGCTTGTGAGGACCCTGCTAATATTTTTTTATGTATCCTTTCTGCTTAACAAATTTGTAATACATTTTATATGCTGTGGAATGGAATCATGTATTATTTCGGTATAATGAATTCTAAAGCTTTTTTTTAAATGTATTTTTATATATTTATTTATTTATTTTTTTTTTTTTTTTTTTTTTTTTTTTTTTTTTACTCAGGTTTAGTATTTTTTCCTTTTCAAATGTTCCAGTTGTTTCCTTATTCATTTTTAACTCTTTCTATACGTTTTGCCATACTGTATGCCGTAACATTATGGCTCGGCTTGATTTTACGTATTGGAAAGAGTTAAGGCTGTCACAGATTTAAATCGGAATATTATTTACAAATGCGATGCAAGGGGAACAACTCATGAAAATACACTCCAATTGTGTGGAACAGAGAATTATATCCCTTTTTGAGTAACAGTTTAATAATACTTAAAATTCAATAACTCCTCAATAATTGTATTTGACACACACAAATAAAGTATTAGCATAATAATATATATATTTAAAAATAAATTAAAGGCAAGGCACTTGTTAATATTAATGAATGATGTTGGTAAAAATCGAGGTTTTGCGAGGTCTTGGGGGCTCTTGTGCTGAGCTCTAATGGTGGGCCCCTTACATTTTAAGTCTAATTTTAGAAATAGATTCCACGGACCGCCAAATTTATAATGTCCAAACTGATCATAGGTCCGGTGAAGCATCTTTCACTAGTTTCTATGGCCACGGCATACTAGGGAATGTGTGACCACCACAATGTTCAGCCGCCATTTCTTTACCCTCAACTAAAGTCAGGTACCCATCAGAGCTTGATAGACTCAGTCATGGATACCCCCCCCCCCGTTCCCGGGAACAAAGGCCAGCCTTCATCAGGATTCGAACCCAGGACCTTTGGTTTGCCAGCCTAATGCGCTGCCACTTGGCCACCAGGTGGATAACTTTGTAAAAAAATAATAAGTAAAGTAAGTAAAGTACCCGTCGGACCGAATTGACCCATAGGTCCGATGAAGCAGCGTTCACCAGTTTCTGTGGCCACGGCATACTAGGTGATTGTGTGGCCAGCACTATGCACAGCTGCCTATACTTTAAACCCAACTAATGTCAGGTACCCATCAGAGCTGGGAAGACTCAGGGACACCCTCCAGACCCGGAAAAAAATCCTAGCCTGCACCAGGATTCTAGCCCGCGACCTTCGGCTCGCCAGTCGAACGCGCTGCCGCGCGGCTACCGTGGTCCCCGGATAGCTTTGTATACCTTGGAAGTATAGTCCATGCTTCAGGGACATTGTACAAGGACATTGAACGTCGAATAAATTTGGCGCGACCGGCCTTTGCCAATGTGAAACAGGTCTGGAGATCTACTCAATCAAAACTAAAGTGCTGATCTCACAAACGTTAAAACGGTCCTACTTTATGGGTCCGAATCTTGGCGAACGACAGAGATAAGAAGAAATAGACTTCAGACCTTTGTTGACAGATGCCAAAAAAATATCCTGAAAATAAAATGGTTCGACAAGGTAGAAAACTCCAAGCTGTGGGAGAGGTGTGGACAAAGAACAGTAGAACAACAAATCATGGAAAGGAAGTGGAGATGGATTGGACACACCCTCAGGAAAGATAACAACAGAGCTAGACAGGCCTTAGAGTGGAATCCCCAGGGTAAACGGCATAGAGGAAGACCCAAGCGAACATGGAGACGAAGCATAGTGCTTATCAACGATTACAATCTAACCATATAAAAGATATCTCTACCTGATTAAAGTTTTCTAATAGGCATGTAAGGCTGTGAATGATATGATTACATTATAATGGTAACTCTTATGACAGTTTGACAAAATGGTCCACAAACCTTTGAAAACGATTCCTGATTTCTCAAAACGCGTGTAATGCAAATAAATCATCTAGATATAACTAGTGTTGGAAAAAAAGGCACAAACAAGATTTTACACACCAGTACATTTTTTTTCCTCTCAAGGGCCCTCCCTGCACAATGGAGATACAGATTTCATTTTTACATTTAAAGGGCATTAATTCATACTAACTTTAAGTAGTCAAAGCATTAATTGTGTTATCTCCCTTATACTAAAATTCATTAATGCGAACAAACAGTAGTACATCAAATAGGAATGTATAGTTATTATTGGATACGCTTAAATGTGCGTATTTAATTTATGTACATTAAGACATATACATTCACCTTTTTAATGTATAGCTGTATGTCTTCGTTTAGTAGGGAAGTTAGGCTCTATAGATATGCCCTATTTTTTATACTTTAAAAAATGGACATGATACATACCGGTACATATATTGTAAATGAGAATTTTATAAGTTGAACCGTAGGGGGGGGGCAGTACGCATATAACAAAAGGATATCTATATATATATATATTTATTTAGACCCCCCTCCCCCCCCACACACTTTCTACTTTGTGCTGGCCACATAATCCACGAGTATGCCGTGGCCTCAGAAACTGGTTAACGCAGCTTCACCAGGCCCTATGGATCAATTTGGTCTGACGGGATACTTTAAGTAGATACACGAATACAAGTCGACACAGTGAGATAGTTGAACTTGTAAAGTGTTTCTTTGCAAAAATGTTTGTAATATTGTTGAAACACTAGAGCAAGGGTCGGCAACCTTTTGCTAATAGCGTGCCAAACTAGGATTTTTTAATCATTCTGCGTGCCAACAGCTTGAAAGACAAACTGCTAAACTATATTATTTTTATAAGACAATTTATTTAGTGTCGTAGCAAGACCAAGACCAAAAGAAAAAGAGCGTTATAGAGAAAAATATTTAATAACAAATAAACCTGTTTGATATTATCATCTTTTTTAATAAAATCCTCTCATAGCTAATACACAATTTCATTACTCAACTTATACATTAACAGTTATCAACATTTGAATTTAGTTCTCAAGATATTACTCTAGTCATAGCTACAATGTCTTTATAGTTTGATCTCAGCATAACTGAGACATACGCTAACATATTATTTAAACTTTTAAGTAGTAGGAGATGATATTACAGTTGAGCAGAAGAGATATGTAGTAATCATACTAAATGGGTAGAAATTGTAATGTTTAAAAATGTACATATACATTCTTTAGTCATAAAATATTTATATAATTTTCAACTATCTTTTGTAATTTGATAATTTTAGAGTTATAAATTGTAAGCCATCAATTAAAAAAAAAAGAAACATATTAGAAATATTAACGCAAAGAAAACGTGTTAATTATCTCCCTTCAATTAAAATCTTTAAAGCTGATGCTAGTGATACCTGCGAGTTAAATGTTTTAATATAACTAGCATACTTCTGAAAGTGCTCATCTATCTTAATTTGCCTTAAATTACGGAAAGTGTTTAATGTTTTGAAATTGATTTCACGGCAAGATATGTCCAGTTTTAATGCAAATCCATTCCAGTGGCCCAACACTTCAAGTGCCTTTCGACCCAGTCTTGTAAATGGAAGTTTAACTCACTGAAACGTGTCGACATGCCATTCAGAAACATTGGCTACAACTGTCAGTTCTCCTAATTCAATACCGGAAATATTTATTTTCATTAAGATAGACCTAAATTGCTACCAGACAAGAAACGAATCTATCCAAGACTTTACCTAGACTCCGTATCACTTTCTTCTAGAAGAGACTTGAGAAACTATACAATAGACTATCTTAACAATAGATTCAATCACAGATCGCAAGTCCAATGATCAGAGCCTTGCATAGGCCTAAAAACATTCCTGAACTAAAACAGTCGTAGTAGTTCGCCATGCAGCACCCACTAATTATGCTGACATACGTTGTTTTCACTTGCATTAAACAATATTCTTGGAGGTCTCTCGCGTGCCACTAAAAATCGTTCTGCGTGCCAAGTCTGGCACGCGTGCCTTAGGTTGCCGATCCCTGCACTAGAGGACAGAAGGGTGAAGAGTAAAGTAGTAATAATACATAGGGCATTAAATTCTAATTTAGAAATACAACTCAAAAACAATCTGTTACAATGCTCAGACAAACATAAGGACAAAAACACTTTCCTTATCCCTTATGCGATAACAAATGCATATGACTACTATTTCTTCTCGATTGGCATTCGGGTATGGAATGGGTTGCCTGAACAAACCAGATAAACTAGTAACTTAACATCATAAAAAACATTAATAAAGATGCAACACTAGACTCGGACCACGGATGAGCGTAGGACGCAAGATCTTCGTTATAGAAGGAGCGTCTGTAATATATAAGATGCTTTAATCCGATACGTTTAGCATTGTGGAGCAACATGGGTCACTAAACTGTACTCGTTTACTGTAGAGGCCCACCGAAATTCTGTTTCAGTTTCGGTTTCGGGGCCAAAAGTAGGCAAATGACCCTGTTTCGGTGTATTTTTCGATTTCGGCCGAAGACAAAAAGTTAGCTTTCAGTTTGCTTTCGGTTTCGGCCGAAACTGTTAATATTGGCTTTCGGTCATCAGCCGAATATCTATTTAAACTTTCAAAATTCAGACTGCAACGCTAGTGCGGCATCTATTACTCTGCTTATTGATAATTGTGAATAAAATTATATATAATAAATGTATATACAACGGTATATTACATGTTCTATGGTTTACTTAAATAACCAAAGATAATAACTAGTCATAGATAGATAATAACAGTTTTTTTAATCTTTTCTTTGGCAAATTCGGCTTAACAACTGGTTTCGGTTTAGGCCGAAGGCGGTGTGAATTTTTCTGTTTCGTCCAAAAGGCAATTTATGACTTTCGGTATAACCAAAACCAAAAATGTGGTTTCGGTCGGTCTTTCGTTTACTGATAAGCTTGAACAAACAATGATAATTTTTTGTTATTTTTTTGTCATCACTGTATTTTGTATTGGACTTTATTGGTAGGTTGTTGTTGTTTTCTTGGTTCAGAATCTTCTTCACCGGATAGATAGATACGATAGATAAGATAGATAGATAGATAAGATAGATAGATAAGATAGATAGATAAGATAGATAAGATAAGATAGTTAAGATAGATAGATAGATAGATAGATAGATAGATAAGAAAGATAGATAGATAAGATAGATAGATAAGATAGATAAGATAGATAAGATAGATAGATAGATAGATAGATAGATAGATAGATAAGATAGATAGATAGATAGATAGATAAGATAGATAAGATAGATAAGATAGATAAGATAGATAAGATAGATAGATAAGATAGTTAGATAAGATAGATAAGATAGATAAGATAGATAGATAGATAGATATATAGATAAGATAGATAGATAGATAGATAGATAGAAAAGATAGATAAGATAGATAAGATAGATAGATAAGATAGTTAGATAAGATAGATAAGATAGATACGATAAGATAGATACGATAAGATAGATAAGATAGATAAGATAGATAAGATAGATAAGATAGATAAGATAGATAAGATAGATAGATAGAAAGATAGATAGATAGATAGATAGATAGATAGATAGATAAGATAGATAGATAGATAGATAGATAGATAGATAGATAGATAGATAGATAGATAGATAGATAGATAGATAGCCAGAAATACAGATAGAGTAACATTCCATTTACCCAGACATTAAACCTTAACGCCACATTTACCGAAACAGATCCTTTTTTCCTTTACAATTAAACATGAAAAATTTACTGTAAGACTCGTACAGAGCAGCTCATTTATAAAATCCCCCCCCCCCCCCTTCTACCCACCCTCCTTATATAAAAAAAAATATTTATCAATCTTATTGTTCAGAGAAATATAAACTATAGCATAAAACAAGTCTGGGAGAAAACAGGTGGGTGTTTGGGTCAGGGCTGGGTGGGGTATGGTGGAAAAAAAGCTGACGGGTGGCCGAGGTGGAAGAAAAAAGGTGGAGTGAGCAATGTTTATGTACATTAAACAAGACGCTCACTCTGTGCTCAAACTGACAGCTGACAGAAGAAGCAAACAGGCCTTTTTGTTGCTCAAAACTGAAGATGACTGTAAACGGCTTGTGAGAGTTGGCGCCAGGACTTCTACGGAAATCCTAAGGTGTCAAGTTCTATAAAAAAAACGTCCGAATATTTAATTTTTAAAGCCTTTTTTATTTTCTTTATTTGTAACAGCGATTGTCAGGACTTAGATTTCATAATCACATTTCAATTCAAAGATTTGCTTTGAAAGCTGTGATTAATATCTTATCTTATATATTACAGACGCACCTTCTATAAAGAAAATTATTGCGTCCTACGCCATCCGTGGCCCGAGTCTAGTCTTGCATCTTTATTTATTTTTTAAATGATGTGAAGTTACTGGTATCCCTGGTTTGTTCAGGCAACCCATTCCATGCCGGAATGCCATTCGAGAAGAAAGAGTCATAGAATACTAGGTGATTGTGTGGTTTTGACTTCAATTGAATGCCCTATGTCCTTCTTACCTCTTGTACACAGTAAATATCGCATCGCAACATCCGTAACAAAAAAGTTCGCTCTGTGCAATGGGTCAGTGGGGCCACAAAGGGGGCTGTCCATTACGTCTAGTCCACAAATGGTCTACGTTGAATAAAAGTACTCTTATACATTGATAAATACATTTGGATTTTAAGACATTGATGTTGTGTCAGTGATGTGGAGTTTGGATCATGTATTATCATAACAAGTAAAGACATTGATGTTGTGTCAGTGATGTGGAGTTTGGATCATGTATTATCATAACAAGTAAAGACATTGATGTTGTGTCAGTGATGTGGAGTTTGGATCATGTATTATCGTAACAAGTAAAGACATTGATGTTGTGTCACTGATGTGGAGTTTGGATCATGTATTATCATAACAAGTAAAGACATTGATGTTGTGTCAGTGATGTGGAGTTTGGATCATGTATTATCATAACAAGTAAAGACATTGATGTTGTGTCAGTGATGTGGAGTTTGGATCATGTATTATCATAACAAGTAAAGACATTGATGTTGTGTCAGTGATGTGGAGTTTGGATTATGTATTATCATAACAAGTAAAGACATTGATGTTGTGTCAGTGATGTGGAGTTTGGATCATGTATTATCATAACAAGTAAAGACATTGATGTTGTGTCAGTGATGTGGAGTTTGGATCATGTATTATCAAAACAAGTAAAGACATTGATGTTGTGTCAGTGATGTGGAGTTTGGATCATGTATTATCATAACAAGTAAAGACATTGATGTTGTGTCAGTGATGTGGAGTTTGGATCATGTATTATCATAACAAGTAAAGACATTGATGTTGTGTCAGTGATGTGGAGTTTGGATCATGTATTATCATAACAAGTAAAGACATTGATGTTGTGTCAGTGATGTGCAGTTTGGATCATGTATTATCATAACAAGTAAAGACATTGATGTTGTGTCAGTGATGTGGAGTTTGGATCATGTATTATCGTAACAAGTAAAGACATTGATGTTGTGTCACTGATGTGGAGTTTGGATCATGTATTATCATAACAAGTAAAGACATTGATGTTGTGTCAGTGATGTGGAGTTTGGATCATGTATTATCATAACAAGTAAAGACATTGATGTTGTGTCAGTGATGTGGAGTTTGGATCATGTATTATCATAACAAGTAAAGACATTGATGTTGTGTCAGTGATGTGGAGTTTGGATCATGTATTATCATAACAAGTAAAGACATTGATGTTGTGTCAGTGATGTGGAGTTTGGATCATGTATTATCATAACAAGTAAAGACATTGGTGTTGTGTCAGTGATGTGGAGTTTGGATCATGTATTATCATAACAAGTTAAGACATTGATGTTGTGTCACTGATGTGGAGTTTGGATCATGTATTATCATAACAAGTAAAGACATTGATGTTGTGTCAGTGATGTGGAGTTTGGATCATGTATTATCATAACAAGTAAAGACATTGATGTTGTGTCAGTGATGTGGAGTTTGGATCATGTATTATCATAACAAGTAAAGACATTGATGTTGTGTCAGTGATGTGGAGTTTGGATCATGTATTATCATAACAAGTAAAGACATTGATGTTGTGTCAGTGATGTGGAGTTTGGATCATGTATTATCATAACAAGTAAAGACATTGATGTTGTGTCAGTGATGTGGAGTTTGGATCATGTATTATCATAACAAGTAAAGACATTGATGTTGTGTCAGTGATGTGGAGTTTGGATCATGTATTATCATAACAAGTAAAGACATTGATGTTGTGTCAGTGATGTGGAGTTTGGATCATGTATTATCATAACAAGTAAAGACATTGATGTTGTGTCAGTGATGTGGAGTTTGGATCATGTATTATCATAACAAGTAAGACATTGATGTTGTGTCAGTGATGTGGAGTTTGGATCATGTATTATCATAACAAGTAAAGACATTGATGTTGTGTCAGTGATGTGGAGTTTGGATCATGTATTATCATAACAAGTAAAGACATTGATGTTGTGTCAGTGATGTGGAGTTTGGATCATGTATTATCGTAACAAGTAAAGACATTGATGTTGTGTCACTGATGTGGAGTTTGGATCATGTATTATCATAACAAGTAAAGACATTGATGTTGTGTCAGTGATGTGGAGTTTGGATCATGTATTATCATAACAAGTAAAGACATTGATGTTGTGTCAGTGATGTGAAGTTTGGATCATGTATTATCATAACAAGTAAAGACATTGATGTTGTGTCAGTGATGTGGAGTTTGGATCATGTATTATCATAACAAGTAAAGACATTGATGTTGTGTCAGTGATGTGGAGTTTGGATCATGTATTATCATAACAAGTAAAGACATTGATGTTGTGTCAGTGATGTGGAGTTTGGATCATGTATTATCATAACAAGTAAAGACATTGATGTTTTGTCAGTGATGTGGAGTTTGGATCATGTATTATCATAACAAGTAAAGACATTGATGTTGTGTCAGTGATGTGGAGTTTGGATCATGTATTATCATAACAAGTAAAGACATTGATGTTGTGTCAGTGATGTGGAGTTTGGATCATGTATTATCATAACAAGTAAAGACATTGATGTTGTGTCAGTGATGTGGAGTTTGGATCATGTATTATCATAACAAGTAAAGACATTGATGTTGTGTCAGTGATGTGGAGTTTGGATCATGTATTATCATAACAAGTAAAGACATTGATGTTGTGTCAGTGATGTGGAGTTTGGATCATGTATTATCATAACAAGTAAAGACATTGATGTTGTGTCAGTGATGTGGAGTTTGGATCATGTATTATCATAACAAGTAAAGACATTGATGTTGTGTCAGTGATGTGGAGTTTGGATCATGTATTATCATAACAAGTAAAGACATTGATGTTGTGTCAGTGATGTGGAGTTTGGATCATGTATTATCATAACAAGTAAAGACATTGATGTTGTGTCAGTGATGAGGAGTTTGGATCATGTATTATCATAACAAGTAAAGACATTGATGTTGTGTCACTGATGTGGAGTTTGGTTTATGTATTATCATAACAAGTAAAGACATTGATGTTGTGTCACTGATGTGGAGTTTGGTTTATGTATTATCATAACAAGTAAAGACATTGATGTTGTGTCACTGATGTGGAGTTTGGTTTATGTATTATCATAACAAGTAAAGACATTGATGTTGTGTCAGTGATGAGGAGTTCGGATCATGTATTATCATAACAAGTAAAGACATTGATGTTGTGTCAGTGATGTGGAGTTTGGATCATGTATTATCATAACAAGTAAAGACATTGATGTTGTGTCACTGATGTGGAGTTTGGTTTATGTATTATCATAACAAGTAAAGACATTGATGTTGTGTCACTGATGTGGAGTTTGGTTTATGTATTATCATAACAAGTAAAGACATTGATGTTGTGTCACTGATGTGGAGTTTGGTTTATGTATTATCATAACAAGTAAAGACATTGATGTTGTGTCAGTGATGAGGAGTTCGGATCATGTATTATCATAACAAGTAAAGACATTGATGTTGTGTCAGTGATGTGGAGTTTGGATCATGTATTATCATAACAAGTAAAGACATTGATGTTGTGTCAGTGATGAGGAGTTTGGATCATGTATTATCATAACAAGTAAAGACATTGATGTTGTGTCACTGATGTGGAGTTTGGATCATGTATTATCATAACAAGTAAAGACATTGGTGTTGTGTCAGTGATGTGGAGTTTGGATCATGTATTATCATAACAAGTAAAGACATTGATGTTGTGTAAGTGATGTGGAGTTTGGATCATGTATTATCATAACAAGTAAAGACATTGATGTTGTGTCAGTGATGTGGAGTTTGGATCATGTATTATCATAACAAGTAAAGACATTGATGTTGTGTCAGTGTTGTGGAGTTTGGATCATGTATTATCATAACAAGTAAAGACATTGATGTTGTGTCAGTGATGTGGAGTTTGGATCATGTATTATCATAACAAGTAAAGACATTGATGTTGTGTCAGTGATGTGGAGTTTGGATCATGTATTATCATAACAAGTAAAGACATTGATGTTGTGTCAGTGATGTGGAGTTTGGATCATGTATTATCATAACAAGTAAAGACATTGATGTTGTGTCAGTGATGTGGAGTTTGGATCATGTATTATCATAACAAGTAAAGACATTGATGTTGTGTCAGTGATGTGGAGTTTGGATCATGTATTATCATAACAAGTAAAGACATTGATGTTGTGTCAGTGATGTGGAGTTTGGATCATGTATTATCATAACAAGTAAAGACATTGATGTTGTGTCAGTGATGTGGAGTTTGGATCATGTATTATCATAACAAGTAAAGACATTGATGTTGTGTCAGTGATGAGGAGTTTGGATCATGTATTATCATAACAAGTAAAGACATTGATGTTGTGTCACTGATGTGGAGTTTGGATCATGTATTATCATAACAAGTAAAGACATTGGTGTTGTGTCAGTGATGTGGAGTTTGGATCATGTATTATCATAACAAGTAAAGACATTGATGTTGTGTCAGTGATGTGGAGTTTGGATCATGTATTATCATAACAAGTAAAGACATTGATGTTGTGTCAGTGATGTGGAGTTTGGATCATGTATTATCATAACAAGTAAAGACATTGATGTTGTGTCAGTGATGTGGAGTTTGGATCATGTATTATCATAACAAGTAAAGTATCTGGTCGGACCGGACTGATCCGTGGGGCAGATGAAGCAGCGTTTTCCCAGTTACTTAGGCCATGGCATATAGAGACCGACCGAAACCAAATTTTTAGATTCGGCCGAAAGCACATGCATACCGAATATTATACATTGACTTTCGGCCGAAACCGATGCCGAAACCAAAAGTTTAACTACAACTTCGGCCGAAACAGAAAAGTAAACCGAAAAAGCGAAACAAATGATTTCAAAAGACTGCACATTTATGTGTAATATTAACTAGTTTATGGGCACTCTTTTTGAGTAAACCATTCTTTGGAGTGATTAAATAATCCGTTATTATTAACTTCAGTCTTCTACTTCACATTAGGGATGTTAATATCCTTTTTTTTTCTCAACACCTATTTTCGTTTCTAAATATCCGATTTTTTACCCATTTTCTTTTCCCCCTCTCCGCCCCCGGGCAAAGTAAGTTATAGTTTGGAAAAGACAAATTTGCATTGATTATACTAAAAAAATAATACGAAGGACCATTAATCCTTTGAACGTGGTGAAATCTTTGTAAAAAAAAAATTGATTTTGTATTAGCAGAAGTCAAAAGCTGTAGTGTCATGAATTTAGACCTTTATAATTATAATATAAATCAGAGGATGTTACATCTATATGTTAAACACATTAAAAGAATATTTGTAGAATATGAATAAAATCCCAGACACATCTATCTAGGGTTGACAGACGTCCGGCAAGAAAATAAAAAGTTTTTGAAAAGAACCTTACATGCTCTGCAAAGTTCCTTTTTAATTGCCCAAGTTGCTTTTCAGTCTACATTAAATAAAATGTTGGGTCAGTTTTACTAATATACAATTATTGGCAGCTAATTTAATAAAACTGAACTGATTGTGGGATGTGAAACACTAAATATGGCATTCTTTTTGTCTCCCTATGTCCTTCTTTTGAAGTCCAAGTATCTCGCAACCGTACGTCTATCGGTCGGTTTGTCTGTTAAAGGAGCGTCCAGCATCAGTGGGGAAATTCCAGTTTTTTTTTGTTTTCGAATACGTAGATCAAATGTCTGTACCGACGAGTGTTTGCAATGAATATAATGATAACGAATTGTTTAGTGCTAATCAAACAGGGTTTACAAATATTTCTTCAGACAAAAAGATAAATAAATCGTGTGACACAGTTATGAATGATTTCCTCCCGAAATCCGGTTTTCGTTTAACATCCCTACTTCACACAGATTAATTCACAACAGTTTAACTAAATCTATAAGCAGAGTAATAGATGCAGCAATAGCGTAGCCTTTGGAATTTGGAAAGTTAAAATAGATATTCGGCTGATGACCAAAAGTCAATATCAGTTTCGGCCGAATCCGTAAACAAACCGAAAATTAACATTTTGGCTTCGATCGAAACCGAAACCACGCCGAATAAAGTTTTTTGCCTATTTTCGGCCCCGAAACCGAAGCCGAAACCGAATATCGGTCGGTCTCTAATGGCATACTAAGGGATTAAGATTAAGCACAACGCCTATAAAATCATGTACGCACCAGAGCTTGGTAGACCCAGGGACACCCTCCACACACTAGAACCTAGCATTCGAACCCAGGACCTTCGGTGTCTTGCCCCATTTCATAACAAGCTTTACTTTAAGCCAGTCTATTTTTTTTTCTGATGCGTGAGTTCTTGAGCCCCTGCACAGTGAAGCGTTGACTAACTCCACAGGTACACCAAACAGCATTGAAGAAATAGTATCTATGTAACTATGTAACATGTACATGAGTGAAAACCTAAACAGTGCCACACTGCTTGATGGCCAAAGTAAGACTGGCTGCCCTAGGCGCGCTGTCCTTCAACGGACGATTCGTGTGACGTCATGGTCATCTATGACGTCTTGTGACTATGACGCGCCCCACCAAAATAGAAATAAAAGAATAGCACTTTAATGCATTAGACTGTGGCGTCGAGGTTATATGCACAATATCGTTTAAGACGATACTGACAATAACTACATGGTTAAAATTAGAGTTATGTAAAGGGTCGTGATGTAGTTTAAGAAACAGACAACGCCTCTCAATACCAAACACTGTCTACATTGTCATTGTGGCGTCCGGGTGGGCAGCCAATTACCGTGACGCAGCAACGCCACTGATCAATTCATTGATAACTAAAAACGATAACACCAGGGGCGTATTTAGGATTGTGGGGGCCCTGTTCCCGAATTTGTGTGGGGCCCCTCGTGGCCTCGCTCCAGCTTTCCACATACGTCATAAAAGTGCTTTTAATTTATGATAAATTCATGTTAAATTCTATAAGATCATAAATTGCACGTTGCTCTTAGCTTGTTTGAACAGGAGCGCTTAAAATTGTAAGGGAATAAATGAAGACAAACATGTTTACATGTCTTTTTCATTTGTTCCATATAGCTATATAGTGTGTTGGTAATGGTAGGTTCCGGGGGGAGTAGGGTGTACCCGAGGTAGGTTAGCTCAGGGCATTCAAGCAGGTCAACAGTTTCTTGTCTGCAGTTAGGTATATATATATATATATATGTCCTATATGTTATATATTATATATATAAACTATGTTCAACGCGAGGAGGCATTCCTAATAATTCCCCTTGCATACAGTTGTATATTAACGCGGCGTAATCTCCTTAATAAAAGGTAAGCACCAGCAATTTGCCTTGGAGAGTTTTAATGTTGTACACACTGTACTTTAAATAAAAAAAGCTTATGACGTAATGGTATTAAAGTTAGATGTTTGCTTTATTATATTAATTTTAAGTAATAGTAACCAAATGTTTTAATTGTTTCATGCATTCACGTCGCTAGTGAGAGCACCCTTTAATGAGCGACTTATACAATCAATTGAACAAAAAAAAAAAGAAAAAAATTAAATACCGAACGAAACTTTCTCACTGCGGTTTTTATTGTATTTTTTTTCTCTCTCTTAGCAAAACACATTGTAGTCATTCGTCTCTCCGACATTTTGACGGGAATAACCACTAGTATATATATATATATATATATATATATATATATATATATATATATATATATATATATATATAAAACTGGTTAAAAATTAAATGAAAGGTAATAGTTTCTACAAATCATATAAAAAATTTCATCCCATCTGACCTAAGAAACATCCCTTCAGATCTCTACACATCCTTATCAATGTCATCATATATAATCATAAATTGTTTTATAAACATCACAGATTGATTTTTTTTAAACATCAAGTTATATATCTTCACGATCGTGAAATTCTTCACATATATATATTTTGCTTTAGGCTTTTTAGAATAATTTGGCATGAACGTAGCACCGTACATATCAGATGCAAGAGACCGCCCGAGTGCAGTTTCCGTGTGGTCGAGAAAAACCCCACTGTGTATTTTATTCCCGTGTGCCACAATCAGTTTTGTTGGTATACACTCGCTTATCTCACATGTAACTGGGAGGGTGGGGGTGAGGGGAGGGGTGGGGTAGGGGTGCAAGAGGGGAGGGGCGTTTTGTTTGTGTGTGTGTGAGGGAGGAGAGTTAATCTGTTTGTCTTATATCATCGGTATATGCCAAAGTGTTAAAGCGGGAAAGCGGTGGCGGCAGAGGTAAGGAAGATCGAACTGGTAATGTGATGTAAATTGAGAAAGAAAAACAATACGTGCTCATTGCTAATTACATTTACATAATCTAGACTAAATGAAATGAAGATGATACAGAAATTACAGAATTTAGATGACACAAAATATAGATCTTATATAATATAGATCCAACTGAATATAGCAGCACACTAGGGGATTGTGTGGCCAGTACAATGCCCAGCCGTCTTTACTTTACCCCAACTAAAGTCAGGTACTCATCTGAGCTGGGTAGATTCAGGGACACCCTCCAGACCCGAGAACAAATCCTAGCCTTTACCAGGAGTCAAACCCAGGAAACTTTGGTAAGCCAACCGAAAGCGCTGCCCGACTGGGACACTGTGCCCCATACAAAGATAGAGTGGAATGCTTATCTCCCTTTTTCGAGACTTTTTTCTAATATTAACATATTATTATATATCCTGATCTAGTCACGAACCTAATCTCAAGTCTACACGCTACTATTCATACGCCCTATCTTTTGACATTATAATAACAAATTTCAACTTTACAGTGAATTCCTAAGTTTAAAAACAAAACACTTTAGTTGTTTTTTTAATCAAGCCAAACACATTTAAAAAACAAAATCAGAAATGGTTAACAAATGCGGATATGAACAAGAAATCTGGCCATCGCAACACATACACACACAACACTCACACTCAACATACACACACACACACACACAAATGTACATTCGTTCATCCAGGATTAGTTCATCCGTCGGTGTTTATGTTTACCTCCAATATGGCAGCCGTAAATTTATACTGGCTTTATTTTAGGATTCTCCATGGGTTTCAAATAATGTTTATAAAACATAGAGAACCCCCGGGACTGGAGGCGTCCTTGTACGTCAAAAATCTAGGGAAGGGGGGAGAGATGGTTTGGGGGCGTTGGGGATGGGGGGCGGCGTAGGTGGGAACTAGGAACAGACTTTCGGCATCTCTGTAACCCCTACACTGTGCAACTTTTTAAAAATATAGTTGTGTCGTTAATTTGATTAAGAGTAAAACTCTAACTTAGAAATACAACATAATAACAATCTGTTACAATGCTCAGAAAAACATAAGGACTAAAAACAGTTTCCTTATCTTCTATGCGAGAACAAATGCACACAACCATAGACTATAATTAATAAGATGGACTGCTTGCTCTATTTTTAGAGCTTATATGTTCTTTTTCCGTGCGCATAAAAAAAAAACGCTGTCTTAAATGACTTCTACGCTCATACGCTCTCCTAAATGTGTCCGCTTTATACATCTTTTGATTTTAATTTTTCAGTGAATTTAATAGAATTGTTGTATTTCCGGCACATTAACATCGAAGGTTATATTAGGCCTTTTTTTAACGTTGTTGTCATTTTTTTCTTGTATCCATTTCATTGTTCTTATATCTTTAAAGTCTGTAGTACAGTTGGATGTCTTTAATATAGTTTATTATAGGTTTTGGTTTAATTTTGCTGAAAAGTTCATGAAGAGTTTTACAGTAATAGTATTTACGTCAAATTTCACTAAATGTATTGCATTCCAACAAAATGTGAGAAACTGTTAAGATGACATTGCAGAAAGCACACATTGGGGGTGTTTCTCGTTTTAAGAAAAAGGAATGTGTCAGTTGTGTATGTCCTGTATTTAGTCTGCAGAGAAAATCATAGCGATTAAATAAACTGGAAGTGCACAGTTGAACAGGGAATCGGGAATTCCGAAAAGATGTCTTTCGAGTCTTCATAAAGCAAGCGGTCCATGTGTATTATAATCTATGATATAACCCCTCTTTCTTCCTAGTTGCCACCCGGACATTGAACTGGTTGCCTGAACAAACTTGAAAAACTAGTAAATTAACATCTTTTAAAACACTAATCAAAATGCAAGACTAGACTCGGACCACGGATGAGCGTAGGACGCAACAACCTTCTTTAAAGAAGGAACGTCTGTAATATAGGGCCTATAAGATAAGTCCTAGTCCTACAGATAATAGATAATTGAACAACTGAAAATATTTTCTATTACTTGATCTATCTGTGTGACGTATACAACGGACACAGATGTAGAACTTATAGATCGCTCACGAAAAACATTTAGCCATTGGTTAGCATGGAAAATATACGCCTCTTGTATATGTTACACTCGCTCTTTCTAAACAGAAGATTATTGCTTCTTTCGCTCATCCTTATTTGAAGTCTAGTCTTGCATTCTTATTAGTGCTTCAAATGATTAGATATTGGTTTTCCCCGCATTCTTCAGGCAACCCATTTAATGTTCAGCTGCCACTCGGGTAGAAAGAGTATTTTTATGCATTTGTTCTTTCATATCGACATTAAACTGACGGATAAAGTAGTTTGTTTATATATCAAAACATAACGACATGGTTCGGTCATGTGTTGCGGCTTAATAACCTGCCTGAAGAACATCCTCTAAGGCACTGTAGAAGGTGGACGTCGGAGAGGCCGTCATAGGAATGCTTGCACGACAATATAAAAGATTGCAAATGAGCTTTAAATGACTGAACTATTGACAGCCGCTTAAGATGGGGCTGAGGTGTCCATTCGCTTCCCACAACGGACAACGACCACAACGGTCAAGTGGTCAAGGGATTGGTGATGATGAACGATATATAAACCTGGTGTAATTATCTGGGGCACAGTGGCCGTGCGGCAGCGCGTTCGGCTGGCGACCGAAGGTCCCGGGTTCGAATCCTGGTGGGAGAGTGTCCCTGAGTCTACCCAGCTCTGATGGGTACCTGACCTTAGTTGGGGTAATGTAAAGGCGGCTGTGCATAGTGTTGGCCACACAATCACCTAGTATGCCGTGGCCACGGAAACTGGTGAACGCTGCTTCACTAGCCCTATGGTCCAATTTTGAAGCAATACAATTAGCGAGAAGCATTTAAGACTAGGCGCTCAGATACAGACTAATTACATTTCAAAGAATTTTATGCTCATCAATATAAGTAATTCTAAAACTAATTTATTGGTATTATTAATTTAATAAATATTAAAGACTTATGTTTATTTACAACTGTTTAACGTAGATTACTTTAATCTTGTAATAATTAAATCTTGTAATTAATACCATAATGTTGGATTTATATAAAGAAATTATAATTAGTTAGTAATATTTTTTTAATTAAAAAAACATAATAACGTGTTTGCAATTAGGCCTACTCTTGAAGCGCGTTTTTAATTAAAGGGATATAATTAGCACGTTTTCTTTTCCTTAATATTTCTAATGTTTTTTTTTCTTTTACAATAGAATAAAAAGACTAACACTATAAACGATCAAACTGTAAAAAATATTTTACAATTATATAAATATTGTATGGCTAAATAATTTATATGTATAGTTTTAAACATTACATTAACAAGCCAGTTTGTCTGATTACTAAACACCTATTCTATTTACAATATCATTGCGAGAACAACATTGACCGTACCAAAAAAACATTCAAAGACATCTCAGTCAAACTGAGATCAAAAATAATATAGAAAATCTGGTGTTCGATAGTTGGATCCACATCATCCAGACAAATTTTACTGTTTAGACAAAAATTACCATACATGTGGAATTTTAACAATAAAATATTGTATTTGAAAAAAGTAAAATACCCCTGGACAAGTCTTAACGTGTATGCATGCATAAAAGGTCACGTGCAAAAACATTTCCGTTCTTATTCGATCATTTTATTCGAAACAATGTCTGTGTGCTACTTTACTGGTTGTACTCAAATTTGTAGGGGATTAAAATTTATTTCATTTCCAATAGATGTTTACAAAGCAAAACAATGTATTGTGAAAGTCAGAAGGGAATAATCACCTTTTTAAAATATCAAACTTATTGCTTAATGCAACATAATTTTTGTTATTCGTTTTTATGAATTTACGCATTTTGTTTTTCAGTAACCAAGAAAACGCAACTCTTACTCATTTATTTTGTAAACAAATAAAAATTTAACGTCACGCGACTAACACTTGAGTATTAATGATCGCCTGTTCACTTTTGATATTAAAAACGGATTCCTCATAACTAGTATTGTATCCTTTGTATAATTCTAAAAGACTAGAACTGGCCGTCGAGGTTGAAATCAATTGTCAAACACCAGCAAAAGCATGCTTTTTTGTTATTAGTTTAAAAATAAAACAGGAAGTTCACGAACATTCGGGTTCAAAAGTTCACGCCTCATTAAGACTTGTCCATAAGCGGCGAAGACAACACAGAATGCTGCATAAAACTCGAAGGCCACATTTTGGAGGAGGTTGAAACATTCAAGAGATGGAAGGTCGATAAATGAAATAAAAACTCGACTTAGCCTGGCCTCCTCCTTCATGGTCAAACTATGGAAAATATGGAAGAGCAATATCAGCTTCCCAGGGAAAACAAATTATACTCATCACTGGTACTTTCTGTCTTTTTTTATATGGCTGCGAAAGTTGTTTGTTGATTGCAGAGGCTGAGGGAATAATTCGGGCTTTTGAGGACAAATGCTACAGAAAGTTATTAGTAATACACTATCAAGAAAGAAAAAAAAATGTTTTTGCACCAGGTCCATAATCTGGCATAGAAACCGGAGGCACCCCTTTCAACTGTAAAACTACGAAAGTTCAGATGGTTTGGTCATACTGTAAGGCAAAACCATCCTACAAGGAACAGTGGAAGGAGCACACCGAAAAGGGTCGCCAGAAGAAAGAAGTGGTTGGACAACCCGAAAGAGTGGACCACCGAACTACCTCTTGATACGCTTCTGTAAAACGGCTTATGGCCGGGACGAATGGAGAAATCTTGTTACTCGCATGGTTGTAGCACCCGCCTCCCCCCATCCACGACGAAAGTCACGGGTCCGATGATGATGCTTTGATATAAATGTAAATAAAAAGGATGATAATCACAAAACTCACAAAAAACGCTTTAACGATTTTCTGTACAAATTTCCTTTGCTTTAGGCCTTGGTTTTAGTACGGAGTTAAATTAATCGTCCAAATAAAAAAAATATTTAAAAGTATAATAGAGCATCTTGACTTTTAGACTGTTGGCACGCTGAATGATTTAGAAATCCTAATTTGGCACACAATTAGAAAAAGCTTGCCGGCCCCTGCCCTAGTATGCCGTAGTCATTAAAACTGATCCAATCCTAACTGAAATTTTTTTTTTTTTTTTTTTTTTTTTTTTTTGTGCAAGTTTTCAGCCGGACAAATATTTTATTCTATCGGAAGTTTGTTTACGAAAGTGGCAAAGATTTATTGTTATTTCGACGCAGTTTCCAAATGAATAGTTGTTTTTTTTCCCTTCATGTTAAAAAGTGTTTTTACCGCTCGAATTACATTTTGAATTTCTTTTGATTTTTTCTTTTTTAGAATATGTGCTCAAAATATTTAAGTTGGCACGCGAGTGAATTTTCGTCAAGAGATTTTTTGCCAATTTTTTTTTCTTGCATGCAGGCAGGAAAAAGGTTTCCGGCATCAGTTGCCATATAATGAAAACAGCTTAGAATTACGTCCCTTGTAAGACCACGTGTTCTAGACATGGTGGCGATTTCTAAGTGTCAAATTAAAAATAAAATAACATAGGATATAATGACGGGGAGTGGTGGTCTATACTCTGGAGTGGTGAACTACCGTGCTGAAGGGCTCGGATTCAAACCCAGAAAGGCCGGATTAACTTCGTGAGATAGAAAACATACGAGGAAAAAAAAAAGATGGCTGGAGATTGTGTGAGCCACACAATCCAAATCACCTGCTAACCAGTGCATTGTTAATAAACTAACCCATAAAAACAAAGTTTTTATAATTCTCCCTTTCTTTGTAAACTAAGTTTATATTTAATTGATATTTTGATAGATTAAAATAAATATAAGTGATATCATACCTTATGAATTTCCACACTAAAATTTTGCGCATCCTTTTTTTTTCTAGCTTTGGCCCGCAGAAACCATAAAAAGATACATTGTGTCGTTTTTATTCTATTTATTTCGTAAAAACTAACATTTCTGAAAATTTTATTTACTTCCGTCTCTTCCGGTAGAGGCAGCCATAATTTACGTGGAATATACTCTTCGATTCGCAAATTGGTCGAAGGAATTCGTGACTATTCCAAAGGCTATGATGCTGAAAATTTGATAGAATGTATTGTTAGTGGGGACAAGTCTGCTGCCCATGTTTCAGCTCGATTGGACGACGGGAAGTGGTCGAAAAATCGATGCAAAGTTTTGCTAACACTCAACCAAGCAAGTAAGCAACTAACCAAGCAGACAGACAGTACGAGTTAAAAGGGAGTAAAAATGATTTAACGCTCTTCAAAATTGGTCTTATAAGACGTTCTTTCTATAAATTTTTGCGTCCTACCCACATTCGTGGTTTGGGGCCCACTCTTGCATTTTGGTGTTATTTATAAAAGAGGCGAAGTTTTTGGTTTCCCCAATATTTCAGGCAACCCATCCCATTCCCGTATACGATTTGTAAAGTAAGAAATTTTATATATGAGTTTTAATATATGATTTCTTTCATTTCATCATCATCTTCTGTGGTACTACAGCACATGGAGGGCTCTTGTCTGCTTAACCACCTCCTTCAACTCAGGCCTATCTGTTGCTTTTTTTTTCTCAAGTTTTCTCAAGTATTCTCAAGTTTTCCTCAAGGCCTGGATCCCGATCTGTCTCAGATCGATCTCAACATCCTCCAACCATCTCAGTCTGGGTCTGCCTTTTCGTCATTTTCCTCTGGGTTTCTGTATGCTTATGTTACTTTTACTCCTCTGTTGTTTGGCATTCGGTCCAGGTGGCCTGTCCGGTGTAGTCTTTAAGTTAGCATATAGAACAAGGCTTTCAAACTCAAATGAAGGCATGTGCTATTTTATCAATTAAGAGTTGTGCCAAGAGCCGCAACACCCCCCTTCCCCTTAACAACCTGACCATAGTAAACAAAAACAAAAAACACTTCATACTTCTTAACTCATTTTACTACTTATCACTAATAATATGCCAATTTACAAATTAGGCACAAAGAATTATACCAAAGCGAACTATCATCATTATCATCATTAAGTAGTTTAATTACAGGTATTTCTGAATTTCACGAATAGTAAATTTTTTGTAAGCCTTCTGGCGGCCCAATAAAAGCCACTTGGTGGGCCGCATGCGCTCCGCGTGTTGTAGACCCCTGGCATAGATCATGAAAAGTATTTTCTCCCTGTCTTCTAAGTATTTTATCCAATGCTTGTGTTGTATTTCTAGGTTAGACTTTCACGCTTTATAAATTCTTATTACTTAACTCTTACACTAATATTCAATTCTAAACAAACGACTCTATTATCTATATATATAAAAAGACAGTGTTAAGCCCCGCGAGGATCCCCATTGGTCAATTTGAAAACACGTGTGTCACTGACCTATATTCCGTCTAATAATTTTTCACATCGGACATGTGTCTTCGATAGCTTAGTGGTAAACGTAGTGGACTGCTATACGGGCGACCAGGGTTCGATTCTCCAGTTAGACTTAGACTATACTTTTTTTTTCGACAATTATTTTTTCAAACTTTTAAAAACAAAAGACATTGTAAATCTATAGGCAATATAGAGTTTGTTAAATAAAAATATTTGACTATTTTTTTTACCCTATTACAATATTTATTTACTTTCCTAAAAGTATTCAGTAAGTGTAGTAGGCTATATATAAATTTGTTATCTGCACCCCAGACAATCCTTTTTTTTCACCCGGGCAACGCCGGGCAATGTAGCTTGTAATATATAATTTTATATCACTATCAAGTAAAAAGTTGAGAAAGTAAAAAGGGGATAACCTTTTCAGTCATACATCGAGTCGTTATGCTTTCGAGCCAACAATGTGAATATGAGGGCACGGTGTGTTCGACTGGCGTACCCAAGGTCATGGTATTCATTGCCTGGGGGTCTGTTCTAACAGGTCCTATTGGGCACATAACATTGGTCTACCATAATTTTGATAAACGGCTTTTAAATAGATGAAACCATACAGCCGTAATGAATTATTGTAGCGTTTAAAAAAAAACGCTCTCTCGTTTCTTAATCTATCATCAATTGTACAGTTAGCCTAATCTCAAAATTCCAAACCAAATACCACGCGACGTCATTTGTGGAAGACCCTCGCACCCCTTTTCTCAGTTATACCCGATTCGGGAATTCCCCCTATCTGTTCTTCATCTCCTTCTCTACATGATTCTGTCTGATTTTGGGGGAATGTGACTAAATAGAAGATAGCGGCTTCGTTCACAGGTACACCTGCTGACGCCAACATTCAACATATCTTTTCTACATTTGAGGGCGCGATACCTAAGCCTTAACTTTTTTTGTGTGTGAAACAGTAACAATAATAACAACAACAGCACCGCCCGATAACTTCACTAACAACTAACAACTGTAAAACATAAACCCCCAGACATGTCATAGATATCCCCCTCATACTTTTCTACCTTACAGCACAGGATACCGAAACCTGGACTTCTACTTTTTGTAAAACTGCAGAACCACCAACACCATCAACACCACCAATACCACCAACACCATCCCCAATTACTTTACAAACAACTAACAACAACATAAAATAAACTACTCCACCCCCTCCCCACAAACACACCTTTACAACCCCGACCCCAGAAACACACACACACTCACAAAACAAGAAAAACCCCAAACTCACGTGAAGGAAGTCTTCACAGTGTCAAGTGTACTGACGAGATTCTAGATTAGCACACATGTTGCGAGTGTGTACGTATTCTTCGGATTCACAGAGATATGGCGCTACACGGGGGAACTGTGGCGGTGGGGACGTATTCAAATGCAATTCTTGGTGTGGGGGAAGGGGAGGACTAAGACGATTTGGTTTTTGTTGGTGGGACGGGTGAGGGAATGGTGAAATGGAAGAGAGTGAGCGATGTCGAGGTTTAAGAAAATTTGGTTTGGGGAGGGGGTAGGGTGTCTGTATTGGAGATGTTTGATTTTGGAACTTGTCAATTCTAACGATATGTTTCCTCTCCTAGCATCCGCTATCCGTTCCAACTTGTTGTTTACAAATTCAAACTGTGTTAACAAACAGACTGAGGTGATAGGCGGGGATGATGGCTTGGGGGTGGGGGTGGGAAGATGGAGACTTATGGGTAGGGGAGCATCATTGGGAATCAGCGAGAAAGTTGAGAGGGAGCCTACGAGGCTAACGCGGGATCTGTGTGTCTGGGAGGTTGGGGGAGGGGGTCTAGGCTTGCTGAGAAGGCAGGAGCAGCTGATCAGATGTGGTGATCGATGGATTGAAAGTTTTTCAGATTTGTTTATAGGGGCTGTTGCATCTTCAGTTCTGCGCATAGTGGCTGTTGCATCTCATTTCTGCGCGTAGGGGCTATTGCACGGAGTATTGGACTGCTGGCTTACAATGGTTGATAACACAGAGAGAGGATTGGTAAAACATAATGTCCCACAATCCTCATAACATAAAGTGTAAAAACAAACACCAACAACAGTGGTTATAAGAAAACAAGGTCATAGAGGTCGTTAATTCAATGACCTTTACTATTATATTATATTACCTGTGGACTATGTTTATTATATTACGCGCAAATGCTATGCGCAGAGTTATTCCCACTTTGTATGTATAACGAAGAACATGCGCAAACGCCTGGAAATAAAATTGATCGTTGCTCCAAGCCTAGAGATGTAAGATTTATCTTTTCTAAGCATGACACAAATACATTGCAAAAACGCTATACGCAATTTAATTATTTCTTTTAAAGCTTAATACCCTGCAGGGGATATTTCATTGATCACGCAGTGCCAATAAAACAATTATAGCAATTATTAAGCAAGAAATTAATAATACCAATAATTAAGCAAGAAATCAATAATATCAATCATTAAGCATATAATAAATAATATCAATCATTAAAACAGCAGGAACTTATAGAGCTAAACAATTGATGCATTTTATTAGCATTCCAATTAATGCCAATATTAATATCATTTTAAAATGTCTATACTTGACATTAATATTAAATTTTCGCCATTTTATGCTGATCTAAATTGATATAACGTCAGCTCCCCCATAGAAATGTTGATAAGTAGACACAATTTAACTTTTTGCACGTCTGTTAGTGAATAGAGCACCAATTTGGAATTACCCTGGTTTTTCACATTCTCACAAAACCGGACACTATCCCATCATCCTTTAAATCCTGGCACTACTGCAGGACAATTGCCATTTTATGTGCATTTATTATTTTTAAAAAAAATCAGGCCTACATATTGCACACTGACAGGTATCTTAGTGGGGCTGGAATTAAAAGTGCTAGCAAAATAAATTAAAGACGAGACCAGAAGAAAGGCATGACAAAATAAACAAACTGGCCTACCTTGACCGTGGCTGTCCTTTGCTAGAATATTCATTACGGAGGCATTGTTTTTATTTATCTTAGAAGTGGTGTCCATTATAATGATCTCATGAAGCTGGGCCAGGATAGGGAGAATATCCAGAGTCATATACAACACAAACTCTCCACCTCATTCGTCATATACTTAAATTATCACCAGCATGCACGATTTCCAGTATTTGTTAAAAACTTTCTCTGATTCTGGTCTGCTTTCTTGGTCACAAACTTGTTTGTTTTTTTCAAGTTCTTCTTCTTCTTCATATTACTGGTGAGACCCCGTTAGAGCCCATACATATTCTGTGGTTAGGACCGAGGAAAGAGTCCACAATTTAACTAAAAATACAATAAAATAAACACCACAAACAACAATTATAAACAGATGACAGAGTGTCACTTTAGGTATTTAGTCCAGCCCTTCAGTGAAGATTTGAAAGCCGGCACAGTAGGGTAGGGGCAGTGATGGAGGCCTGGTCCAGGTTGTTCCACAGATAATGGCTGACGGAAAAAAGAATATTTGTAGACGTCGGTGCGTGAATGTGAGATATGTAGTTTGAGTTGGGGACCTCGGGTAGAGCGGGACACCTGTTGGATTCGGCCTGGCTGAGTGGACATTTCCACGTGGCGGTTCGGACATTTCCACGTGGCGGTTCACGATCTTGTAAATAGTGGTGACTTTGTTTACCGCTCTGCGGTGTTGTCGGGGCTCGAGTTGGAGTTTTGCCACCAAAGCAGAGGCGCTTGTGTTAAGGCCGTAGTCCTGTAAGATACGACGTGCCGCTCGACGTTGGTTCATCTCCATCTTGCGTGAAAATGTGCTTGCTATCCTTTTCACCAACAATCTTCTTTTATGTCTACGAATGACACTGATTTTTATTAATCAAAGAGTTTTGAGAGAGGAGGGCTAGACAAGGTTGGTTTTCAATTCTCTAGATAAAGTTGTGAAATCTATAACAAACAAATATATAATGAAAAATTCTTAAATTGTTTGGGCGGGAGGTGTGGTGTTTACATTTACTTAAAAAAGTTGTACAGAAATTGTTGTTGAGGACAAGGGTTGGCAACCTTTTGATAATAGTATAATAGTGTGCCAAATTAGGATTTATAATTTATTCGGCGTGCTAATGGTCTAAAAGTTATACTGCTTTAGCAATCAATTTCTAGTAGTAAAAAATATTTGGAGTTGCCATTTTTGTTTGTGTGGCATTAAAAAATAGCTCTGAGTGCCAAGTCTGTCACGCGTGCCGTACGGTACCGAACCCTGTTGTAAGACATAAGAAAAAATATAAGAGAATAAAAATTAAGTAATTACCGCTTGTCAAGTGGTATGATTCTCATGAACATGTGAACTGGTATTCCGTAAAAGTAAGAACTTAACACACGCTGGTCGGTTGCACAGCTAACTATTATTCTCATTCTAAAATCCTTTTGGAGCTCCTTTACTTCAGTCATTCACTAAAAATATTCAACTCTCAAACAAGACACTCATAAACACAATTCACTATGTCCAGCCAGTCTAAAAAAAAAAGAATAGCACAGAGTTATCAGGCCACTAAGTCCAGTCAAAACATTACAATAGTGTGTCACTAGGTTTTAGTTGGTTTAAAATTGCGCAGTCCCTTACACACATTCACACAAATCACGATTACTCTCTCAGTTGAGAGTTATCGAGACTTTAAGTTCACCCTTATCTTCTACCTCATAGGTCGGTGTAGTACTAGTGTCTTGAAATGAAAACACAATATTATAGTTCACTTGTTGAACATTAACTAACTATTATCGGGACAAGTTATACAGGGTGCCAGGGTACCACGTGATCTTACAGCATGACCAAACCAAACAACACTGACTACTGAACCTTGACACACACACAGTTCATTGTAAACAAGCAGGACACTACAGTCGGCTACATTTTGATAGTAGTGCACCAAAGTAGGAATTATAATTACTTCAGCGTGCCAACTGCTTTAGCGCTCAATTTCTTTACAAAGAATCTTCAATTAGATTTTAGGATATCTTTCGCATGCACTAATCTAATGCACATTTTTTAAAAAGCAGAGGGCCCTGCTTTTAATTTTTTTAATTTTCTAAAACAATAAAAAGGAATACCGTCGGACCTAATCTATCCATAGGGCCGCCAAAGCAGCGTGGCCACGACATACTAGGAGATTGCGTGACAAATACAATGCCCAGCCTTTAATTTTCTCTTTACTTTACTCACCTTTACTCACCTTTACTCATCTTTACTCACCTTTACTTTCTTTACTCACCTTTACTAACCTTTACTCACCTTTACTTTCTTTACTCACCTTTACTCGCCTTTACTCATCTTTACTCATCTTTACTCATCTTTACTCACCTTTACTCATCTTTACTCACCTTTACTCATCTTTACTCACCTTTACTCATCTTTACTCACCTTTACTCACCTTTACTCACCTTTACTCATCTTTACTAATCTTTACTCACCTTTACTCACATTTACTCACCTTTACTCATCTTTACTCACCTTTACTCACCTTTACTCACCTTTACTCACCTTTACTTTCTTTACTCACCTTTACTCACCCTTACTCACCTTTACTCACCTTTACTTTCTTTACTCTCCTTTACTCACCTTTACTCACCTTTACTCACCTTTACTCACCTTTACTCACCTTTACTTTCTTTACTCTCCTTTACTCACCTTTAGTCACCTTTACTCACCTTTACTTTCTTTACTCACCTTTACTCGCCTTTACTCATCTTTACTCACAAATTTTGCTCCCTAGGCGGTCGCCTAGGTTGCCTATATGGATCATAAGCCGGCACTGTCTGCTGATGACTGAGGCATACTTGTTGCCCAAAATTAACGTTTATTATGTACTAAAAAACGCCAGATCTAAATCTAGAAAAAAAACAACTTTAAAATATGAATGTGTGCTCTCTCTTTCTCTGACTATCTCATATATTTAAAAAGTTACAGTATTTTTGTGCATTATTATTACAAAATTTAATTAATAAACTATTAATTTTAATACAGAAATACTTTATTGTAGGCTTTATATGAGTGATAGTAGTACAAACATATGTGTCAACAACTGTTTTTCTTTGTTAGTTTTTTGCATAATATTGAACATACCAGCGGTCAGTGGAGGGATGGGGCCCGGGGCAGAAGGGGGCACCCATGTATGTTTGTGCCTAGGGCACCAAGATGACTTAATCCGGCCCTGGATTGCTGCCACACTGACCTCACAGACAGAAACTGGACAGTTACAATTCATCACAGTCAGGACAATCACACAAGGCCAGGAACTCCTCATAACAAATTGCTACAGTCCGCCCACAACCAAGCTCGATCTACATCAACTAAAGCCTCAGACTGAATCCCACCTCATAGCGGGAGACTTGAACGGCCACTCTCCAGCTTGGGGATATGAAACTTCAGATCCCAGAGGTGATGAAATTCAAGACTGGTTGACTGTCAACAAGCTAATACTTATCAACAAACCAGACGACAAACCATCTTATTTCTCCAGAGCCTGGAAAAAGACATCGACCCCGGACATTGCCGTGGCCTCAGAGGATGTTCAGAAGAAAACAACACGATCAGTCAACGACTAATTGGGAGGGAGCGATCACCTACCCATAACACTTCTAATCTCCGACATGAAGACCACCTCAGCTAACAGTAGGAGAAAGGCCAGCTGGAACTTCAAGAAAGCTGACTGGCAGAAATTCCAGGCTGAAGCCGAAAATCTCAGGAAAATAACATTCACACAAGATTTAAACAGGAACACAAAGACACTCACACTGCATATTCTAAATGCTGCCAAAAAATCCATTCCACGAGGTTGCAGGAAAGAATATAAACCCTACTGGAGCAAAACCTTGGAAACCAAACATCAAGAACTAACAGAAGCCAGGGAGGATATGGAAAACAACCCTACGCTAGACTCCACAATTAAACACAACAACATGACAACATTAAACATTTCTTTAGTCTTCAAACCTTAAAAATAAGGCTTTTCAAAAAATGTGTTAAGGATATAAGTTAGAATTGAATAATAAAGTTAATTGAAGTAAATGCTTACTAATGAAAACAAACTAGTAGCTAAAAAGATGTTTTAAAAAGTACATTTATAGGCTCAAATGTAAAAAACATTAAATAATTAATTGTTCATTTTAAGAATTTTTATCGATTTGAGTACCGGTACTGTCTGGTATGCGCATATACAATAATTATTTTTTCAAATGCCAATTGTATAGTAAACAATATTGTTAACTAAAATCATTGCCCTGACGACTTTAAATCATGACCATTATCTCCCTTGATTAGATTTATTAAGACTTTCGTAAAAAAAAATTTTTAATATCACTAATATCAGGCTACCTCACCTTTTTTTTAAATTTTTTTTTTAAATAAAAGAATATGGTTTTAATAATATTCCAACATTATAATATATGTTAAATCTTAATATGGGGACGAAGAATCATTAAACTTGGGGCCGCCTAAGACCACCGGAAAATACATTTTTGTATCAGTCTACAGGCGGGCCCACCCTCATGCAGTTACATCCACATACGAGCACAGAACAAGTCTAGATCTATTTCTATTCTGAACATACGAGGACCCGGCGTGATGACATCAGCGCAACAACCACATCACATACTTAAAACAGTGAGGAAAACAGTCGGATACGCCGAACTACTATTTCACACTGATCATCATCACTGATGTCAAATGGTTGTCGAGAGGAAAAATGTAAAAACGTGTTTTGAACTTCGTGATAAACTCAGTAGGCCTATTCTTTAACTTTAAAATCAGAAAGCAAGACCGCAGTTCAAAGCACTTTATGGCGATAAAAGTGAACTGCAGAAAATAACTTACTTTGTTGACATTTCTGAAATCTTTAATTAGTAAAATTTATCCCTGCAAGGACCAGTTAATTTTTGTAACAAACCTTAATTTGTCGGAAAAGATCGGATCATTCCAAATAAACTTTAGCTTTGCCATAAATAAATTGTATGTAAATAAAATGTACATGTAGCTTAACTGATCTGCTTTCTTTGAGAAACATGACATTAAACCAGATAAAAGGATAATAATACTGATTTTTTTACGATAATGATTTTTGTGAAAGAACACTTGCACATGCTCGCAGACGAAATTTCATCGTACCTTTCAAATGTATCTGACATTTCAATTGCACTTGAAAGAATGTCATGCGCAGTCAAATTTGAAGATATTTCTAAGACAACACAAGCGAAGTTCATTTAATGTATTAACAACTAATTTCAGTACAATGCCAATTACAAAATTAAGGATCAAGTGTTTGCAGTCATATACTATTCTGTCTGAGACTGTGTTGCGCCTTCTTCTTCCATTTCCAACACCTTATCTTTGTGGGAGGGCTTTCCAGTTTGTTGATTATTAAATCTAAATACAGAAGTAGACTTGTTGTGAAAGATGGTCTTCGTTGTGTAAGCCGATGAGAAAGACGCAATCTCAATCTTAGCACTGACGGTGTGTTGTAGAAATTAGAAAAAAATATTTCACAATATATAATTCCAAATGGATTTTTGTGATTAATCACTATGCTTTAATTATGTTCAATTTGTAACACCTGAAAATACATCCTGCATATCAGATATTTACATTACATTTTATAACAGTAGCACATGACAGTTATAAGGTGGAGACGAACAATAGTTTATGGTTGGGGGTCGCCATCACTTGCTGTATAAAAGGGTTGAGGCATTTAAAGGTTGGCAACTACTGCACTGGAGGATAGAAGGGCTGAGAGTAAAGTAGTAATAATACATATAGCATTAAATTCTAAAATTTAGAACTACAACACAACAGTAATTTAATACAATACTCAGATAGACATAGGGACATAACACTTTTTTTCATTTGATATTATTATGCAAGAACAAACGCCTAAAAGCTCCAGGTGCGCGGCTTGACTTGTGATTCTAATTGTGGGCTTTTTTAGCGTATGACCTAATCAATTCTCATCTTTTTTTGGCGTGCATTGCCAAGGGCTTTTTGTTGCCGATGGCACGGGTCAGAGAATTATGTCGAAGGCATTATTTTTTGAAAGCCTTGATCTTCTCAATGCAATATGAAGGGGGCTTCTCTGCGTTTCAGCTTTATATAGCAAAACGGCATTCGCTGTGGTTTTTATATTAATTTATATGAGTTAAATGTGTGTGTGTGTGTGTCAATTTTAATGCCCATTGGTCAACATAAAGACATGTGATCTCACTGTCTTATAATATGTAACGTTTGCTATTTTTATTCCTAGATGTGTACCTTTTATAGCATAGCGGTTAGAATCCTCGCCGGACAACCGGGTGACTTGAATTCAATTCTTTTTGTTGTATTTTTTTTTCTGTAATAACAATAACTAGTAAAAAAATTTGAATTGTAAAGATTTTCAAGATTTTTAGTTTTCCTAATTGTTTACATTTCATTCCTTTCTTATAATAAAGCTTGACTAAGCATAAATGAATTTAAGAGAATAATTCTGAATTTTTAGGTTTGACAAACTATGGTATAAACATATTGTTAAAACCAATAGGCATAAATAAATATGTGTTATCAAAATATTAATAATTAGTTTATCATAGTTTTGTTTTAACCTAAAATTAGGGACGCCAACGATTATAAATTTTCTCTCTATAAATGCTGAAAATATGTGCTTATTAATTGTTACCCCGCGCAACAAGGGGAAATTCAGCTAGTATATTTATAAAGTAGAATGTATTTACCTACTGCGATTGCCATTCGCTAATTTAAACAGAGTATTTAAATATAATATATAAAAAAAAAAAAGGAAATTGAAAAAAAAAGAAACATAGATATTCAAAATAATATTTAAAATTGTATCTTTATTTTCACAATAATCAATACTTTAAACAATAGCCAGAATAATTTATATATATATATATAAAGTAAATGTAATAAAATATGTTTTATACAAGCATTATGTTTCATTGTTTGTTTATTTTTTTTAAAGTATTTTTTGCATTGCTTCTTCAGGATGCGTCCAAATTATTTCTTCGTATAAAATATAACAAGACAATATGTAAAAATTAACATTTATTTATAACCTTGTCTAATGCAGCAAGCAATTTGTAATAGATATTTGAGTTACAATAATATCACTATTTTGTTTATGCTATTCTTTCCTGGAGTGTTTCAAAACTAGATAAATGTCCATTATCGCAATGTAAAATTAGTGTTTTCAATGGTGCATGATGGCCGAGCAGCAGCGCGTTCGGATGGCGTACGAAAGGTCCGGGGTTGGGTTGGTTCATATCCTGGTGAAGGCTAGGATTTTTTCCCGGGTCTGGATGGTGGTCCCTGAGTCTACGCAACTCTGATAAGTACCTGATTTTATTTGGGGGTAATGTAAAAGCGTTTTTGGCATTGTGCTGGCCACAAAATCCCCTAGTATGCATTGGCTACAGAAGCTAGGGATATGGCTCTAAGGATCGTTGACCCGACGAACTACTTTACTACTTTACTTAGCCTTTGTATTTTCATGTATCATTGTGATACACATATACCCGTATGCATAAGCTCAATTTTTATTTTAAATTATATGTTTGGCTTACAACTGCCGAAATAAGAATTGGTAATAGTCTGGTTATAGTTAATCAGCTGATACTAATAAATAAGCGAAACAAAAGACAAAATATATAGTGTATATAATACAATTTTATAGCATTTTAATAAAATATATTGCACAGTCTTGTAGAAGCTTTTACAATATCAGAACACTGCAGCGGCTAAACATATACTATTTTATATTCGAAACGAACACTACTGATAATCTTATTATAGAATTCGCTCCTTAATACATGAGTCTCAAATGCACAGAATTATACAGATCTTTCGCCTTTAGTCATGATAGATCTAATTAAATATCAGATTTGTTATTGTTTTATAAATAGGGTTGGTCGTCACATGAAAACGTATGGAAATCCAGATGACCTTGACATCGGCTGCAAGCTATCCAGCCTGTGTTGGCCGTGGGACTGCATCGCCAAAGGTGAACCGAAGAACGAGTGCCCGTACAGTAACATTGTATCCAGGGACGCCGTCACCGTGTCCAAGGAAGCAGCGTGCTCACTGGGAAAACCCATAACGCCGCTCGGCGTCAAGGGGAGACGACCGTGGCCAGTAAAATATCCCGGAAACAAGGACAAAGGGAAAGAATCGAAGTTCTTGCTTTTGAGATCGACAACTTTTGGCGGTGGGTTAGGAATTCCTTCGAAGACGTCCTTCTTCCGTTTCTCAGCTTTCTCGTAGGCACTGGCGTCCGAGGGTGAAATCCTCGGCTCCGGATATAAACGTTGATCGTCTGAGGAAAACTTATCGGATCTGAATATTTTGGAGTATATGCCGCCCAGGGAGTTGACGGGGACGAGTTGACCCAGGTTGAACTGTTCCCGTTTCGATGTGGCGCTGCCGGCGTCGTCTCCGATAAGGCGGTCGATTCCGAACGACAGTCGCAGTTTTTTATACATATGCTGCTCGCCGGACTCCCGCGGCGACATGTTTACCGCATCGCCGTGCGGATAAAGTGATCCTCCTTGCTTTTCTAGCGGGTCCTTTTCCGAACGACCCGTTGTGTCGACGCTTCCGCGTTCCGGAACCGGCCCGAAATCGTCTTCGTCTTCAGAATTATCGTCACTGAATTTCTGAGAAAGGAATTCGTCTTTAACCTCAGGGAGATCTTGTCTCTTGGCAGAATAGGCGCCTGACTGACCCTCGGCGTGACTGCTGGTCAGATGCAAGTCTCGCCAACAGGCGTCCTTGGTCATTCTGACCTCTCCTTCCGAATCGTCATCTCTGCCCCTTCTGAGATCAACAGCTCCATGGAAAGACGAGGAAAGGGACGCTCTCTCCGTCTGAGAAACGTCGTACTTATCCTGAGAAAAATAACCGATGTCTCCTGTCGGGTGCCGCAATTGAGAGTCGCCACCTGAGGTCTTCGCGTGAAAACCCGGAGAATGGTCTGCGGCAGAAGAGAATTTTGCATTGCTGCTACGGCAGTTTGTGATTATAACGCCGCTCTCTCCTCTCGCCCATACAGAGTTTGCGTGCTCATAACTGGGGTAGGCCACATTTTGACCACTGCTCTCTTCCGAACGATCGTCGATCTCCGAGTACTTGCCGTGTCTGGATCTGTCTGTGTCAAAGTCTGCACAATCAGGCGAGTCTACTACGCTCCCGTTGCCGGATGTGTGCCCGGCGATGGGCCTGTGCTGTATCTTGACGCGCCTCTTGCGTCTCCTGTAGTTGCCCTCTTCGAAGAGCTCGTCACAGTTTGGATCCATCGTCCAATAGTTACCTTTCCCTGAAGACGAGAAAATTATATTGAAATGTATTACACCGTGTATTAGCTTAATAATTGTAGATTTGGCAATGTAGAAAGGTTGGTGAACAATGGATAAACACACAGATTATAAAAAGACTCATTGTGATTAGACGATGATTATGTATACCAATTGACATATTGATTTTTGTTTAAAATAAGCAAAAGGTGAAATAGATAAATCGATATAAATATAAATACATGATAAATAGATTAATATATTATTAATTGTGAATTGATAGACAAATAGCTGAATAGATGCATAAATGAATAGATGAATGGTTGAACAGATGAAAAGGTGAATAGGGGAATAGATAAATAGACTAACAAACAGATAATAATAATAGATAACTAGATGAATAGACTAACAATCAGATAATAATAATAGATAACTAGATGAATAGACTAACAAACAGATAATAATAATAGATAACTAGATGAATAGACAAATATACAAATAGATACATAGCTTAATGGATAAATACATAGATAGATCAATGGCTAAATAGTCTAGATTCTAGATAGTTAAAAAGCTAAATTGATAAATAGATGAACAGACAACCACACATACAGGCAAACTGGCAAGCAAACAAACAGAAGCATAGACGAAGAGATAAATAGATTCCCTTTTTGAGTATGTTATTACCTGGAGTGCCTTTGTCTCTGGGAACCTTAATGAAACAGTGATTTAGACTTAGATTATGGCGTATAGAATTCTGCCAACCTTGCCTGTTAAAAACACAGAAGAAAAAATAAAGAAACACAGGTTAAAATTCAATTTAAAAATACGAAATTTAAGAAATTATGACTGGTTCTAGCTCAACTTTTTTTTGTCATTGGGCCCTATAAGGAATTTAATACTACTAGACTGGCAAAACATTCTGAAATGACTTGTCTCGTGGGCCTCCGGTTGCACGCCCTGTTCTATAATCTCAAGTTCCAAAGTAAATAAGTTTTTTTTTTTACTTTTCTTTATTTTTTCTATGCCAAATGTTTTTGTGTATGTTAAACGGTTTCTGCTAATTTGTTATTTATCTAATACGGTGCGTAGTAAGCGAATGCATATAAATAAAATGAGTACTTTTTCTTCCGGAGTAACATCCGGGTATGGAATGGGTTACCCGAACAAGCCAGAAAAAAAAAAAGTAACTTAACATCATTTAAAACACATACAAAATGCAAGACTAGACTCAGGCCACGGATGAGCTTATGACACAATAATCTTTTGTTTTCATATATATAGAAGGAGCGTCTGTAATTTATAAGATTTGATTTTTGTAAGTACTTTATAAAACAAATATATATATATGACAAAAAATAGATAAGATAGACACAGGGGAGGACGGGTAGAAAGATGAATAGATAACTAGAATGGTAGATAGATGGATAGATGAATAAATGGATGAATGGATAGATGGACGGGCGGATTAACTAATGGTTGATATATAGATAAATACATATCCAAATAGAAAGATGGATATATAGATAGATAGATAAATAGATAGAATGACAGACAGATAGACAGACAGAGATAGATAGATAGATAGATAGACAGATAGATAGACAGACAGACAGATAGATAGATAGATAGATAGATAGATAGACAGACAGACAGACAGATAGACATATAGACAGATAGATAGATAGATAGATAGATAGATAGATAGATAGATAGATAGATAGATAGATAGATACATAGATACATAGATACATAGATAGATAGATCATGGTTCGGCAACCTAAGGCACGCGTGCCAAACTGGAATGGATTTGCATTGAAACTGTACATGTAGGCCTACATGTACATACCTCTATTAAGGCATATATTAAGATAGATAGTTGGGCGTTTTTTGGAAGTACATCGAAGCACTCAAAGTGGAGTTTTCTAATCAAAGGCAAGACTTTTAAATTGCTGGACTCATTTTTTTCATACCACTGGTTTGATCTTTCTACAACCTTCTTAGATGTAGATCTTTTTTAAAGTGAAGGGATATTGGGGATTTTAAAAGCAGCAAATTAAATTTTAAACATTTCAAAATTGCTCATTTGCGGAAAAAAATCTGGACGGAAGCTGTTTAGGAACGACATCTGCATTTTCAACGGATAGGCATTCGCTCTTTTACTTTCAGCTTTTGGTTCAACTTACACTTGTGAACAGAATTTATCGCACATGAAAGCTGTTTTAAGCATACAAAGAAGTCACCTACACTTGACCGCTCATTAACTGATATAGACTAATTACATTTAAAAGAGTTTTTATGTTCATCTTCTTTAAATTAAAAATAAATATAAGTAACTCTGAAATATTTTTTTTAATTATTTATTTTATACATATAATTAATATTAATATATTAAATTTAATAAATATATCACTATATTATGTAATTTCTGCAATTATTCATGTTTAAAATATAAACTCCATAAATTAATGCAGAAAATGTTTAGGCCTATTTACAACTGTTAAACGTAAACAAATTTAAGCCTCTAATAATTAAATCTTGTAATGAATACCTCTATTGTTGGATTTATATAAAGAAATAATAATCAGTCAGTATTATTTACAAAAAATAACTTGTTTGGCATCACTATTTAATCAAATGTGGACACGGTTGTTTTTTTATTACAAGGGAGATAATAGACACTTTTTATTTGAGCTAATATTTCTATGTTTCTTTTTTTTTCTTTTATAAAATAATAAATGGCTTACAATTTATAACTTTGAAATAATCAATTTATAATATATTGATAATTATATATATATATATTGTACTACTAAAATATTTACATTCATATAGATCTATATTTTCAAACATTACATTAACTACCTAGTTTGTATGATTACTACGTATCCATTCCGCTTAACAATTTACTACCACCATCATAAATATAAGTAGTAACATTAAAGGAAGTAAAAGTTAAACTAAGATAAATATATTTTTAACTAACATTTGCAATAGTTAAAAAGTCAATTGACTAACAAATGATAATGTTTAGACTTTAAACAATAATTACCATAAATGTGATCAGTTTAGTATTAAAAATATTGTATATTTGATATAAATGCTGATAAAAAGGATGATAATCACAAACACATTAATTAAATATAAAACCCTTTAACGATTTTCTCTATAAATAATATCCTTTGCTTTTGGCCTTGGTCTTGCTAAGGAGTTAAATTAATTGTAAAAAAAAATATTTATAAGGTATATTAGAGTTAGAGCAGGTTAACTATTAGGCTGTTTAGTGTTGGCACACTGAATGATGAGCAGGTTAACTATTAGGCTGTTTAGTGTTGGCACACTGAATGATGAGCAGGTTAACTATTAGGCTGTTTAGTGTTGGCACACTGAATGATTTAGACGCCCTATTTTGGCACACTCTTGCCGACCCTGAGATAGATAGATAGATAGATAGATAGATAGATAGATAAATAATAGATAGATATATAAATAGATAGATGTATAGATAGATGTATAGATAGATAGATAGGTAGATAGATAGGTAGATAGATAGATAGATAGATAGTTAGATAGATAGATAGATAGATAGATAGATAGATAGATAGATAGATAGATAGATAGATAGATAGATAGATAGATAGATAGATACCTAAAAACTGTGCATTGCATGAATTAAAATAAAAAGTTTCAATGGATATTGCATACTAGGGGATGTTGGGTCTAGGTCAAATGTGCAATCACTTGAATTGTTCTTGATGTCGGGTAGATTTAGAAACTAACTTTCGATATAATAAAACCAATGATATGTCTAAAGCCCACCGAATTACTACCAAAATATTTGTAATGTTATTAAACAAAAAACATAAATTTCTAAACTCCTATTCTTCGTATCGTCATTTGTTTATTAGTTTTCAGATAATGTTATATTATATTTAAATCTACATAGCCCACCCATTATAAATAAGCCGTTGGTTATGGTAGCAGCGTTAATGTTTATATACAAAAATATCCCGCTATCTGGGAGACTGGAGACCGGAGTTTGTCCGCAAATAGATACAGATAAGAGAGAAAAACGGGGGTGAGGGAGAGGTGGGGGGCGGGGGCAAGTTATAACTTAATTAAAACATATAATATAGTTAAGTAAAAGTTTTCAAGTGATGTGAGGGCACCTCCCCCACTCCTCTCCGCCCCAGCCCTTCATCCCCCACGTCTAATCCCGTGATTTAAGAAATGTTACTGTTTTAATATTTTATAACGTATTTACTTTTTCTGCGGTCTAACGTGAGGGTGGTAGGGGGGGCTGGGGCAATCCGGAGGGAAGGGGGAAAATTAAAAACAGAGTGTATTTATTTACAAGATGCCAAAAGCGAGTTGGCGCCCTCGTCCGCCTTCCCCCCCCCCTCCTCTCCGCCGCCCTCTCACCCGCGCCCCCAACAAACAAAAAAACGATAAGCCCATCTCTCTTATATTCCAAAGGAGGGGTAGTGACGGCCCCTCCCACAGCACCTTATCCTT
The DNA here is from genome assembly GCA_949126835.1 of Anisus vortex. NCBI lineage: Eukaryota > Metazoa > Mollusca > Gastropoda > Planorbidae > Anisus > Anisus vortex. Next base: position 4,344,664 of record OX421499.1, read on the forward strand.
TTTTTTTTTGTAAGGATGGGGGACACGAGGGCGCGACTAACGAAGGGGCGGCGCCCCACGATAAAGAATACTAGTGTTTCATCACAGGGGCTTCAAAGACAGACTTAGTTGTAAACAAATTCTTTCTTTTTTTTTTTCCTTCTCTATCCATTTGTTTAACTTTCTCTTCATCTATCTGTGTTTCAAATAGTATTATCAACAGAGTCTAATTCATGGAATGTCCAAAGGGGGAGTTTTATTTTATTTATTTTAAAGACAAATAAGCGCGGAGGTGGGGTGGGGGGGGGGAAGGACAATGCATCAGTTTGTATATAGTGCTGGATGTTTGTTGCGTCTCCCTTCTTTCAAATGTATAATGTTAAACGCGGTGGTCTGGTGATATAGTGCCTATAATATAAACAACTCATGGGGAAAACTCTTACATTGTTGAAACATATATGGTTTGTTGGATTGTTAGTTCGCAATGGAATAGACTAAGGGTGGGCATACATGAAAGTCCACGTGGGCCGCATTCCTGTTCTTCGTAGGCTATAACTATTATTAAGCGCCGCGCAAACGTTACATGGCAGGCTACTGAAAAAAGCAAAGTCCAACTTCAATTTATTTTAGTCAAATCAAAGACTATAATAAGATGGACCACTTGCTTTGATATTTCTGCTATATGATCAATGGAAATACTGTGTTTCGGAATTTCCGATCGCACCCCGTCCTCTAGACTTCCGGTTTAGTAATTCGCTATGATTTTCTCCATGGAAAATTAAGATTAAAATCCAAAGTCTTATAAACGGAAATCTTTACGAGTCATTTAGGACAGCGTTATTGGCTGCGCACGAAAAAGAACAACACTTAAGGTCTAAAAATAGAAAAAGCAGTCCATCTCATTATAGTCTTTGGCCAAGAGCTGCATAGTAAAATTTTTACAATGTATGTTACACGTGCCGAACGTCCTGGGTTCCCGGGTCTTGGGGGTGTCCGTGAGTCTACCCAGCTCTGATGGGTACCTGACCTTAGAGAGGGTAAAGTAAAAACGGCTGTGCATAGTGTTGGCCACACAATCACCTAGTATGCCGTGGCCACAGAAACTGGTGAACGCTGCACCGGCCCCAAGACCTTCGGTATACCAGCCGAACGCGCTGCCGCTCGGCCACCTTGTCCCCCAAACACCAAAGAGTGACTCTTAAGTTTCATACTAACTTATTGTCCAGGTAATAGGGGAACCGCTCCATGATGAAGTTGTAGATGTCGTTCAGGGTGGCCCGGCGCCCCGGTGACGCCTTGATGGCCATGCTGATGAGCGCTATGTAAGAGTACGGGGGCTTCTGTGTCTGCTCCCTGTGGCGATGGAGTTCATTCAACATGGCGTTATACTTCAACTGTAAATAAAACATACACAAACGTTCAAACTATGAGTTTTATTCATGCATACAGAACATTCCATTGTACATGGTTATGAAGTATATTTATAGAACGATTGAAACACTATAAATAAACAAATTGGTACAAAAAGAAACTTTCTCACTCCATTTTTTATTGTAATAGTGTTCGTTGTTTTTTCGTTCTCTTTTAATAAAACACATATTGTAATCATTCGTTTCACCGTCATTTTTAACGGGCATAAGCACTTGTATCTTAATAATTTTTTCAAAGCAAAAATCTCTAGATGCCAATGTGTGCGTTAATTTACTAGCAGTCTTTCCACAATAATACAGACTCAGTTTTAAAAAATATAAATGCGGCGCGCATTGTTTCGCGCATTAAGAGGAGGGATCATAACTCTCGAATTCTAGGTGATCTCCAATGGCTCCCGGTGATGAAGCAAATAAATCACAAAAATCATGTCTCTTACGTGCGGATGTATAAGTGGTATGGCCCCTTCCTACCTACGAGAACTGATATCAAAGCACGCGCAATCAAGGGAACTGCGCTCTTCATCACAGTCACTCCTTAAAATTGCTAGTGTGGCAGGACACAGTAAGAAGTACCTTGGAGTGCTCTCATTTGAATATGTGGCGTCTTCTATATGATACACGTTGCCTCGGACAATATGAGACAAAAGGGTCTTTTGAAAAGTACAAACCAATAAAACTGACACTGCTATTTATTCCTAGAGCGCACTGGGCATGCTTAATTTCATAGCATGGATAACAGCGCTATATAAATAACCATTATTAATTATTATTATTATTACTTTGACCAAAGACTATAATAAGATGGACCGCTTGCTTTAATATTTCTGCTATTTGATTACTCGGATGACTTCTTTTCGGAATTCCCGATTCACTTTTGCTCTGTACACTTCCATTTTATTTAATCGCTGTGATTTTCTCAATGAAAAATTAAAATTGAAAGTTGTACACAGCGGAAAGATTTAGGCAAACGTAGGAGCGTAGAGGTCATTTAAGACAGTGTTATTGGATGCGCTCGGGAAAAGAACATATAACCTCTAAAAATAGAGCAAGCGATCCATCTTAATATAGTCTTTACTTTTACTAAGCTATTATTGAATCCGTATTACGGTAAATTGCTCCAGAAAGGTTAATGCAATACGGTAAATGACATTATTAACCTTTCCCGTACCGACCTACTTCTATCTATGCTGCCTTCAGTTCCGCTATATACGCGCCCGGGACTGTAAGGGTTAAGGTCTATACATCTAGTCAATTTTTTTTCTATGCAATGACACATTCAGATCTTTATACATTCATTCCCTTTCTTCCCCAATGTTATTCGACATGGAAGGGGTTGCCTGCGCTAGTCTGGGGAAACCAGACTTTCATTGATATGAAAACGGAATTCAAACCAATGGAATTTTTCTTTAACTACACTGGTCTTTTAGGGCCGAGCGGGAAGGCTTTCGAATTCTGGTGAAGGCTAGGTTTTATTCTCGGGTGTCCCTGAGCCTACCCAGCTCTGGTGGGTACCTGACTTTAGTTGGCGGTAAATTAAAGCTGCTTCACCGGCCCTATGGATCAATTTGGTCCTACGGGATACTTTTTACAAAATACATTTTTACACGGTTCTTTGATTTCTACAAAGATTAAATTTGATCTAAACATTTATTGACAGCTTGAGTTATTAAAAAGATGAAGTAAAAAAGCCAACAAGTATAGTATATTTTATATATCTTCCATAAGACACTGATTATTGCCGTCTACCTTCATGGGACGCTACCATATGCCTTACTGTCAGAATAGGCATCCTTGTCAGCAGGTATGTACACTGCAAATGTCAATAATCCCAGAAGTTGCTAATTATGTCAATTATACCAATAATAACACATGGGGATCTGTAATGTGACATTACGAGTAAAAAAACAACCTTAAAACTATTGTTGAATATTATAAATTTTATGAGTAGTAATGAATACTTCTGATCCCAGAACATTCACAATCAACTTATCCTTACATTGTGGACTTTTTCCTAGGGTATAATGGGGTCTCCACAGTATAATGAAGGGGAAGATAGAGACGTTACCCTATAGCAGGGGTCGGGAACCCATGGCTCGCGAGCCAGATGTGGCTCTTTTGATGACTACATCTGGCTCGCAGACAAATGTTCGATTATTAAAAAAATATTTTTTTTAAAGACTTTTTTGATCTACGTGTTAATTGCATATCAATATTTCATTCTACAAATGAGCTAAAGTCTACTGCAGCTCAGCATTAGAAGAATTCAGAGACATAATTATTGTACGTTTAGTGTTGAAATTACACAAAATGCACACATTTATTTGAATTTTGAATTTTAAACATAATGTATGGCTCTCACAGAATTCATTTTCAAAATATGTGGTATCCATGGCTCTCTCAGACAAAAAGGTTCCCGACCCCTGCCCTAAAGGTTCGGCACGAACGGTTCGCCTTTTCCATTAAAACTGATCTCCTGCAAGGCCGAGGATGTCAAATAGCACAGTCAGGTTCGACCAATGCATCTTCCTCTGCATCCATGCAGTTTCGACACCACGTATCAATGTAGGGCCTAAGCCTAATAAAAAAAAAGCCCCCGCTCAGAGACACCGATTTTAACAATTCTAGGACGAGCATTTCCAGCACTTTTGTCCGGGACGTAACGATGTAGGGAGGCGTATCGAAGCGGGCCACGCCTAGATACCTTCCCGAGACTAGCCACCCGCGTGTAAGGCGTATCGCGTAACATCTGGAATGGTCTCAGTAGTAATCGCACTACACTTCACACCCCACCTGTGAAATTCCCCTCGGATGATTTACGTGGTGGCTCGCTCGTATATCTGCACTGTCGCCCGGTAGCTCAAATCCCAGACTATAAGTCTGGACATCCAGGCACCAGGGCAGGTTCGAGACGGACTATTGTGCTCATTGCTTCCTCCCCACCGAAACATTGAGTCTAGGGCGCGCATAGGGGACTGTCCCCCATGCGTTCGCCCGCTGGTGTGCTATTAATATGAACGTATCGGGGTTTTACACACTTCGCCATTCTATGAGGCCCATGGTTACAGAGACACCCATCCAGGTTAGTTACAGAGACACCCATCCAGGTTAGTTACAGAGACACCCATCCAGGTTAGTTACAGAGACACCCATCCAGGCTAGTTACAGAGACACCCATCCAGGTTAGTTACAGATACACCCATCCAGGTTAGTTACAGAGACACCCATCCAGGTTAGTTACACAGACACCCATCCAGGTTAGTTACAGAGACACCCATCCAGGTTAGTTACAGAGACACCCATCCAGGCTAGTTACAGAGACACCCATCCAGGTTAGTTACAGAGACACCCATCCAGGTTAGTTACAAAGACACCCATCCAGTTTAGTTACAGAGACACCCATCCAGGCTAGTTACAGAGACATCCATCCAGGCTAGTTACAGAGACACCCATCCAGGTTAGTTACAGAGACACCCATCCAGGTTAGTTACAGAGACACCCATCCAGGCTAGTTACAGAGACACCCATCCAGGTTAGTTACAGAGACACCCATCCAGGCTAGTTACAGAGACACCCATCCAGGCTAGTTACAGAGACACCCATCCAGGTTAGTTACAGAGACACCCATCCAGGTTAGTTACAGAGACACCCATCCAGGTTAGTTACAGAGACACCCATCCAGGTTAGTTACAGAGACACCCATCCAGGTTAGTTACAGAGACACCCATCCAGGTTAGTTACAGAGACACCCATCCAGGTTAGTTACAGAGACACCCATCCAGGTTAGTTACAGAGACACCCATCCAGGCTAGTTACAGAGACACCCATCCAGGTTAGTTACAGAGACATCCATCCAGGCTAGTTACAGAGACACCCATCCAGGTTAGTTACAGAGACACCCATCCAGGTTAGTTACAGAGACACCCATCCAGGCTAGTTACAGAGACACCCATCCAGGTTAGTTACAGAGACACCCATCCAGGCTAGTTACAGAGACACCCATCCAGGTTAGTTACAGAGACACCCATCCAGGTTAGTTACAGAGACACCCATCCAGGTTAGTTACAGAGACACCCATCCAGGTTAGTTACAGAGACACCCATCCAGGTTAGTTACAGAGACACCCATCCAGGTTAGTTACAGAGACACCCATCCAGGTTAGTTACAGAGACACCCATCCAGGTTAGTTACAGAGACACCCATCCAGGTTAGTTACAGAGACACCCATCCAGGTTAGTTACAGAGACACCCATCCAGGTTAGTTACAGATACACCCATCCAGGTTAGTTACAGAGACACCCATCCAGGTTAGTTACAGAGACACCCATCCAGGTTAGTTACAGAGACACCCATCCGGGTTAGTTACAGAGACACCCATCCAGGTTAGTTACAGAGACACCCATTCAGGTTAGTTACAGAGACACCCATCCAGGTTAGTTACAGAGACACCCATCCAGGTTAGTTACAGAGACACCCATCCAGGTTAGTTACAGAGACACCCATCCAGGCTAGTTACAGAGACACCCATCCAGGTTAGTTACAGAGACACCCATCCAGGCTAGTTACAGAGACACCCATCCAGGTTAGTTACAGAGACACCCATCCAGGTTAGTTACAGAGACACCCATCCAGGTTAGTTACAGAGACACCCATCCAGGTTAGTTACAGAGACACCCATTCAGGTTAGTTACAGAGACACCCATCCAGGTTAGTTACAGAGACACCCATCCAGGTTAGTTACAGAGACACCCATCCAGGCTAGTTACAGAGACACCCATCCAGGTTAGTTACAGAGACACCCATCCAGGTTAGTTACAGAGACACCCATCCAGGCTAGTTACAGAGACACCCATCCAGGTTAGTTACAGAGACACCCATCCAGGTTAGTTACAGAGACACCCATCCAGGCTAGTTACAGAGACACCCATCCAGGCTAGTTACAGAGACACCCATTCAGGTTAGTTACAGAGACACCCATCCAGGTTAGTTACAGAGACACCCATCCAGGTTAGTTACCCATCGATTTTCTTATTAACTTATTAACATAAATTTAATTTCAGGACTGTCACAATACCACTAAGGCAACCTACGAAACGCGTGCCATACTTGGCACGCAAAGCAATTTTCAATAGCACGCGGAAGACTATCAAAAACGTTAATTCAAGCCTATTCAACAAGAAATTTAATGGTGGATCGGGTTGACTAATAGGCTGTTGGCACACCGAATGAATTAGAAACTATACTTTGGCTCACTATTATCAAGAGGTTGCCGACCTGCACTAAGGTATCATTTTCAGAAAGGCAGTTAGATGCGCTGCCACTTTACCCTCTAAGAGTAAAAGTGATAATAAACAATAATGTCGAGCAGAGTGACAACACATTTCAACTGGAAAGTTCGTCAACCTTACCTGTGACATAATAAGACCAGATCCGGAAAGGTATCCCGGATGCGCCGACTGCTGGTTGAGGTGTCCGGGAAGATGGGACGGAAGCCCCAGCGCCTGGCCCGTGCCGGCGTACTGTGGGTAGCCGGCGGGCATCAGGGCAGATCTGTAAGGCATCACCGCAAACTGGGGCATGGGCTCTGCGCCTTGTTTTCTGAAACCTTGCATGGTGCAAGCTACTTCGGTGGTGTGTACGGTTACCAGGAGGGCGTCTTCACCTATTGGAGAAACAAGGTCGTGGATTACGTGCTGGGACTGAAATGTACCCTTTCAGTGGCGTGATCATATCTTTTAGTTTCTCACCGTCTCAGGGTCGAATCAAGTTTTTACCTGGGTATAAAACTTGTCTATAACTTGTTTATACTTTGTCTATAACTTGTCTATAATTTGTATAAAAGTGTCTACAAGTCAATCTTATATACCGTAATTGTAAAGACTGCTGCTGAGAGTTAACACCCTTGCCCCTACTTACAAGTCAATCTTATTATACCGTAATTGTAAAGACTGCTGCTGAGAGTTAACACCCTTGCCCCTTATACAAGTCAATCTTATGTACCGTAATTGTAAAGACTTCTGCTGAGAGTTAACACCCTTGCCCCTTTATACAAGTCAATCTTATATACCGTAATTGTAAAGATTGCTGCTGAGAGTTAACACCCTTGCCCCTTTATACAAGTCAATCTTATTATACCGTAATTGTAAAATGGGCAAGGGTGTTAACTCTCAGCAGCAATACGGTCCATTGAAGTATACAAAACTTTGTAGATCTATATAGTTTTGCATTTTATGACAAATCGTGTTTCAAAACATAATTCGCGAATATTCACAGCTGACAATTGTAACAGCAATTGTTAAATCAATAAACCTAGAAACACTAAAGGACAGAAGGGCAAATAGTAAAGTAGTAATAATATATAAGGCATTAAACTCATAATTTATAAATACAACACAATAACAATCTGTTACAATGTTCAGATAAACATAAGAATAAAACCCTTTTTCTTATCCTTTATGCGAGAACAAATGCATAGAAGTATTCTATCTTCGGTGGCATCCGGGTACGGAATGGGTTACCTGAGCAAACCAGGAAAATCATTAACTTATCATAATTTAAAACACTAATACAAATTCAAGACTATACTCAGACCACGGATGAGCGCAGGACGCAATAATCTTCTTTATGGAAGGAGCGTCTGTAATGTATAAGATAAGAAGATTAACATCAGAATAAAGAAAATACAGACTGCATGACCCCTCGTTGAAAATAATATGATACGAAAAAATGCATGTGATTTCAAAAACAGTTATTAATGCAGGGCAAGTTATTGAAAGTAGCCTATCTTGAACTATGTTTGCACTATTGTGACTATTGTAGTTGCAAAGTTTTCAAACCAGGGGCCGACCGAATTTTGGTATCGGCACAGAAAGTGGGCAAATGGTCTCTTTCGGCGTAATTTCGGTATCGGCTGAATCCAAAATATTAGATTTCGGCATGCTTTCGGTTTCGGCCGAAACTGATATCTTCAGCCAAATATCTATTTTAATTTTCAAAATTCGAAATGCAATTATGTCATAATAATATTAAGATACAAAAATCGTATATATATTGCCTTGTAGGTTATTTCATCTTAAAGAGTATTCACTTCAGAATAAAAAAATATATAATACACGTATACAGCTGAATATTACATGTTATATAGTTTACCTAAATAGCGTAGCCTACCCATAAACTAGTTTAATATCACACAAAAAAGAGCAGACTTGTAAAATCTTTTAATTGGCTATTTCGGTTTATTTTTCTGTTTCGGTTTCGGCCGAAGGTGTAGGGAGTTAAACGTTCGGTTTAGACTTCGGTATTGACAGAAAGTCAAATTATAACTTTCGGTATGGTTTCGTTTTCGGCCGAAACCAAACGTTTTGTTTCAGTCGGCCGCTATTTCAATCACACATGTTTTTTTTATATTATATATTTATTAAATGTAGAACATTCACATTATTACATCTTAAATAATATTTCTCTATTAAACACGATAATTAAAATATTATTTTTTTTACCAATATTGCTATTTTTTATACATAGATATATATATATATATATATATATATATACATTTCTTTTTAAAACGAGGCTGCACATTGTGCAGTAGACCAAAGACTATAAAAAGATGGCCCCTTTCTTTGATATTTCTGCTAGGCCCTTTTGATAACTTGAAACACTTAGTTTCAGAATTTCCGATCGCACTAAGTCCTCTAGACTTCCGGTTTGGTAATTCGCTATGATTTTGTCATTTGAAAATTAAGAATAAAATCGAAAGTTGTATACAGCGGAAACATTTAATGCAATCGTAGGCGCGCAGAAGTCATTTATAACAAGAAAACCATAAAAACGAAGTTTTCATTATACTCCCTTTATTTGCAAACTAAGTTTACCATCATGTAATTAAATAATTGATTGACTACTGGAAATGAAACGTACAGAAAAATATCTGTGTCGCAAATCTCAAAAATATTTCCTTACTCAGTATGAATTGTTCTAAAAATAATCTTAGCGCATAATTTTTTTTTCTAGCTTTGCGCCGAAAAAGTATAAAAAGTTGCACAGGCATTTTTTACGCGAAATCAAAATTTTTCTTATACTTTCCTTTTAAGAAATGAATATTGTCATAAATGTAGTATTATTAAGTTGTTTTAACTGAAAATTTGATAGGATGTATTGTTAGGCGCCCCAAATCTGCTGTCCAAATTTCAGCTCGATCGGACCACGGGAAGTGGTCGAAAAATCGAAGCAAAGTTTTGCACCACGATTGCAGACAGACAGACAGACAGAAAATGCAACTTAAAATAAAGGAAGTAAATAGAGCAAGCGGTCCGCCTTATTATAGCCTTTCATTTAACATTGCGATGGTGTCTTAGTTTATGATGCAGTTTAACATTTAGATGACCTAGGTAGTTTGTACCGGAAAATTATCACTAACCTGTATAATAATCACCGTCGATTTGAGAATCAATATGGCGTCTCACTTGTATCCAAAACGAATATGACCAAAAGTTGATTTATATTTCTTTTCACTAATGATGTCACATCCGGTTGGCAAAAAAAAGAAAATAGTCACCCGCCGTTAGTGTTATATCATATATTAATGTTGGTGCTTGCTTTTTTGTTTGTGGCGATCGCAGTGCCAAGTGCCAAGTGCCAAGTGACCACTCTTGACCATTAACTGACCAGCATCCTCGCCTTCGATCGCGATGTAAATGGAGTTGGGTGCGATGGTGTGACAGGAGGGAATGGAGTAGTATCGGGAGTGGAGTAGTATCGTGAGTGGGGGTCAACAGCTACTTTACACACACACACACAAAAACGGGGGAGGGGTGGCTGTTTATTTACCTCATGCCTACTCAATTGCCCAAGCCATTAATTGAAGCGATGAATCGCCTCAAAGTGGTCAGTTGTCCAGCGCCGACGTGTTTTATGTCAATATTTTCCTCCCTCCCCCCCCCGTTCTTCTTCCACACTCTACCCCCCCCCCCTCCCACACAACCTCTCCCTTCTTCTCCGACTGACCAGCGGAGAGCGACGGTTGTACGCGAATGAAAAGAGGGAAAAAATAACAGGAAAACTACTACTGTGTCTGGAGAAATAAACCGGAGCCGTCATACGGAGCTTATTGGTCGAATGAAATGCCTGAGGTCGGAATACATGAAGATAGCAAGGAGAGGGATGAGAGGGGGCGGAGCTTCCTTCCGTTCACAGTGAGATGGCCGTTACCGCACAGCTATGTATTATGTTTATCATCGGGAAACAGGGGATTTTGGCACTTACACTAACTGGGATGCAGATCTATATTGATCACTGTTCATTCGTAGGGGGCTATAGGTTTTAGGGAGTGGTCAATGGAGAGAAGGGGGGGGGGTATGCCTATAGCGAAAAAAAAATTAGAATAGAAATAAATACAAGCAATATAAAGAATATAAGCAGCGAGTCTCTAAAATACAACGAAATATTAAAAGTAAAGTATCCCGTCGGACCAAATATTTGCTCATGGGACCGGTGAAGCAGCGTTCAGCAGTTTCTGTGGCCACGGCATACTAGGAGATTGTATGGCGAGTACAACGCCCAGCCGCCTTTAATTTACCCCAACTAATGTCCGATACCCATCAGAGCTGGATAGACTCAGTGATACCCTCAAGGTACAATGATGCCCAGCTGTCTTTACTTTACCCCAGCTAATGTAAGGTACCACCTTGCCTTCAACAGGATTCGAAACCAGGACCTTTGGTGCGCCAGCCCAAGGCAAGTCTGTTAAATATGAATTCATTTAGAAATAAGTCTGTTAAATCTGAAGTCATTTAGACCATTTTCAGTGGCACGCGAGAGACCTCAAAGACGTATTTTTTTATTGGTGAAAAACTATAACAACTTTTCCCGGTTTTGAATGATAAAAACTGACTGTTGAAGCCGATGTTTCTGAATGACGTAGCGACACATTTATGTGAGTTTGCATTTACAAGGACCACTAGAATAGATTAGCATTGAAACATAACATGTCTTGCCGTGAAATCAACTACAAAACATTTAACTACATGTACATCCCTATATTTAGGTATATATTAAGATAGATAGTTGGGCTTTTTCAGAAGAGCATCGAAGCACTCAAAGCGGGGTTTTCTAAAAAAAAAGGCAAGACATTCAAATTAATGGACTCATTTCTTAATATCACATCAAGCCTAACTGGTTTGATCTTACCACAGCCTTCTTAAATGTAGATCTTTTTTTAAGTGGAGGGATATTGGCGATTTTAAAATGCAGCAAGTTGAATTTTAAACATTTACAAAATGGGCGAAAAAAATCTTGAAAGAAACTGCTTAGAAAAATCATCTGCTATTCTCAACTGCTAGGGATTCCCTCTTCTACTATCGCTTTTGGTTCAACTTACACTTGCTAACAGATTTTAACTGTTTTAAGCATAGGCCTACCTACAATTGACCACTCAGAAGGGACTTAATATGCATCTGACATTATAGAATAAGCGAAGAGTATTCAAGAACGTATTCAAGAGCGTAGGACGCAATAATCTTCTTTATAGAAGGAGCGTCTGTAATGTATAAGATGTATAAGAAATGGGTTACCTTAACTAGTAAAAAAAAAAAAGAACAAGGCGCTCATTAGTTGATACAGACTAATTACATTAAAAATAGTTTTTATGCTCATCTTCTTTAATTACACATTAATATAAGTAATTCTAAAACCATTTATTTCAATTTAATTTAATAAATATAAGAGGCTTATTTAATAGCACTTACTATATTTAGGTATTTCTGTAATTATTAATGTTTAAAAGATAAACTCTTTAAATAGACAAACAATTCAGGAAATCTATAGGTTTAACGTAAATTATTTTAATCCTTTAATAATTAAATCTTGTAATGAATACCATAATGTTGGATTTGTATAAAAAAAATAATAAATAGTCAGTAATATTTGTTATATTACAAAATATAACTTGTTTGCAGGGCCGGCTCATCCAAATAGGCTAACTAGGCGGCTGTCTAGGGCGCAAAATTTTGGGGGGCGCAAAAGTGAGGATTTTTTTTAATTTGGGGATTTGAAAATATATACAAAATTAAAGTTTAGTGCTTCTGTGCGCTACTAGCATATGCAGATGAATTACTAGGTAATGAAAGGCGAAGGGTATTTTATTTAAGTTGTCTTAGAAAATAGGAAAGTATGCCCTAACAGTAGGCTACTTAGTTTGGCAACCTCGCTGTGCGTAGCGGAGTGCAAAAAAAGGCAACCCTTCATTTCCCCAGCAACACTCTGGATGCGATGCGGCGGCGGAATATCATAGTGAAGTGACGTGACCGTGACCTTCAAGTCAGTTCGTGAATCGTAAGTCGTGAGGGCGCTGAGTTATTTGCATTGGCAGTGCAGTTGTTGTTTTAGTGTTCATTTTCAGACTGTTAATTACGAAAACTAATACATTAAATCCCCTAAGTGGCACAAGATGCCCCAGTCGAATTGATGCACTAACAACTCTGCGGTACCAGTTATCTCATGTTTGTGATGCATTGCAAGAGATTTCTGAAGACTGAAGACACTAAATGAATCTAGTGGCAGTATTGCATATAAAAGCACTTCGGTTACTTTAAAACATCTCAGACTTCAAGTTTATTGCTGCACTTGTCACATGGCACAACATTTTGTTTCAAGTAAACATAACTAGTAAGATACTTCAAAAAAAAGGACTTGAGTCTTCAGAGAGCAGTTAGTCATCTGAAAAAAAATCGAAGCGTTTTTGGTTACAGATAGAAGTGATTTAGAGCTCAATAGAGTTCTGGTTGATGCTAATGAAGTAGCATTAGAAGTTGCATGAAATAGAACCAGTATTTGAGAAAGAGAAGGTCCGAATAAAAAAAAAGAAGGACATGGTTGATTACGAATCAACAGATGAATATGTAAATATTGCAGGTGACCCCTCAGAAAGTTTCAAGATCCACTTTTATGTTGCTGCTTTAGACACAGCTGCTTTAGCGGTAAAAGAAATATTTTCCCAGTTAAATAAAGTATCTGGTGTCTATGGATTTGTGTACAACATTCTTGACCTTAAAAACAAGACTTCATCAGAGGTTAAGCCGATGTGCAAAAAGTTGGAAAAAGCATTAACAATTGAAAAAGATGAAGGATTGAATGAATCTGACATTGCTACTGTACGTCAGTGTTCTGAACTAAAAGCAATTCTCATCATCTCCATGACTCAGTATCAAACCCTGAAGAAGTCCTCAACTACATTTACCAACAGAATCTTGAAAATGGATTTCCTAACATGTGTTTAGACCTTCGTAGTTTGCTTACGTTGCCACTTTCCGTAGCTAGTGCTGAACGAAGGTTTTTCAAAACTTAAGCTAATTAAAACCTATCAGCGAAGTACAATGTGTCAGGAGAGACTTGCGGGTTTGACGACAATTTCTATTGAAAATGAGATAGCAAGACAGTTAGACTCAAAAGCCCTCATACAAGAATTTGCTAAGCAGAATGCAAGAAAAGTACCATTACGGTTTTAGTCTATAGGAGTATAAATACTGTTTATCAGTATTTAAAAATTACTTTTGGACCGTAGTTAAGAAAACAATAATCCAATATCAAGCAATATCAAGTATTCTTTGTGTATTGTTTTAAGTGTAATAAAAACAGAAAAAATATCTGTAATCTAACTAGTAGTTTATGTTTGTTATTAAGATGACTGTACATAATGCAATTATAAAACCTATAAACCTATATACCTAATGTAAAACTGTGTTGTTATTTAACTTTTCTAATAATAATTTATATTTCTAAATATTAATCTATAATGCAAAGTTATTGTTACTTTTGATTCAACTGTTTTATTTACATATCCCCTCATTATTCAAAGGTTATAAAATAAAATTCTTTGTTGGGTATAGCCCAATTAACAATAACTAATTATTAACATAAACACATTTCCGAAGTTCCATACCCGGCAGACCCTGCAAAAGGCACTATAATGAGGGCGCAGAATTTGTTTTTCGCCTAGGGCGCCAAAAACCCTAGAGCCGGCCCTGCTTGTTTGGCATTACTATTGAATAAAAAAAAGGGAGATAATAAGCTCGTTTTATTTGCGCTAATATTTTTTTTATCATTTTTGTTATTATTTTATAAAAAAATAAATGGTTTACATTTTATAACCTTAAAATGATCAAACTGTAAAAATGTATTGAAAATTCTATAAATATTATATGTCAAAAGAATTTATATGTATACTTTCAAACATCACACTAACTACCCAGTTTGTATGATTACCATGTATCTCTTCCGCTTAACTATATTACACCAAACCTTAAATCTAGCACGTAAAAATACAATAAAGGACTTCTCAGTTAAACTGAGATAAAAATACATATCATATTTACAGGTGTTAGATCCTCATCTTGACTAACAAAGGATAATGTTTAGACAATAATTGCCATAAATGTGAAAGTTTGGTAAGAAAATATTGTATTTGATATAGATGCAAATATAAATGATGATAACCGCAAACAGGTTAATTTTGAATTAAATTAAAAAAAAACGCTTTAACTATTTTCTCATATAAATAATCTCCTTTGCTTTCGGCCTATTGGTCTTGCTACGGAGTTAAATTAATTAATTTTTTAAAGTATAATAGAGCAGGTTGACTTTTAGGCTGTTGGCACGCTGAATGATTTAGAAATCCTAGTTAGGCACACTGTTAACAAGAGGTTGCCGACCCCAGCTTTACACTATATTACAAACTTACCTAAGAAAAACATAAAAATGAAGTTCATCTTATATAGTTTATTGTATAACTAATTAATTTATAATTATAAATTAGTATAACATGATAAAGATATTAATAAATGATATTTAAAAAATGTATAGTATTTATTATTTCAGGTATAGAAGTTCCTCGATGCCCAAACAACGGAATTATTTTTGTCATGCTTTAATTCAGGCTGTACCAATATTGTGTAGTTTAATGAATTCCGCATTGATTTAAATAGGCTACAATACAGAATTTGAATATTATTCAATAACAAATAAACAAATTGTTTTCCTTGACGTGAAATTAAAAAAAAAATAATCGATATTTATATTGGCCGAGCGGCAGAGCGTTCGACTGGCGTACCGAAGGTCCTGGGTTCGAATCCTGGTAAAGGCTAAGATTTGTTCCCGGGACTGGAGGGTGTCCCTGAGTCTACCCAGCTCTGATGGGTACCTGACATTAGTTGGGGGTAAAGTAAAGGCGGCTGGGCATTGTGCTTGCCACACGTGCTTTTGTATGCCGTGACCGCAGAAACCAGTGAACCCGCCTTATGATCAATTCGGTCCGAATGGATAATTTACATACTTTTTATATTGAGGTGAGGCGGTCTGAATACAGTATGCTGGCCAGCTATTCTGAAAGTCCCGGGTTCAAATCCTGGTCTTAACTCCCCCGCATCCCCCTTTCCACTATAACTTTTCCGATTCTTTTATGATTTCAAATGAGGAGAAAGTAAAAAACGATGGTATGAACATACAATCCCATTGTATGTTTAAGTCTAGTACATGAGTGGCCTCTGATACTACAAACATATATAAGACGTACAAAAAAAAAATACCAGCACAAGAAATTATAGAAAAACCAAGCGAAAAAAAAATTTACAGCTTATAAAGTTACACATCTTATCTTATATATTACGGACGCTCCTTCTATAAAGAAGATTATTGCGTCCTAATCTCGTCCGTGGTCTGAGGATAGTCATTTTATTTGTGTTTTAAATGATGTTAAGGTACTGTTTTTTTTTCTGTTTGGTCCAGACAACCCATTCTATGCCCTGGGTACACGTTAGTATACATGCACCTATGGTTGTCTGATTGTTAGTAGGATGTATATATGTATATAAATAGAAATAGATATATATATAAATGTTAGTTTAAACTTTAAAGAAAGAGTAGCTGACTAAGGTTCCAGTTTTAGATTCGGTTCCTAACTTACTTGAGAAATATATTACCACATAAATAAGTACATTTCTAAATGACTTGTTTACTTTTTTTTAAGAATAATATCAAGTTTACATTTACTATTTAATAAAGGTATTTTTTAAAATAGGAATTTATAGAAACTTGTAGATACGAAACGGCAGATTCCACAAAGTCTATATCCAATAAGTGGATATATCTGTTTTTAGAATGATTGTATTAAGTCTCTTAATATATATATTTATTTAGCAATAAATTTAATATGCTTCGAATCATGTTTGGTTTGTGAAGAAGATATAGAACTAAATCCATTCAGAAGAAAATGTAACTGTTGCTTCACCTGCCCTATGGACCAAATTAGTTCGACGGGAGAACAATACGTTGTGAAAATGGAAATGTTCAAAATATTTTAAGTATTTTCGGACATAATATAGATTCTTTTTCAAGCCAATTATATCAATTACAAAGCAAAGTTTATAAATAAACTTATTGTATTTTTCATAGCCATCCTTTAGCTACTAATGATGAATCTTGTATAGGTTTAGTTAAATCTAAATGATTTTTTGAACTGCCATGCAAAATCCATTGCAGAATCAAATAAAAGGTACGCAATTTCTAATTGATTTATTGGATATTTAACAAAAGACTATAGTAAGATGGACAGCTTGCTTTGATATTTCTGCTTTTTGATGACCCGAATGACTTCTTTTTCGGAATTCCCGATTCCCTTTTTGTATTGTACACTGTACACTTCCGATTTCTTTAATTATTCGCTATGATTATCACAATGAAAAATAAAATTTGACTTCGAAAGTTGTATACAGCGGAAACATTTAGGCAAACAAATGGGGCGTTGAAGTCATTTAAGACAGCGTTTTCGGATGCGCACGGAAAAAGAACATAAAAGCTCTAAAAAAAATAGAGCAAGTGGTCCATCTTATTATAGTCTTTGATTTAACAACGCGATGTTGTCTTATGTTATAAAGCAGTTTAACATTTAGAAGAAATACTCACTCCTTGTTTACTTCAAAGGCCCTTCGCGGAGGAGTCACGGATGATCAAAGAGTCTCCTGACGCCATGAAGCATCCAGTGTCAACAGGTCAGAGTACAGACAGCAACCACAAAACGTGGAACTGCAATCCAGGATTTCTCTCAGTTCCGGAGTTTTCACCAGAAGAATGTTACAAGTGACGGAACTCTCCGCCCCTCCCCCCACCCACTCCCTTTCTATCACCTCGCAGTAAGCGCGCCCTCTCCCCCCTCACCCGCGCCCTATGACACCACAACAGCCTGTCCCCTTTCCCCCCCCCCCCCACCGCGGCCGTGTATGATTCAATGCTTATTCAGTGTCAATGCTAACCTATGCCAGCCCCCGTGTCAAGCGCCCAAGTAGTTAGCCATCGCAAATAAACTCACGGACGGGGGCCCCTCCCCCATTTCTTCCATCACGGGCCCGAGAAGGTAGAGGGGACGGGGGTGGGGTGGGGGAGGAGTGGCAGAAGCCCCAGATTTACTTTGCTGCAGATGAGAGAGAAGAAAAAAAGGGGGGTTATGGTAACAGATTTCTAAAAGAATAGACTTTATAATTCTCCTAGACTTGTGCCAATTGTAATCGTTGCAGTCCACATAACCGCAAGCGCGGTTAATTGATTCGTCTAATTGCTAATATGGCCATAGCCTTTTCTTTGTTGTTTTTTTTGTGTCGCTTCACTAAATTATCGGAGTTTATTGTTACGAGAGGCAGATTGATCTTGTCTGAGTGAGGGGGGGGGCGCTCTATATTTCTCGCGTGTGAGCTGTAAGTCTTAACTGATTATAGAGATTTACAAATGCGCACCATAATGCGGCAGAGCGTTCGGCTGGCGAACCAAAATGTACTGGGTTCGGATCCGGTGACGGATATGATTCGATCGCTGAGTCTAGCCAGCTTTGATGCGTACATTACTTAACTTGGGGTAACGTAGAGGAGGTTGGCCATTTTGCTGGCCACACAATCCCCTAGTATGCCGTGGTCACATAAACTGGTGAACCCTGCTTCACCGGACCTATGGATCAATTTGGTCCGATGGGATACTTTACCAGCGGTGATGGGACTTATTCAATCTATACAATTTACTCCACAGAGTTTAGTTATTTTAGGGGCGCAAATTCTGCTACAAAATCATCATTTATCGTTTGTATTTTCATTACAGTTTATATTTATTCGCATGAGATCCATTGTCGAGCTACACGCATCAGAGAAAAGAGGGCTGCGTTCAAGCAAAATCCATCTACAGCTCAAGGTAACAAGCGAAAAAAAAAAAAAAAGACTTAAAGAAACATTTGCAGCTCTCTCCTACAGCTTCGTAACACCTCTGTGGTGGAATGAACTTCAGAACACAATTAAATAAGCCGACAATATACACATTTTAAAAACAAAATTTAAAACACACCTTATTTTACATTTATTTTAATAACATAGGGTCAATATGTAAAACGCATTCGAAGACTTTGTTATGAATAGCGCTATATAAATATGTAATTCGTATTTTGTAAACGGACATATTTTATTATGTTTATGTATTTAAAATCAGCGAAAATCAGCAGCTTACAAATAATACAAACTGTCAAAAGATTAGAGGTCGCCTGGTCCTGTGGTTTTTTCACCGGAATGTCAACAAAACGTCCCTGGTTCTAGCCTTGCCGTCGACCAAGTCCTGCCTCCTTGCAGGAGTTTTGGGCCTAGTAATAATCTTCCAACTAGAATCTAGAAGGAACGCCTGTAAACATATAAGTCATAATAAATTGTAAAAAAATAAAATATCTGCGTAAGACTAATTTGATTCACAGCGTGTGTTAAAGCAGTGATGACAAGTTTCCGTGACCTCGATCGTACTATGGAATTTGTGTGACCAGTACAATGGCCAGCCGTTTTTCTAATTTGCCCTCAACAAATTGTCAGGTAGCCATCCGAAATAAATGGTAAACTCGTTTATCCGGAACTATCTGTACCAGGCAACTTTCCGCTTAAACGGATTCTCGGATGAACAGAAGGCGTTTCGTTTCTGTTGTTTAGCATTTATTTAACGCGTCATGACCAGCCAATCAAAAGCTAGCGCTCTTTTGCTCCTTCCCCCCTCCCTCCACCTTTCCCCGTGCTAAATGTTTAGTAAATTTTAGCCCCCGTCACAGCGACAAGCTGGAAATGGTAGGGAGGGGGGGGGGCGAAGCTAACGTGGCACAGACCACCCAAGAGCACCCCGAGCCGCAGTGTTTATTTTGAAGTTTGCGTAAGGAGATATTGACCAATGTAAACATAAACACCCCAAGCCACCCCCACACCCCACCCCCCCTTTTCCTTTCACCGGCACCGCTTCTCCATCTTCCACCCCCCCTCTTCTTTCACACTCCCTTTACCCCAACTCCATCTTTCTCTCTCTCTCTCTCTCTCTCTCTCCTCTTTTGTTTTAAACTCTGAAAACCGGTGCTTCATCGCTTTTGTCATCCGGAAAAGTTTATCCCCCCGTTTAATTATCTGTTAACTTGATCATAAGCCTTAGTGTACGAGCCTAGACAGATAATTTTTTTGTTGTTGTTATTGATTTGTTATGGTGTATTCAGAAATGGTGGCAGCGGGGAGAAAAAAAAAAGGTCTGGAAAGGGGGGGGGGAGCGTGAAGGCCGAAAGACGGGGCCGTGGGAGTGAGGGGACGGGGACGGGTGAAGTTTTCTGACATAAGGTAAGCGTTGCTAGCGGGCGCCCTGCTAGTTCCGTATACACCCCTTGCTAGTTCTGAGTACACGCCTAGATAGATAGTAGTCGTGAGTGTTTTAAATATGGCGGAATCCCAACTATAACAACAAGGGTGTCCAGTTACTAAGCAAAACGTTTTTTTTTCTTATTCTTCTTACTTAAACAACCTTTTTTTGGGATGGGGGCGCTGAAGTAGCTGTTGTGAGGAGGGGGGGGGGCGGAGGTGGGAGGAATGATCTTGGGCGGTACGATGGGGCGGAAGACAAGGATAATGGTAGTATGAGTGAGATCAGAAATCCACGGATAAAGGATTGGTGGCGAGATAAGCGTGTGCGAGTTTGGGGGCACGGGGGAGAGTGGGGCGCAGACGGAAGGCAACACTAAATAACGGAAGTTGAGATGTTTACTGCGGACTTTCCTTTACTAACAAACCAAATCAAACACACACAAAAAAGAAGAAGGAGAACTATCCTAAATATATTATTTTAAACAGTGCACCGAGCAATTTTTCTGATTACCTTTAAACAGTGCTCAATCTAAACAGCCAAGACCCGTTGTCGCGTAATTTGAAAACATCGAGAAACATTATGCTCGGGTGGCGTAAGCAGAAGCTGGCGCCCCCTTGGTGGTGCACTAGGGGGGGGGGTCCTTCCTCCGTACACCTCATGTAAACGCCATAGTATTTAAAAAGTTGAGATATATATTATTATATATATAAAAGTTCTGACAATTTCAGTCTTGCAGCTTTTCTTGGTTTCATTTTTCAATAAAGTAAGTGGGAGATTTCATCAAGCAGTTTAGGGTTTCCTCGAATATTACTTTTTTATATTCATGAAGTTTTGGTTTTTCTTTAAGGTGTTTAGGGTTTTCATGAGTTTTTTTTGTGTATGGTTTCCATAAAGCTTAGGGTTTCCTTGAAATCCTTTTAGCATATTCATGAAGTTTTTTTTAGCTGTTTAGGGTCTTATCTTATAAGCTTTTTACAGGCGTTCCTTCTAGATAGAAGATTATTACGTCCACTAGGCCCAAAACTCCTGCAGGGCGACAGGGATCCGTCGGTGGCAGAGGATAGAACCCGCGACCTGTCAGTTGGTTTTTTGGTTGACAGTCCGGTGATCTAACCGCTGGACCGGCCGGCTTCATGGGTTGTTGTTGTTGTTTTTTTTAATGGTTTTTATAAAGTGGTGGGATTTTCATGAAGCAGTCTAGGGTTTCCATAAATGTATTAAGATTTTAAAATAAAATTGTTGTGTTATTATTAAAACTAATTACGGTTTCAATGAATTTTCACAAGTTGTTGTGGTTAAGGTTATAATTCTATAATTTTGTATGTATTTCTTTTGTAAAATGTCTACTTTTTTAATATCTTAATAAGGCTCACAACTGTTTCATAGCTATTTTCGTGTCTGTATTGAAATAGATCAACGAATTGTCTGATAATTGAAAAACATACCGATCACTAAACCATTTGTAAGGTAAATAAATACTGACTTTAAAAAAATTGATTTTTAGCTTAAGCATTTAAGCATTGATTTATTATGTAATGGGATTCGTAATAAACTCTCCGCAAGCATCCCACTCTCTCCCCTTGATACCTAGTCGGTCGCTTAATACGTTCTAATCTCCCCCCCCCCCCCCCAAATGTGGTCAGCAGTAACGAAAAGAACACCCAGTTTTCTTTCTCCACTCCGCCCCCCCCTCGTCTCCCCTATCGCGCCCCAGGCTTCGGACTCGACTAGGCCCAGGAAGTAAGACTATCTCACGAGCTAACGGTCAATTTGTCAAGGATTAAAAAAAAACAAATGGCCTAACATCTCAAGAATGGTGGGAGTGTAGAGGAAGGGGGAGGGTCAAGGGACGAGGTTGTTATCTCAGAAAATCCAGGGGACGGGGCGGGACATTTAGTAGTACATAAACAAACGCGGCGGAGGGAGGAAAATGGGGGTGTAAAACGCGGGGCAAACAAAATAATGTCTAGTTAGTTTATTTAATCGAATGCCTACCCTGCCCCTGCCCCAACCAACTGTTTACACTGGAAGACAAAAAAAAAAAAAAGAAAGGGAGTGAATTCATTACTAAAAGAATTGGAAAGCTGAGTTATGTCCCTTTCCTTTCCAACCCCACCCCTTCTCTTGTTGGTACAACATGGCAAGAGTTTTTTTTTTTATAGTAGTAGCTGGAGACCAGTGCGAGTGGACATTGCCATTTACTTATTTACAATTCAGCCACATTGGTTTTGATCATGTGATTATGCTATTAAGTGTTTATGGCCAAATCATATTTTTTTTATACTAAATAGCCTACATATAGTTAATCTTTACGATACAATTGCAATAAATCAGTTTTTAAATATGTAAATCTTAGTGTTTAACTTATTGACATTTTTTTTTAATTGCATAAACTAAAAATCTATTTTTTTTTAAAATCACAATTAAAAAAACAACATTGGAATAGTATATTTCTTGTATATACTGTTTCTTTTGTGGCACGGTAGCCGAGCGACAGCGCATTCTACTAGTGATCCGAAGGTCCTGGGTTCGAATCCTGGTGGAGGATTTGAGTGTGTCACTGAGTCTACCCAGCTCTGATGGGTACCTGACATTAGTTGGGGTAAAGTAAAGGCGGCTGGGCATTGTGCTGACCACATATTCTCTAGTATGCCGTGGACACAGAAACTGGTGAAAGCTGCTTCACCGGCCCTATGATCAGTTCGGTCGAAGGGTAGGCCTACTTTACTTATATTTCTTTTACAGAAAATCAAAATTGTTATCTGCGGGGAAGCGAACCCAGTTATCGAGTGTACCAGCCCGGGAATTACTCTGCTCGGGAGGACACTCGTTGGAAGGGGATTTCTTCAAATTAACCAATGGGAATCCGACTTTACACACAGGGTCTACTTTATATATATACTAGCTAAATTGCCCGGCGTTGCCCGGGTGAAAATAAAACAGGCCTGTATAAGCTACAGATTCCAATTGTATAAACTACAATGTACAGAAAGCTATAAATCGAATAATTTAAAAAGTATAATTTTTTACTGAAGACTATAAGGAAATTAATTAAATACCAAAACAATTGTAGAAAAAAATGAATAGACTGACTGGAGACTCGAAACCGAGTCGCCCGCATGAGAGTCCGATACGTTAACCACTTAGCTAGCGAAGACACATGTCCGAAGTGATAGCGCCAAAATATAATTTGAGACAAAAAGGTCACGTGTCTTTAAATTAACCAATATGATTGGTTAAACACACACACATTCTACTTTATGTAAAAACATAGATAGATAGATAGATAATTAGATAGATAGATAGATAGATAATTAGATAGATAGATAGATAGATAGATAGATAATTAGATAGATAGATAGATAGATAATTAGATAGATAGAAAGATAGATAGATAGATAGATAGATAGATAGATAGATAGAAAGATAATTAGATAGATAGATAGATAGATAGATAGATAGATAGATAGATAGATAGATAATTAGATAGATAGATAGATAGATAGATAGATAGATAGATAGATAGATAGATAGATAGATAGATGTGCCAGTTGATCAACTTGCCTGTCCGTCAATCTTAGACACCCCCTCCCCCACCACATCCAGCCCTCTTTCACATACACGTAGTTTAATTTTAAAATAAGGAGATTGAAAATTGCCTGGCTTATACAACCTGACTAATTAAGTTTACATAGCCCAAACTAAGCAGCATCCCCCTTATTGCCCCCTCCCCCCCCCACACACACACACATACACACAAAGTGTTCGCAGGGTTGCAATAGGTTATATGCTTGTCTGGGCCCACTCAACTCTATCCTATGTGGTCCCATTGGTTTATACCGTGGACCAGAATGCTTTTTTTTTTATTATACAGAAGTAAGACAAGATAAGATAAATATAAGGTTTCTTTATTCATCCAAACAAATGAAAATGTGTCTTGATTACGGACGTTTTGTCTTTCAGCATATATTAAACTATATAAATGAACTATTTATAACTCCAGCACAGAAATATACGTATAAAAATAGACATGCACACACAATATTACACAATTTATCATACAAGAAAATGTTCATTAGTGGTCAGCTATTGTATTTTTGACCCAAGGCAGCGGTCACTAGAGAGGCTACTAAAGAAAAAAGGCGATTTTTATTTATTACTGATATCTTGTCTTAGCAAGCTCAGTACTAAAGCAAGGCTACTAATATTAAGTAATATGAGGTTACAACTTACCGTTGTTTATCATTTAAGGGGTCAGGAAAGCCATGTAGTTTAACATGCTTATTTGTACGATAATCAACCGTTTTCGCATCATTGTATCAGTTCAATACACCGAGGGTCGGCATCCTAAGGCGCGCGTGCCAAACTTGGCACGCAGAGCGATTTCCAATGGCACGCGAAAGACCTCCAAGAGATTTTTTTAATTGATGAGAAAAACAACACCGTTTTCTGATTCTGAATTAGGAAAACTGACTGTTGAAGCCTATGTTTCTGAATGACATAGCGACACATTTCAGTGAGTTGAACTTGCATTTACAAGGACCACTGTAATGTATCTGCATTAAAACTGGACATATATCTTGCCGTGAAATCAATTACAAAGAAATTAACTACATGTACATCCCTATATTAAGGCATATATTTTGGGAAAATAGTTATGGCTTTTTCAGCAGTACATCGAAGTACTTAAAGCAAAGTTTCTAACACAGGCAAGACTTTCAAAAACTTATAAAAATTGTGCATCCAAATGTGCCCTTTTGCGGACAAAAACGCTTGGCAAATTCATCTGCTATTCTCAATTGATAGGCATTCGCTGTTCTACTTTCAACATTTGGTTCATCTTACACTTATAAAGAGATAAAAATAAGTCAGTAATATTTTTTATATTACAAAACATAACTTGTTTGGCATTACTATTGAATCAACTTTTTATATTAAAGGGAGATAATTTTCTTTGCGCTGATAATTTTAGTATATTCCTTTTTATTTCTTTTATAAAAGAATAAATGGCTTACAATGTATAACTGTGAAATTAACAAACTTTTGAAAGTATTTGAAAATTGTATAAATATTTCATGACTAAAGAATTTATATGTATATTTTCAAACATTACATTAACTACCCAGTTTGTCTGATTACAAAGTATCTATTCCGCTTTACGGTAGTCCTTTTCCGATGACTATTATTTAAATACATTAAAGGACATCTCAGTAAACTGAGATCACAATTTAATTAATATTAGATCTAGTAAGTATTAGATATAGATCTTAATCTTGAGTGCCAAAATAATGTTTAGACAATGAATACCTTAAATAAATGTGAAAGTTAAGTAGACTAATAAAATATTATAGTTAAAATAAAGGCAAATAAAAAGGACGATAATCACAAACACGTCAATTTTTTTTTATTAAATATAAAACGCTTTAACTATTTCTTTATAAATTTCCTTTGCTTTTGGCATTTATCTTGCTTCGGAGTTAAATTAATTATCCTATAAAATTAATTTTTTTAAAGTATAATAGAACAAGTTGTCTTTTAGGCTGTTGGCACGCTGAATGATTTAGGAGTCCTAGTTTGGCACACTGTTCGCAAAAACTTGCCGACCTCTGCATTACACAGCAGTCTTTGTACCTTTTGCCTGAAACATTAGCTTTGGGTGTTCGAACTTGTTGATTTGATGAAAAAGACAGTGTAAATAAACATAAATATATATTACTTCCGGAAATAGACAAAAATTCGATTGCGCATTCTGATCTATATTTTTTGTGTGGGCGGGATTGAGTCTTTCTTTGTGAGAGTAAAAGGACAAGTCCTAATGGTTATGCATGCATGGTGAACATAAAAGATTAAACTGTACTAACATTTCCGGTCCTATTCGTTCATTTACTAACAGAACATGTCCGTGTGCTGCGTTACTGAATGTTCTGCGAGGAAGTAAAGGTGTATGGGATTCCTCATAACTAATCTTGCAGTCTTTGTATATTTCTAAAAGACCAGAACTGACCGTCGAGGTTGAAATAAAATAGGCCAACACCAGTTGCCGGAAGTATACCGGAAGTTCATTAAATGAGATTGAAAAGGTCCGGCCTCATTAAGACTTGTCGATGGTTGGCTGATTAAATTAACCAATCAAATCTTTACTATGGTGCTTGACATTGGTTGTTGTGCTGGCTACACAATATAGATGAGCAGAGAGAGAGAGAGAGAGAGAGAGAGAGAGAGAGTGCGACTGAAGAGATTGAGAAATAATGAAAGCGATATGAAAAATGAAGAGGGAATATAATAATCCACCAAGAAAATTATAGAGACGATACAGAAATGTAATCTTATATATATATATATATATATATATATATATATATATATATATATATATATATATATATATATATATATAGATAGATAGATAGAAAGAGAGAGAGAGAGAGAGAGAGAGAGAACGGCATATTATGTATTATCGGTAATTAGAATAATCTTTTGGGACCTCCCACAGCCCACCCCATTTAGACGTTTCCCGTTCCCCGCCCCCTCTCCCCTGACCCCCTCCCCGCTTGCCTCAAACCCCTAAATTTAAGACAACTGATGGGTGGAAAAAATAACTTGGACACTGGCACTATAAACAATTACAAAAGCTGTTAGCCAGATAGCTACAGACAGACTGAAGACACGCACCCGGACAGACGCATTGTGCGGAGGGAGGAGGGAGAAATATTAGAATGGCCAGACGTGAATTGCAATTGAAAAAGCGCGTTTTATTTTTTCACCTCTTTTACTGTAGGCCACGGCGGAGATTAGGCAGGCTCGAGGCAGGTGTGAGTAGCCTGTTGGTGATGGACAGATTGTGGGCAATACACAACTCCCTGTCTCTCAATTTATCTCTCTATATATACATATATATATATATAAAAATATATATATATATCACTCTCTCTCTCACTGTCTCTCTCTCTGTATATATATATATATCACTCTCTCTCTCTCTCTAACTGTCTCTCTCTCTCTCTCTCTCACGCTTTTCCTTGTATCTCTCGGGTAACACTATGGGAGGGAGGGAGGTTGAAGCATTGCCATGTCGTGATTAACGGATACTGAAGTTAAACACACAAGTCTGTGTCGTCACGTGGACGACATGCTTAAACCGGAAACAGGAAATGCACGAATCCGCCACAACGAGGCCATAAAAAAACAACAACAATAAGGATCAACAAATATGAAACAGTCGTGTCTACATATTTTATTTATTTTCATGTTCTGATTAAATTGTTTAAATGTAGTTCAGCATGTGACATAATCTTACACCACCAGGAAAAGAAGTGAATTAGAAAAATACAACAAACAAGATAATACGCCCCCCTCCCTCGCCCCCACACGCGTATTTTTTTCAACATTCATTTTGGCGGATGGGGGGAAAGGGTTAAGAACCAGGCAGAACTAAAATCTTGGTCTTTGACAAATCTATTGAAGGCTGACAAATAATGGAAGTCAAAGGCAACCAACTTAATCGTCCCACTTCCTGTTTATTGAGTAGTTGGCTACATAGCCAGCACATTATTTAAATTAACAGATGTAAAAGATATAGAAATTTAAAATGCTTTCTCACATTTGTTAGGCCTATACCAGAATATGTATCATCTGTATGGGACCCATCAACTAAAGAAAACATTTTAAAATGTGAACAAGTTCACAAAAAATGCTGCAAGGTTCATTACTTGTGGATATTCAAAACTGACAAGAGTAACTCCAACAGTTATATCACTAATTCTAGAAACACTAGAGGACAGAAGGGCAAAGAGTAGTAATAATACACAAGACAACTCTAATTTAGAAATGCAACACAAAGACAATCTGTCACAATGTTCAGATAAATATAAGGAGAAAAACACTTTTCTTATCCCTTATGCAAGAACAAAGATATAAAAATACTCTTTCTTTCCGCGAATCGGGCCATGGAATAGGTTACCTGAACAAATCAGGAAAACCTGTAACTTAACTTTATTTAAAACACTAATCAAAATGCAAGACTAGACTCAAAGCACGATAGGACGCAGTAATCTTGTGCATAGAAGGAGATCTATAAATTAGGCATAGAAAATTGATAGAACAAAATATATTAAAATATTGAAATTTATATTTCCCGAATCTTCCTAATAATTTAAAACATTCTGTAGTAGATCCGTCTGTGGTCTTACAACTATTACGCTTTCCAACATAAAACAACAACAATAGCGACCACATATATTTTTGTATCATTTTGTTGTTACAATATATTTGAAGTCATTTGGAGTAGAGCCGCTTAGAATCTGCTGCAAAACCAAAGAATCGAATCTACAATTACTAACAATAATATTGGTTCATCTCACACACCACAACTAAAAAGCGGGAAACATTTCTTGTAGTATACTCCTAACTGAGCTCGACAAACGGATCTTTTGATTCACGGATCTTTTGATTCATCTTCATCGAACCTCTGAAATTCTCTTATTCCCACGAACCTTCTTCCAAACCCGACGTTAACTTTTAACATAAGAAAAACAAAATGTTTCTTTAATCACCGACGGTGGTCTTCTTCTTTCATTGGCGGATTTGTTGATCACGTGAGAAATTTCAACTACAAGCGAAGATCAAAGCCCGTTATACCCATTGGCCATTGAGACGAGGCGACTCCATTATGGCGTCCAGTACGGCATTGTTGTTGGTTTTTGTTTGGGGTTTCGAAGCTACGATGTCGCTTGTTGATACTGTGGACAAATTGTGAGTTTGCTGTTATCAACCAGGAAACAATGGATGTTATCATTGACACGGGTTTAACGTTGACTCAGCTCAGACAATAAGTTTACCTGGTTGTTTGTGAGACTCCATCTTTGATCTTTCTTTCTCTTTTAATCTTAAAGGCGTTTAGCTTCTAAAGAAAATATTGAATAAGAGTTTTTGACCAATTCTTAAGATTTTTTTTCTCTTACTAATATCCGACTAGACTAGGTGTCTAATTAAAATTTTGAGTAATATAATTAAATGCAAACTGCTTATTTAAATTGCGCTATTTTATCATTTATAGAAAGTAAAGTATTTCTTTCAGTTTCAGTTTCAGACCATGTTGGCTTATGAGTTCACGAGTTTCTATGGACACTTTATAGGAGCGGGCCCAATTATTGGTTAAAGGTTTACCCGAGGGAATTCAGCAGATACTTAACCAGAGCTGTTTCGTTTACAGACATGCCATGTTTCTGTGGGCAATGACATACAAGAAGATTGTGTTGATAGCACAATACCCGATCGCTTTTAACCTATCTTCAATTTTAGCTAATGTCCGGTACCCACTAGAGCTGGGTAGACTCAAGTACACCCTCACCCCATAGTTGTTGGAGAGAGAAAAAAAAAACAACCCTAGCATTAACCATGATTCGAACTCTTAACATTTGAAATGTCAGGCCGAGTGCTCTGTCGCCTGACCACACACCGTAAACCCGTCCAAACAATCTAATAGAGTCTGTATATACAAATACGATCGCTCTCTTTAGCACAGTAATTGCCATGTATTGTTAAATACCCTCGCGGAACTTGTTTGTTTGTTTTTAAGCTTCCGTGGTCCATTAGGTTCCAGTGCTGTCAGAGAAATACACACACACACACACACAAACAAACACACATACACACATACACACAAACCCTCCTGCCTCAAGAAATGCATTACGCCTTTGTGAAAGGTGGACAATGGAAGGGTCTTGAAAAACGTGGGCGTGAAAAAGGGGGTTTTAGTTACAAATATCCGTCCTTGGCACCCACTTACTGCTTACCCGCATCTTCCCTCCCTCATTGCATAATCCTCCTCCCCTCAACCCCGCCACTACCAGACCCTTCCTGTTCGATCCCTTTGCAAATCGTACCGTCGAACAAACAACAATTAACAGACACAAAAAATGTTGTGATATCATTAAGTAGCGATAATGGAGGCAGGAATTGTCCGCCCGGGCTCGTGTTAGACTTGCGGGACTCCCCGTCATACACATGACATAAAAGAAAAAACGGAAACAGTCCCTATCTGGAAAGGGGAGAGGTGAAGGGGGGGGAGTGAAACGGTGGACGTCATTCATGGTCAAGAGCAAACCACGCCTTTGTGACAAGCTGTTAGTGGACACTCCCTCTCCCCCCACCTCCCCACCAGACCCTCGCTCTCCAATTGTTTAGATTCCGTTAGGGGGTGAAGACTTTTCGCCTCTCCGTAGAGCGTCAGTTAGTTTTTTTCACGTGTCCACATAAGAAGAAAGATTTATTTGCAGAAAGTATGCATACCTATGTCGAAACTATTTATTTCTATTTTATATAAATGCCTACCCCCCCCCCCCTTTTTCCATCACCAACTCCAACCTTATTTCGAAAATTAAAAAAAAAAGAATGTTAGAGAAATAAAAATAAACCAGTGTTAGTTTATTTATTAAATTTTTTTTATGATTATTATTTAGTTAATGGACATCCAGGAACGCGGTGGCCGAGCGCCTGAGTTCGAATCCTGTGAAGACTAGGATTCGTCCCCGGGATTGGAGGGTGTCCCCGAGTCTACCCAGCTCTGATGTGTACCTGACTTTAATTGGGGCTGGGCATTGTGCTGGCCACACAATCCCCTAGTATGCTATGGATCAATCAGGTGAAAGCCAGAATCGAGTATAAAGTGGCGCTATTTTGCCATCAGTGCATTTTTAATAACGAGTTTCCGTCCTATCTCAAGGAACTAATAACACCATATGTCCCTCAAAGAACACTTCGTTCTGCCAACTCATCGCTTCTAGAAGAGCCCCGTTTCTCTCTGATGACCGTTGGCCTTAGAGCCTTCTCAGTATCCGGTCCGAAGGTGTGGAATCTTCTTCCCATTCAACTCAAGCAAACAAGCTCCATTGATTCCTTCAAGAAGAACTTAAAAACTCATTATTTCAAGATTTATCTCAGTTAACATGCTTTAGAGCCCCACTGTCTTACTTATATGTTAGGTCGGTTATTTTGTTTTAGTTTGTTTGATTTGTTCTATGTTTGTAATGTTTTGAATCATCATTTAGTTGTTTTTCTTATCTCTTGGCCTATAGATTGTACCTGTGTTCTTTAATTGTTATGTTAAATGCGCTCTGAGCTTACAGTATGTTTGTTGGCAGCGCTATACAAATGTCATCATTATTATTATTATTATTAGGTCCAACGGGATACTTTACTTTTTAGTGGCGATGTAAGTGGGTGCAAGGTAAAGGTGGCGTTCGACAATACCGAAAGAAACACAATTAAGCCTACATAAAAAAATGCTAGCCAATCAAGTTCTCATTTATAGTCCTAATGCTTATTAGATCTAATTCAACCGAAAGCTGGCTAAATAATCTATGTTTTTTTTTTTGTAAAGAAAAGTTACTCACATATTTTGTATTTTAATATAATTAGATGAACAATATTTTAGATTTGATAATCCCGCCATCTTGTTCATTGGACTTTCCTAAAAACAAATTTAGACGCTCATGGTAGGGCTTTAAAACAGTAATTTTTAAACTAAAACTTCTTTTTTTTATGGGAATGACAAGGGATTGTGTGAGCAGTTTAACGCAAAACTACATAAACTGATGTCGATAACAGATCAGAACAGGACAGACACGAGAAATCGTGAATTATTGTGCCAGAGAAATTTTGAAAGGATATAATTATTACAATGATTTGCCACAAAATTACGAAGCTTTAAGGTACTGTTCATTAAACTCACATTCAAATTTCCCTTTGCCTTCGTAACATTGCAGTGCGAATGCTAGTGGATTGTGTGGCCAGCACAGCACCATGGGGATTTACTTACCTTAAGTGATGTCTAATTATTTGGAGAGTGCTAGACTTTCGGAAGTCGGGTCACTTTTTAGCACAATGGGCCGTATTGCTGCTGAGAGTTAACACCCTTGCCCCTTATACAAGTCAATCTTATATACCGTAATTGTAAAATGGGCAAGGGTGTTAACTCTCAGCAGCCATACGGCCCATTGCTGCTGCGTTTGAGTCTGTATAAAAGATACATGCAATGCTATATTATTTGGAAATACGGCTAATTTTTCTTCAACGTTTCTTCCGGAGGGGTAGTTGGGAGAAAGCGCGGGGAGGGATGCATGTTTAGTGAATACTTAGAGATGTTCTTGTTTAGCCACTCCTCCATTACCTCTGCGCCCTCATACGCCCTGCCCGACTGCCAACGACCACCTGCTCCCGTCCTCTCTCTTTCTCTCCCTCATCTCTCTGTGTTTCTCTCTCCCATCATGACATCAATTAACAATGTTTTGAATCGGGAGCTGACACTTGAAACAAACATACATAACCACTCACACGTAGGCGCGCCCCCACACACATACACACAAAAAGGCGCCCACACACACACCCACAGGCGTGGGGGCGCGGACACACACCACACACACATTCAAACCAACAGTTCGTGCGTTCAAATAGACGCACGCTTAAAAAGTCAACTAAACTAAGAGTGAGAGAGACAGACAGACATACAGAGAGAGAGAGAGAGAGAGAGAGAGAGAGAGAGAGAGAGAAAGAGAGAGAGAGAGAGAGAGAGAGAGAGAGACAGAGAGAGAGAGAACGGTACAGTAGTAGGTATGGCTTGAGGGTGTTTATGTCAGAATACTAGAGTTGGATCATTTAGCGTTGGTTGGTCTATGTACACAACAAACTTTGCTGTTTCAATAAATAGCGACTCACGCAAACAGCACTTTAAGAGATATTTTCTAAAGGTTTGTTTCTCTCTACACTGTACTGACGGAATAGCCAGTTTGTTTTAGAGACACTTAGAGACTTTTGCGAATGAAATAGACTTTGTGAGATAGAGAGAGAGGGAGTAAGAGATCGAGGGAGAGAAAGAGACATTGCAATAGAGAGAGAGAGAGAGACATTGCTATTGAGAGAAAATAAAAAAGAGAGACTGTGGTACGTGCAAAAGAGAAAGTAAATCCATTAGTCTTGTTCTTTGTCTTAGTCTTGCTCACGAATGATAAGAGTAACAGCCTAGAAGCCACTAAACCTAGAAACACTAGAGGACAGAAGGGCAAAGAGTAAAGTAGTAAAAATACATAGGGCATTTAACTATAATTTATAAATGCAATTACAACAACAAATTGTTGCAATGCTCAGATAAACATAAGGAGAAAAGCCCTTCCCTTATTTTTTATGTGAGAACAAACGCAAAAAAGTACTCTTTCTTCCTGAGTGGCATTCGGGCATGCAATGGGTTGCCTCAACAAACCAGGAAAACAATTTACTTAACATCATTTAAAACACTAATCAAAATGCAAGACTCGGACCTCGGACCACGGATGAGCGTAGGACGCAACAATCTTCTTTATAGAAGGTGCGTCTGTAATATATAATATAAGAGAAGTGCTATCATAGAAAGTTCCACATTCAGATTATCATGCATTGAAGTGATATCGAAGAGGCTTTAAGTGATATCTAAGACCACCGTCAATTAACTTTTAGTATCACGTTAAGCAGGGAGGGGACAGTAACCTCTTCGCCTGCGTAGGCCATGGTTGCTGGCGATTTGTGAAACGTATTGAATTTACATTCAGACAATCTATTCTTCCGTGCATCCAGCTTTTTGTGTACTTAACATCGTACCCATCGACCTTTGTACAATACGAAGGCATCCTACTTAGCTTATTGATGATTATAAGGATATCTACCAAGTAAGCTATCTGCCAAGTAAGATATCTACCAAGTGATGTATATGCCAAGTAAGCCATCTGTCAAGTAAGCTGTTAAGTAAGCTATCTGCCAAGAAAGCTATCTGCCAAGTAAGCTATCAACCGCGTAAGCTATCTACCGAGTAAGATATCTGTCAAGTCAGGTAAATGCCAAGTAGGCCATCTGTCAAGTAAGCTTTTAATTAAGCTATATACCAATATACCAATATACCAAGTACGCTATCTACCAAGTAAGCTATCTGCCAAGTAATCTATCTGCCTAGTAAGATATCTGCCAAGTAATCTATCTACCAAGTAAGCTATCTGCCAAGTAAACTATCTGCCAAAAAAGCTATCTACCAAGTAAGCTATCTGCCAAGTAAGCTATCTGCCAAGTAAGCTATCTGCCAAATTGGCTATTTTTCTTCTTTTTTTTTTTAGAGTTTAGTCTTGTGCTTTTTAAAATGACAGAATGAGACACATTCGCACGCAAACACTTGAGTACAGACACCAAAAATACTTTTTAAAAATGTATCAACCATGTTTTAATTTAAAAAAATAACCTCCTAAATTATCTTTCTCTTACTCTCTCTCTTCCTCTCTATCTCTCTCTCTCTCTCTCTCTATCGCTTTATACAAATATATAATTTGATGTATATATTATTATTATGCATTACATTTAATTTTTTAATACGTTTATATATAAGGGAGGCAACAATACTATTTAATACTTACAAGTAAAAACCAGGTTGTTTCCCTTTACCCACGTTACGACTTATTTTTATTTCATTCTAGTGTTTACTCTGTTTTCCTCACTCCGGCTCCGACTCTCTCAGAGTTGCGTAACCAAGAATTCAATAATAAAGAACTTGACTTCGAAATAACTATAACCTTTAATTCTTAAACTTACTTTTTTTACAGAATAGTATTTCAATATTAGATCTATGTAGGCTATGTATTATAATAAAAATTGTATTTTTATAGCGCTATCAACAGACATAATGTAGGCTCAATGCGCATTTACACCAGACAATCGACTTCAGACTATATTAGGGGTCGGCAACCGACGGAACGCGTGCCATACTTGGCACGCAGATCTATTTTGAATGGCAAGCGGAAGACTCTCCAAAATGGAAATTCACGTCTATTTTACAGGAAATTGAGTGCTAGAGCAGGTTGACCTTTTACGCTGTTGGCACGCTGAATGAATTAGAAATCACACTTTGGCACACTATTGTCAAAAGGTTGCCGACTATATCATACAACTGGCTATTAAGCTATCTACTATTGTTACTTCCTTCTAATATAAGGAGTCAAGCGTTTTTTTTATTTGGGAGTGTCTATTTTTAGTCAACTATCATTAGCTTGTATTAGTCTATTGGTACTCTAGCCAATCAAAACTGGCCATGTATTCTTTATTATTTTTTTTTTGTGGCACCACTAAGAAGGTTTCTTGGCCCAGTGGTTAATACTCTGATCTGCCAACTGGGTGACCCAGGTTCCAACCCTACTGTCAACCATTGTGAATATTGTTTCAATATTTAAATATTTGTTTAATATTCCATTAAAATAAAACCAGTTAAACGTGATTTTTTTTTTGTAATTAGCGATTTGTAAACCTTTTACTGGCAGTTTAAAAGTGTCAGTGTTTATAAATTATTCAGACAAAGGTTCAACAAAGGTTATTTATTTCTCTTAATTTAATCATAATTAGAAGTTGGTGTTTTTTTTTGTTTTGTTTTATAAAAGACTACGGTCTTAAAACTAGCGCCTCAGGTTTGGTGGCCCAAATCCAACTCGAGCCCCTACAACACCGCAGAGCGGTAAACAATGTGACCACTATTTACAAGATCGTGAACCGCCACGTGGAAATGTCCACTCAGTCAGGCCGAATCCAACAGGTGTCCCGCTCTACCCGAAGCCATCATCTCAAGCTGCATGTCCCACATGCACGCACTGACGTCTACAAATATTCTCTTTTTCCCGTTAGCCATTAGGCTGTGGAACACCCTGGACCAGGCCTCCATCACTGCCCCTACAGTTCCAGCTTTCAAATCGTCACTTAAGTGCTGGTCTAAAAACCTGTCATTTGTTTATAATTGTTGTTTGTGATGTTTTTTTTTATTTATGTGTATTTAAATTGTGGACTCTTTCCTCGGTTCTAACGGGGTCTCCACAGTATTACGAAGAAGAAGAAGAAGAAGAAGTGTTACTAAACCTAAAACAAGTCTAGATCTAATTGTCTGGGTTAGGGTTAGGTTATGAATTGTGTCTACACACAACACATTGTAATTAAGCATATCATATAGGGCCAGTTTTGATTGGCTGGAGTACCAATAGCCACATAGACGCTATTGGTGGTTCCTTCTAAATTCTAAATAGAAGATCATAACGTCCACTAGGCCCAATACTCCTGCAGGGCGGCAGGGATCGGTTGGATAGAACCCGCGACGTGAACTAACCGCAGGACCAGCCACCTCACGTAGTAGTTAACAACCAATAGTCGCAGCCTTTTATTATTATCGCCTCTACAGTCACTTCCCTTGCAATCCTTACGTTATATTTCTCTTTATTAATGTGCATTCTTTTGCGCACTAATCTCTCTCTCACACTCTCTCTCTCACTCTCTCTCTTTCTCTCTCTCTCTATCTCACACACAGACTCTCTCTCTCTCTCTCGTTATCTAGACTAGATCTACATGCTCAGGTTTGTTGCTGTTTTTTCCCAATATTTCAATGGTTCAGCTATTTGATATACGATCTCCCGAATGATTTTCTAGGCTCTAGGGGTGATATTTTTTCAGTCTATATCTTCAATAAACGTAAGGGTGACTGTGTGTCAGTGTGTGTGTGTTGTCTCTCTGTGTGCGTGCGTATTTGAGTGCGTACGTGCGTATGTGTTCAACAAAATGAAACGTAAATCTATTCTACTATTGATATGCGGCGGTCCTCGGTTCGAATCCTGTGAAGGTTTGGAATTTTTTTTCCCCTGGGACTTGAGGATGTCCCTGAGTCTACCCAGCTCTGACTTTAGTTGGTGTAAAATAAAGACGGCTGGGCATTGTGCTGGC
Source organism: Anisus vortex (assembly GCA_949126835.1). Taxonomy (NCBI): domain Eukaryota; kingdom Metazoa; phylum Mollusca; class Gastropoda; family Planorbidae; genus Anisus; species Anisus vortex. The sequence goes on from OX421499.1 coordinate 4,381,515, forward strand.
CACAAATCCCTTAGTATGCCGCGGCCACAAAAAAACTTTTGAACGCTGTTTCACCGGCCCAATGATCGATCTGGTCCGACGGGTACTTTACTATTGATATCAAAACACGTTTAAGAGTACTCGGGGCCGTATTTAGGATTGTGGGCCCTGTTCCCAAATTTATGTGGGGGGTCCCTAGTGGCCTCGACCCCACATTCCGAGTCCCGACATTGCTGTTTTACCATGTGTACAGGGTTGATGTTGAATGATATGCTAACCAGTAACCTACTCTGCCCTACTCTGATTACCAAGTTTGTGAGAAAATTAGCATTGCGATTCATTTAACTTTAGTGGCTCGTTTGAACACTCTTACATGAACAACCATGTAGGCCTACAGTGTGTCAGTGTTAGTTAACAATCAAATTTGATTCTCATTTACAGTAAGCTTATTTGTTGCAGTAGGCCTATTTGCTAGACCTAGTTCAGTTTAGTCTCTGGCTGTTTTTAACAGTCTTAACGCTACATTCTTCATGATTCAATCTGGTCTGAGCCTTAATTAGTGATGCAATTTAGATGCAAAAAAAAGTTTCTCTTTTTACGTCTTTGAATCCATGTTGCTTTTTTTTTTGTTTAAATATTTTTTTATGTTTTGAAGTGCATTAATAAAACATAATCAATACAAAACATTTCTTTTAATGGAAAAGTCATTGTTTTTAAGCCATATCTAAAAATAAGAAATGTATAAATTAAATTTTTTTCAACTTCTTTAACCCTTTCTTCTTTATCGTCTGAATAGGCCTACCATGTTTTGCAATGTGTTCAGCTAGAAAATTATCATATTTTGATATCAACTCCAGAATACCAAGTTAATTACCGTTTTCGGCCGAACCAAAAGTTTTATTGCTTCCTCTGAATGCCAACCAACTTTATTACTCTGACAAGTTGCTTTACATTTCTCCAGTATGTAACTGCAGTGGACAACTAATCGTTGCGGTCCGACTCAATGCTACCCAATTCTGCAGCTTTAATAATAATAGTTCATTTATATTACGCCTCACTCCATGCTAATGCAAGCATGCTCAGCGCGCTCATGAAAACGAAACGACAATAACACTCTAAAATAGTTTTAAACAAGGTTTCGGCCGATGGAGGCACGAAACGACAATAACATTTTAAAATAGTTTTAAACAAGTTTTTTGCTGATGGAGGTGTACTTGATCAACTTGACTTACTTTGACTTAATCTTGTATATTCCCATAGGAGCATAGGGCCGCAACTACACTTTTTCATCGGTCTCGGTCTTGGGAGGCTCCCTTTATTTGTGTCCATGTGAGGCCAACAGCCTTGGCCTCACCTACGACCGATCTCCTTCAAGTTTGCCTGGGTCTGCCTACTTTCCTTTTGCCCTGGGGATTCCAGTCAAGTGCTTGTCTTGCTACATTGTCTTCTGTTCTTCTTAAAGTGTGACCAATCCACTTCCATCTACGGCTTTTGATGCTGTTGTCGATGGGTTTTTGTCCGGTCTTTTCCCAAAGGTTGACGCATGAAATGGTTTCCGGCCATCGAATTTTCAGCATGCGCCTCAGGCATCTATTAACAAAAGCGTGGAGTCTGCTTGTATTTATCTTAGTAACTCTCCAGGTCTCTGAGCCATATAGGAGGACTGCCTTAACATTTGTATTAAATAGTCTTACATAGTCTTACTTAGTTGAAAATAAAAGTCTTCAAATTATTCTTGAATGCCTTTTTTGACACAGAGTTTTTCAGTGTCTCAGGTAAGCCGTTCCACAGTAAAGGCGCCACAGATTCAAACGAGCGCATACCAAGAGTCCTTTTCCTGTGACCATCCAAACATGGAATTTCCAGGAGAGACTGTGTTGAAGAGCGCAGCATCCTTAACGGGACATGCTTTGGTATGAGCTCTTTGAGATAGGCAGGTGCTGTGCCTTCCACGCATCCATAGGTAAGGGACATAATCTTATGATCGATGCGGTTCGTCGCAGGGAGCCAGTGGAGCTCTTTGAGAACTGGGGTGATATGGTCATGCTTCTTTACTCGTGACACAATGCTAACACAGCTTCTACATGACACGTTGATCGTTCATGCTCAGACACCCTTGCACTAGGATGACACCAGTTATCGATACCACCACGCGATAGCTGCGAGCTAAGCTTTGAGAAAAACTTACACACATAGCTAAACAGCTTCTGATGGAGAAAAACCTAGCCATGAACTATGTGCACTCCATTTTTCGTTCGCCTTATAAACAGATGCTTTTTAGTGCATTTACGAATGGAGACTGAATAAATTTACTTTCCATCTCCTTCTCATCACAGTGTTGAATACAATCAAGCCCATTAAACCAACAAATAATCTATGACACGTTTAACTTGGCTTATCAGGCCATAATGCAACTTGAGTAATAATTACGTTGTTCATTGTGTGCTTCTATCACAGCACTATTCTAATTGCCAAAAAGAAAGGAGTAAAAAAAATTGGGGGGTGGGATGTGAGGGGACCCTTTTATGTGGGGGCCCCTGTTCCAATGAAACATGTGGAACATGCCTAAATACGCCACTGAGTAGACTGTTACATGTGTAAAAGCTTGTTTAAATAGTTTTCATATTGTATTTAAAATTGTCTTGATAATTCATTTAGAGTTATTTATTTAAATTTGATTATGGTGTCGAGATTATTTGTGACCAAGTTTATAGAATAGTTAGTTTAATGACGTAATAAAATCAATATGCATTCTCTCTCTCTCTCTCTACAACTTTCTACTACGCATCTACTTTTGCATTCTGAAAACAATTTGGGGTGGGGGGAGGTGGGGGGGAAGCCATTCTAGCATTTTCTGCACTAAAAACCTATAATATAAGGCACACAGAGGTGTAGACTATTTGGTTGATGTTCATATTGTTTTTGCATAGTAATAAGGAAGTTATTTATCATTGACCAGTGAAGCGAATGTTATTTGTGTACACAAGTTCCAGTAACCTTAACATACAAATTATTGCCTCTCATATACACAAAACACACACACATACACAGACATAAAAATACACACACGTACAAACTCAACTGAAACATGCCATAAAATTTAATTCAATACTTTTGTAGAACCTTTTAAAGCTGTTTTTTGTTTTAACTTAATTAACTGTGTTTGCAGATATTTTTCTCTTATTTTGAAAGATATTTTTGTTTTTCAATTATTATTTTGGCTTGTGTCTTTTCTGGCTTGTTGGAAAATAATCATTTGTTTTAAAATCTGTTTTTATAGGGGGGGGGATGGGTAGGTAGAGGTTGGGGGGGGGGGGGGACTTAAAAATATATATTAAAAACAATAACAATAGCTTTGTGCATCGAAAAAAAAACAGAACACATAGATCTATTTAATAACTTGAACACGTATAACAGTTTATTACAAAGACTTAAAATATTTATTCGAGAACATCAACAACATCAACAAAAATACACGAAAAATTCCTGGTACACCAGATTTGAATGATTTCCTCCCAAATTTCCAAGAAGACCAAAACTCTGTTTTAAGTTTGAAAATCTATTTTCGGTTTTAAAGCCTAAATTTCGTTTTAATATCCCTATTGGCGACACAATCCTTATGCAAACTATAGCAAAAGGGGCAAAACGAAATACCGGAGAAATTTAGTAAACTAAACATATAGATCAAAGATAGCCTTCATGAGAAGGAGGGGAGAGGATGGGTGGTATCTTATTTAATATTCAACAAAAAATATCTGACGATACGGCTACGTGCATTTTTTGTTAGGGCTATCACTCCAAATGTCTACCCGACCTTGACATTGAAATGAAGTTGAACATATAATGGGGTTTCGACCCTCAATTTTTATGATCTTTGCTTTGGTTGTCATTTATCAATAAAGAAGGCAATATCCACTTCGTTTCGTTTCCAGCGCTCCAGCCGTCACAGAAGCATTAAATTCTATTGATAACGAGACATAGGAGGAAGAAAAAAGAAGGCAGTTATGACGTATTTAAAACAATAAGTAGAATTGCATGCAGTTCACTTGTGGGAGCACAAGATATCACTGATGCACGATCATATATCATACAATAGCTTGGGTCGGTTACTTCAAGTCTCAACATATCACCGAGTTTATAAGTCTCTAAAAAAAAACCGGAGGAGCCCATGGGTCTAAAGTCTAGGACGTAATGTTGGTAGGCATGAACCAAGGGGGAGGGTCACACCAAGGTTCTGTCCGGGCTCCATTCACCCGTGTAACAGGGTACGGTTTCTGCAGCTCAGCTTATTAGATCATTATTGTGGTAAGTCAAGTAAAAAACCCTTTGGACCAAACTGATCATAAGGCTGGTGAAGCAGCGATCACCAGTTTTTGTTTGTGTGGCCACGACATACCAGGGACACGACATACCCTGCCGCCTTTACTTTATCCAAACTAATGTAAGGTACCCATTTAGTAGACTCAGGACAGGCTCAAGTCCCAGGAAAATATCCTAGCCTGCACCAGGATTCGAACCCAGAACCTTCGAATCGCCAGTCGAACGCGCTACCACTCGGCCACTGCGCCCCATATTATTGTGGTAGTTCGCCCGTATACCTGCAATGTCATCCGGTAGCACAAATCCTATACTATAGATATAAGCATCCAGGCACACGGGTAGTTCGTGAGACGGTATTGCTGCGTCCGTTGCTTCCTCCCCACCTAGGACCGGGGCCGCTCGGCAGTACAATGGGCATTGGACCTGCAGCAGAAGCCCCCCCCCCCCTCCCCCATGCGTTTGCCCGACGGTGTAATATTAAGTCTTTGAGGCCCATGGGTACAGAAGTGGAACCTATCACAATCGTCCCGCCTCACACTCCTCATCCAATCAAATCAAGTTTATGATAGAATTAATTAGTGTCCACATAATCTATGCCGAACCTGGTGGAAATGTTTTTCTAAAGAGATTATTGAGTTTTCCTGTATGATTTTTTGCATGATCTCGATGAAAAAAAGCAACGGAAGTAAAGGCAATGCTATAATGGAAACGGCAATCGAGGCATGACTAAACAACAATGATTGCAAACATTAAAAAGACAAGGACTATAATTAATTTCATAATTGAATTGACAATGATAATAATTGCTAAACGCGTCTGTCGGGATGATTACATAACTTCCAATTGCCAAAAGCGTTTGTCGGGAAACTTACAAAGCTTCCAATTGGCAAAATCAATTGTCGGGACACTTACAAAACTTCCCATTGGCAAATGCGTCTGTCGGGAAACTTACAAAACTTCCCATTGGCAAAAGCGTCTGTCGGGAAACTTACAAAACTTCACATTGGCAAAAGCGTCTGTCGGGAAAGCTACAACACTTTCTTTTGAAGAAACGATGCTCACAAGAATACGTGAATAAGTGCTGCCAAACATTGCATTCACACGCCTTGGACTGGATAGCAATATTGGAAACTGTACAAGTGGCATATCTAAGCAACGATACAAAGCAAAAGTAATAACATGGTTTTAGAAGATAGCGAAACATATTTGAAATATAAAACTTAGCAAAGCTGATTTTTTTTTAAATTATAGAACTAGGCATGGAACTTACGTATCACATGTAGAATGTACGTGGCTGACTACGTGTAATAATTAATTGATTATGATAATATTATTGCCTTTTGTTCTAACCGCTTTCGCAATTTTAAGTTAACATTTTCACTTTTGCCATCTTTATTTATTGACAATGTTGCCGTTGCCATTTTAATAAAGATTTACGAATCGCCATAAAGCTTTTTTTTTATTGGGCACATGACTTGACATACATTTTAGTCCATGAATTAAACTTTGAAAAATTGATCAAATATACAGTGCCGTTCACTTATGGTGAATCGTTACATCACTAGTGGCCGCGCATGCGCAGAACCTGATATCGAGACTGGTTCACTCATGGTCGAATACTTTTTTTTTCATTCATTACCATTCAAGTAGTCTCCCTTCCTCTAGTCGTAAACTATAAAATATCACGCCTGGCCTCGGAGTGCCATAAACCAAAATTTGCCGCGGACCAACTCGGTGTTTACCTGGAGATACGTACGGTACGATCGCCCTTGCGCCTTGCACTAATTGTTTCTTGATAGCACAGAATGTCAGATAGCTCCTAGGTAAAGTAAAAAGTAAAGTAAAAAGTTAAGTAAAAAGTAAAGTTTAAAAAAAAAGTTAAAAGTTAGGTAAATAACTTAGTAAAAGTTATTAAAAAGTAAAAAGTTATTAAAAAGTAAAAAGTAATTAAAAAGTAAAAGGTAATTAAAAAAGTTAAAAAGTTATTAAAAAGTAAAAGGTAATTAAAAAGTAAAAGGTAATTAAAAAAGTAAAAAGTTATTAAAAAGTAAAAAGTAATTAAAAAGTAAAAAGTAATTAAAAAAGTAAAAAGTTATTAAAAAGTTAAAAGTAATTCAAAAGTAAAAAGTAATTAAAATGTAAAAAGTAATTATAGAGTAAAAAGTAATTGAAAAGTAAAAAATAAAATAAAAAGTAAATAAAAAGTAGAAAATAAAATTTAATTTTAAAGTTAGACGTTAAGTAGATAAAGTAAAGTAGGCCTAAAATGTAATTAAAAAGTAAAAAAAAAGTAAAGTAAAATGTAATTAAAAAGTAAAAATAAAGTAAAGTAAAATGTAGTTAAAAAGTAAAAAATAACGTAAAGTCAAAAGTTATTAAAAAGTAAAACATAAAGTAAAGTAAAAAGTTATATAAAAATAAACAATAAAGTAAAGTAAAAAGTAATTAAAAAGTAAAAAATAAAGTAAAGTAAAAAGTAATTAAAAAGTAAAAAATAAAGTAAAGTAAAATGTAATTAAAAAGTAAAAAATTAAGTAAAGTAAAAAGTAATTAAAAAGTAAAAAATAAAGTAAAGTAAAATGTAATTAAAAAGTAAAAAATAAAGTAAAGTAAAAAGTAATTTAAAAATAAAAAATAAAGTAAAGTAAAAAGTAATTAAAAAGTAAAAAATAAAGTAAAGTAAAAAGTAATTTAAAAATAAAAAATAAAGTAAAGTAAAAAGTAATTATAAAGTAAAAAATAAAGTAAAGTAAAGTAGAGACTGACCGAAACCAATTTTTGTGTTTCGGCCGAAAACGAAACCATACCGAATATTATACATTGACTTTCGGCCCAAACCGAAGCCGAAACCAAAAATTTAACTACAACTTCGGCCGAAAACGAAAAAAAGACCGAAAATGCGAAACAAATGATTTCAAACGACTGCACATTTATGTGTAATATTAACTAGACTATGGGCACTCTATTTGAGTAAACCATTCTTTGGAGTGATTAAATAATTCTTTATTATTAACTTCAGTCTTCTACTTCACAGTAAATCTAGAGATGTTAATACCCTTTTTTCTCAAAACCTTTTTTCGGCTATAAATATCTTTTTTTTAAAACCCATTTTCGGTTTCCCCTCTCCACCCCCGGGCAAAGTAAGTTATAGTTTGGAAAAGACAAATTTGCATTGATTATAAAAAATAATACGAATAACCATTGATCATTTGAACGTGGTGAAATCTTTGTAAAAAAAACAGTTGATTTTGGATTAGCAGAAGTCAAAAGCTGTAGTGTCATGAATTTAGACCTTTATAATATTAATAATAAATCAGTGGATGTTAGATCTATATGTTAACACATTAAAAGAATATTTCTAGAATATAAATAAAATATCAGACTCATCTATCTAGGGTTGATAGACGTCCGGCAAGAAAATTAACAGTTTTTAAAAAGAACCTTACATGTTCTGGAAAGTTGTTGTTTTTAATTGCCCAAGTTGCTTTTCAGTCTACATTAAATAAAATGTTGGGTTAATTTTACTAATATACAATTATTGGCAGCTAATGTAATGAAACTGAACTGATTGTGGATTGTGAAACACTAAATATGTCATTCTTTTGTCTCTCTATGTCCTCCTTTTGAAGTTCAAGTATCTCGCAACCTTACGTCTTTGGGTCTGTTTGTCTGTTAAAAAAGCGTTCAGCATCAGTGGGGAAATTCCAGTTTTTTTCTTTTCGAATACATAGCGTTAACATCTGCATTTGCTGTTGTATGTGCTTGTATCGCAAATTTACAATCAATATTCGGAATTTGAAAAAAACAAAAAAAACATTATAATTCGCCTTTGACAAACGATTGTTTACAAGGAATATAATGTTAAGAAATTGTTTTGTGCTAATCAAACAGGGTTTACAAATATTTCTTCAGAAAAAAAAGATAAATAAATCGTGGGACACAGTTATGAATGATTTCCTCCCGAAATCCGGTTTTCGTTTAACATCACTACTTCCAGGGCCGGATTTAGACTTGATGGGGCCCTAAGCTATTTGAGATATGGGGCCCTTTATAAGTCTCAAGATATTTTATGTCAGTGCCAATTATGATTTTTTGGATACTTAGAGTAGAGGGTTAAACTAAAGTCAATTAAGAAGTAGGCCTATATAGATAGAGAAATAATAAATATTTAATTTAAAATCATTTTTATTCATAACAAACTTAAAAATGCAAACTCTGGTAAAAAGAAACAAAAGTTCTTTTAAAAGGCACAATTTACAATGGCTTATTATCTAATCTCTTGACACATGTTATAAGGATTCAGGAATTATATTAAACTAAAATATTTTCTTTTTTGTTTTTGCCATTATCATCAAAGGATAAACTGCGTAGTTTGTCAATTTCTATGCACATGAGACTGAGGGAATATAATTTATCTTGTCATTGTTGTTCTAAATTCATTTTTTTCCTCTTCAGTTGAGAAAACTTTATTTCTCCAGAGCAATTTGTAACCATCATACTAAAACACAATCTCAACATTACTTCTACATTATAGAATGCTGATTGGACATGATCGTTAAATATTACCTTATACAGATCCTGCTATGTCATACTATCATGTTCCGCTGAACCATAGGCTTGTCTATGTCTAACATATTGATGAAAATGTTTGATTTCTCCTACAAGATTCATGTTTTCGGGATATGTTTGGCATAAAGCACTAACTCCTTCACGAATCTCTTCATTTGTACCTTCTAATTTTGTTAAGAATTTTTTTTTTGCAGCATCATTATATACTGAGGCCCTCTGAATCTGTGCCAGACTTAACTCTAATGCATCTATCACAGGTATAAATGTTTTGATTCTGAACTTGGCTCTTGGCTCAAGGATTTCTAAAACAAAATCGTCATCATCATTGATATGCCTTCTTCTATATCTTCTTTTCTTGTAATCAACATCATGCAATTTTTCCTTTGCTTTTTCCTCAAAATGATCGAACATATCACTGGAACCTTTAACAAAATTCGAAAGTAAAACATACAGTTTCCTGCATAAGCTTACATAGAGAGTACTTTGTTTTGTTTTTTTTTTGCAGAAATTGACTAGTCTTGTGAAATTCACCCTGCAAGTAACTCCACAAATATAACATTACCATAAATTCAAACTCCTCCATTTTATTCAAAATTTGATTTCTTGTTTCGCCTTTCTCTGTAGTATCAATATGCAGCTGATGCAATGCAGAAATTATTCCATCATAGCTTAGCTATCAAGTATTGCACTTGTGGCCATTGAATGTGCTAGTATTTGACAAAGACTTGAGAACTTTTGAATCATCTTTGAAGAATGACAACAGTAGGCCTACTGCCCATCTATGTATAGATGATGAATAGAAATTATATATTTCTTGAACAATTCCAAAACGTTTACTGCATCTAAACAACAGTAAACTGCTGCTTTACCAACACGATTCAGGGAATAACCAGCAAATGGAATATTGACTATACATAGCATACTTGTTAATCTTCAATATTATTTCTTGCATACCATTGTATTTCCAAGACATATTTGCAGCATTATCATCTGGCTGGTCTCGACACTTACTAAAATCTATGTCGCACTTATTTGTAAGGTAATTCTGCACCATCTTAGCCATACTTTTCCCCGTGTGACTACCCATCTCTAGGAAAGTTAGAAAACGTTCAATTGGGAGTCCATCATCTGGTGACATATACCTCACAATAACAGTGAGCTGATCAATATTGGACCGGTCTGGGGTGGAATCTACAGAAGTACCCTGCAGATCTTAAATCATCCAAGATTGAGTCTCTTACTTTATGTGCCATAATTTGGACATTCATCACATATTCATCACACATTCATGACATATTCATCACATATTCATCACATATTCATCACATATTCATCACATATTCATCACATATTGTTTTAGAAAGATAAGATGTGACACCTGATAGTTTATTCCTATTTTTTTTTTAATATGGCTTGCTAGAAAAGGATCAAATGTTGCTATAAGGTAAACTAATCTAATGAAATTGCCACTTTGAGGAGAACCAAATGTTTCCTTATCTCCTCTGAAAGGTAAACCACGCTCTGCCATAGTAGGCCTAATTATAACTGCCATAAATCGTTCAAGACAATTTTTTCAGTAGCCTGCTGCCATTTATTATGTATATATATTATAATAATGCTGCAGCATATTTAATTTAAGTATATATGACAATTTCTCACTCGAACCATTGTTTATTTTGGGGGCCCCTAAGATGGTGGGGGCCCTAAGCTATAGCCTGTTTAGCTTATAGGTAAATCCGGCCCTAACTACTTCACACAGATTACTTCACAACAGTTTAACTAAATGAAAGTATCAATAAATGCAGCAATAGCGTAGCATTATAAATTTTGAAAGTTAAAATAGATATTCGGCTGATAACCGAAAGTCAGTAGGCCTATCAGTTTCGGCCAAAACCGTAAACAAACCGAAAACTAAAATTTTGGCTTCGGCCGAAACCAAACACACGCCGAATAGGGTTTTTTGCCTATTTCGGCGCCGAAAACGAAGCCGAAACCGACTATCGGTCGGTCTCTAAAGTAAAGTTATGTAAAGTATTCCCATATTCCCGTCGGGCCAAATAGATCCATCGCGCAGGGGAAGCAGCGTTCACTAGTTTTTGTGGCCACGTTATACAATGGGATTGTGTGGCGAGGATAATGCCCAGTCACCTTTACTTTGTCCCAAAACTAACTTCAGAACCGCGGAGCGAAAACAGGTCATAGGCAAGAACAAGTGGTGGTCGCGTTGTTGTAGTGCGTTGGATGCCATTTCGAGGGTCTCTGGTTTGAGCTGTGAAGAATCGTTGCGTATTCGATTTGGATTGTTCTGACTTTGACCTTGACCTGTTTAGACGTATCTGCCTCCATTCTTATTCCCGAATGCCTGGACATATATCTTTTACCACTAAATAATAAGTTGCACTGCTTGCAATAAGGTGCACTCTTTGTAAAACTTGCACTGTTTGTAGTAAGTTGCAGTGTTTGTAATAATAAAGTGCGTTGTTTGTAATAATAAAGTGCACTTTTTGTAATAATAAGTTGCACTGTTTGTAATAATAAGGTGCACTGTTTGTAATAAGTTGCACTGTTTCTAATAATAAGGTGCACTGTTTGTAATAAGTTGCACTGTTTGTAATAATAAGGTGCACTGTTTGTAATAAGTTGCACAGTTTGTAATAATACTGTGCACTATTTGTAATAAGTTGCACTGTTTGTAATAATAAGGTGCAGTGTTTGTAATAAGTTGCACTGTTTGTAATAATAAGGTGCGGTGTTTGTAATAAGGTGCACTGTTTGTAATAATAAGCTGCACTGTTTGTAATAATAAGTTGCACTGTTTGCAATAATAAGGTGCTCTGTTTGTAATAAGTTGCACTGTTTGTAATAATACTGTGAAATGTTTGTAATAAGTTGCACTGTTTGTAATAATAAGTTTCACTGTTTGTAATAATAAGGTGCACTGTTTGTAATAAGTTGCACTGTTTGTAATAATAAGGTGCAGTGTTTGTAATAATAAGGTGCACTGCTTGTAATAAGGTGCACTGTTTGTAATAATAAGCTGCACAGTTTGTAATAATAAGTTGCAATGTTTATAATAATAAGGTGCACTGTTTGTAATAATAAGGTGCACTGTTTGTAATAAGTTGCACTGTTTGTAATAATAAGGTGCAGTATTTTTAATAATACGGTCCACTGTTTGTAATAATAAGGTGAAGTGTTTGTAATAAGTTGCACTGTTTGTAATAATAAGGTGCGGTGTTTGTAATAAGGTGCACTGTTTGTAATAATAAGCTGCACTGTTTGTAATAATAAGTTGCACTGTTTGCAATAATAAGGTGCTCTGTTTGTAATAAGTTGCACTGTTTGTAATAATACTGTGAAATGTTTGTAATAAGTTGCACTGTTTGTAATAATAAGTTTCACTGTTTGTAATAATAAGGTGCACTGTTTGTAATAAGTTGCACTGTTTGTAATAATAAGGTGCAGTGTTTGTAATAATAAGGTGCACTGCTTGTAATAAGGTGCACTGTTTGTAATAATAAGCTGCACAGTTTGTAATAATAAGTTGCAATGTTTATAATAATAAGGTGCACTGTTTGTAATAATAAGGTGCACTGTTTGTAATAAGTTGCACTGTTTGTAATAATAAGGTGCAGTATTTTTAATAATACGGTCCACTGTTTGTAATAATAAGGTGAAGTGTTTGTAATAATAAGATGCACTGTTTGTAATAAGTTGCACTGTTTGAAATAAGGTGCACTGTTTGTAATAAAGTGGACTGCTATTTTTTTTTTCAAAAGCTATATACAGTGCATTTACGCATTCATCAATAAAAGGTCTACTAGAGGAGCCGACTTAAGTAAGTAAAGTACATTTTGCACCAAATCGATCATAGGGCCACGGCTTATTAGGGGATTGTGTGGCCAGTGCAATGCCCAGCCGCCTTTACTTTACCCGAATTAAAGTCAGGTAAACATCAGAGCTGGGAAGACACGGGGACAACCCCCAGTCCCAGGAACAAATCCTAGCCTTCACCGGGATTCGAACTCAGACCCTTCATGACCACCGTGATCCTGTAACCGACTTACATGGCCACTGTAAACGTTCTCATCTTATATGTTAGGCTACATACGCTCCTACTATAAAGAAGTTTATTGTATCTTACGGTTTTCCGTTCTATGAGTCTAGTCTTTGGACTTTATTCATTTTTAAAATTCATTATATATTCTTGAAGCATGTTAATGTTAGTGGTTTGTATACCTAAACTACTGTACCTATGTTGTTGTTTTTTTTTTTGTGTATGTGAAAAACAGCCTATATGAAACTATTTTACAACATTAGTGTCCATACTAATGAACGAACCGCCATCTTAATAAATGCCTACAATAAATAAACATGTCGTAACCCTTCTCGTACCGACCTACTTCTATCTATGCTGCCTTCAGTTCCGCTATATACGCGCCCGGGACTGTAAGGGTTAAGACGAACAAAGCGAAAGAAATGAGGCCGTTGAGGAGAAATACGTTTGTGGACTTCGAAGCATTTGAAGCATTTTATCTGCTTAGCTCAGACAGACCCGTCAACAGTGGCGAAAGTAAAGGCGGAGGGCTGGTTGTCTATATAAACAAACAATATTGCATTATCAACTGCATTACAACAAAAAAAAAAGGGTATGCACACAGAATAGAATTAATGTGCGCCAGCCTCAGGCCACGCTATCTACCGTGAGAATTCAAACAAATATAGGCTACGTAATAAGACTTCAGTCAGCCAGAATACAATAGCTGACTACTAATGGATATTTTCTTGTATGATAATTAAATTTGAATGATAGTGTGCGTGAATTTCTATTTAAATAGCTTTTTTATATTATAGTTTCAAAAATGCTGAAAGACAAAACATCTGTAATCAAGACTAATTTACATATGTTTGGATCAATAAAGAAATATTATCTTATTTTCTATTAGTGTTTGCTACATTATTTAAAAAGAAAAAAAGACCACCCACCACCCCCAACTGTCTGGGGCACTTTTGTTACATTAGAAAGTTGCTTAAAGGCATCAGTTAGGTGTCAACGATCTATATGGTGAATAGCGTAAACCACCAGTTTATCTAAACTCTAAAGACTCAAATCGGTGGGCCAAAGCACAGGCACAGTAACACCTCCCTACCAAGAAAACACATTAGGCCTACTTGGTCATTAGATAGATGTAGTCATTTCCTCAATTAAACTATTCAGCCGGAATTGTTGTAACGGATTTTTAAAATTACCTTGAAAACAAACAACAGGAAAATAACACTTATTCGTTAACACTTATTTGTTAACACTTATTTGTTAACATTTATTTGTTGTTGTTTTAGTTGATTGTAGTGAATAGGAATTTTGAATGTTTTCTATGTGCCAAGTTTCCGCTAGATAGGATGACGTCAAGTGGATGAATTAGACTTCTGTTTACTTAGCTCCTTACCACCCAGCCACAAAGACTGAAAAAAAAATCATACATATAAAAATAAACATGAAACAATATTTATCTGTTAGAATGTAAATTATAACAATATATAGGTCTACATATTTGGCCTACATTCTAATAAATAAATGTGCAAAATATCAACAACTAATTCGTAGAATTTTACGACAGAAGTAAAAAAAATTATTAATTTTTATCTCTTTGCCTTTCAGAGTAAGTATTTATGGTTTTATTAGTTTTGTAATTCTCAATTATGGATTTCTGAAAAAAACAAAAGTGCGCTGTTTCTCTTTAAACTTATGATCATTATAAAAATGCCAATATTTTCTGGCATTACATGAAAACGTATCTGAAAGAGTTTATTTCTTAATATGTGAATTACAATTGGTTTTATTGAATTGTTAAAACTATTCTAGCATGTGTATATCCCAACGTCAATTGAATTTTTGTGTATGTTCCAACGTTAGTTATGTTTTTGTGTATGTTCCAACGTCAATTGAATTTTTGTGTATGTTCCAACGTTAGTGATGTTTTTGTGTATGTCCCAACGTCAATTGAATTTTTGTGTATGTTCCAACGTCAATTGAATTTTTGTGTATGTTCCAACGTTAGTGATGTTTTTGTGTATGTCCCAACGTCAATTGAATTTTTGTGTATGTTCCAACGTCAATTGAATTTTTGTGTATGTTCCAACGTTAGTGATGTTTTTGTGTATGTTCCAACGTCAATTGAATTTGTGTGTATGTTCCAACGTTAGTGATGTTTTTGTGTATGTCCCAACGTCAATTGAATTTTTGTGTATGTTCCAACGTCAATTGAATTTTTGTGTATGTTCCAACGTTAGTGATGTTTTTGTGTATGTCCCAACGTCAATTGAATTTTTGTGTATGTTCCAACGTCAATTGAATTTTTGTGTATGTTCCAACGTTAGTGATGTTTTTGTGTATGTTCCAACGTCAATTGAATTTGTGTGTATGTTCCAACATTAGTTTTGTTTTTGTGTATGTTCCAACGTCAATTGAATTTTTGTGTATGTTCCAACGTTAGTTATGTTTTTGTGTATGTTCCAACGTCAATTGAATTTGTGTGTATGTTCCAACGTTAGTTATGTTTCTGTGTATGTTCCAACGTCAATTGAATTTGTGTGTATGTTCCAACGTTAGTTATGTTTTTGTGTATGTCCCAACGTCAATTGAATTTTTGTGTATGTTCCAACGTCAATTGAATTTTTGTGTATGTCCCAACGTCAATGGTGTCTTTGAACTCTTGAGCGGTGAATGTACTTTTCCGAGATGTATTTCTGAATGTCAAGGGAAAAAATAAACCACTTCAGAATATTTTTCATTTTGAATCATCAACGCCATTAAATCTATTTAGCTTTATTCTTCTGTTGTCGTCCTTTATCTTAGGAGAATTTATTGCATTTCATGTTTAGACTTTACTTGTTTTTTGCGATCAAAACTCATAACACCCTACCACAACAGCCACCAACTCTGATCAATATTGTTATGTGTCTATAGCATGTTATGATGGTTTCTGTATTGTATTTGAACTTTTTCTCACCAGTTAATTTGTATTTTTTAATTTTTATTTAATTTTGGTGTAGAGAATTTTTGCGTAGATAGTTATTTATTATGACGCAATAACAGCAATATTTTTTCTCGTAATCTCTAACACTTTCTATTAAACCTTTTGTCTTTAGCATTCGGGAAACTTCGGGAAAATCCTTTCTAGTACTTACTGCAGAGAAATCTATATAATAATAATAAATAATGATAATTGTTTTATATATAGCGAGTGTATCCTTATTATTAAATTTAGCATGCTCAGTGCGCTCTTCGAATCAATTGGAGTGGCAGTTGTTATGGTATGTAAGGCACATAGCCATTAGCCAAAGAGAAAGGTATTTACAAGGGCTGTTGTGTCGATTTTTTCCTTCGCTAAAAGGAAGCTACTAATTACTAACTAGTGAAGTTGAAATGTTATTATTGTCTACAAACTCAAGCATTAAATTCTTCTTTAAACATTCGTCGAGCGGCTTGAGTGTATTATTTCATAGTGAGCAACGACCTAGACAGACAACAAAAGGCCCGGATTTGTAACAATATTAACCCTTCCCGTACCGACCTACTTCTATCTATGCTGCCTTCAGTTCCGCTATATACGCGCCCGGGACTGTAAGGGTTAATAGTCTGTACTCTAAGTAGCGCATGTATTCCGAATGTCACATTGGTCCCAGGAAAGACTCCCACTCCGCAACGACGGGGGCACGGTGGACGATCGGCAACGCGTTCGGATGGCGTACCGAAGGCCCTGGGTTCGAATCCTGGTGAAGGTTAAGATTTTTTTTCCCGGGTCTGGAAGATGTCCCTGAATCTACCCAGCTCTGATGGGTACGTGCCTTTAGTTAAGGTAAAGAAAAGGCGGCTGGGCTTTGTGCTGGTCACACAATCCCTTCTTATGCCGCGGCCGCAGAAACTGGTCCGATGGGATACTTTACTTTTTTTTCCACCGCAACGACGGGGATCTGTGGGCCGATGTTGTTATTTTTAAAGTCAGCGGTGTTTTTATTTCTGACGTCTGCACCGTGGTTCGAACCCATAATGTCGAGCTTGTGAGTCAAGCTCACTGTCGACTTAGCTTTCCAACAAATATACAATAATATAATACAATAATACACCATTTTCATAATGTGAACATGGAGCAAGTTGAACGGCGTTCACAAGTTTCTGTTGCCACGGCATACAGAGGATTCGTATGGCCAGTACAATGTGATGTTAAAATTCCTTTTTCTATTTCCCAACTCATGCCAGGTTCCTGTCGGAGCTGGCTAGACTCAGGGACACCCTCCAAACCCAAGGAAGAAATACAAACAACTGATATTGGCCAGGATTCGAACTCGGGACCTACGGTACGGCAATCAAAGTGCGCTACCACTAGGCCAACGTTTCGTCCCTTACTGTAAAATAACAGAAGGGGTGTGGGGGGGGGGAATATTGGGTCGCTATGACTTATTATTGGACCTACGTGACAAACAGGTCGTGCATTCCAATCTCCGCCACAATCACACAATCACTAACCGCATTGTGTTTACCAGGGTGGGTTGGAAGGGGGGGGGGGCGTCAGAGTAACCGGATACTGCAGTGCGACTGCCTGGACAAAGGATTGAAATGTCTGCAGGTGAAAAAAAAAATGTGTAGTCACCACCACCCTTACCATTGCTTACCCCCACCTCCCCACCTCCCCACATCTTTCCTGAAGATTTGTTTTGTGTCCCTCCGCCCCACCTTGACATTTGACACAGTCTGGGTGAACATAGTTTCTGTTGTTGAGGAGGAGGGGGGGGGGTTAGTGTGCTTGCACGTTATAGAAAGTGCGAGTCGCGGAACTCACTTTCCATTGATCTCTTCGGGGTTGTGGGCGTGAAGGGGCGGGTTGTGGGACATGAGTAGGCCTAGTCCAAGCTTGTAGTACTACAGTAACTTCACCCTGTTGTTGATAAATGTGTTATTTGTGCATATGTATCAATTAAAAAGTTTTCATGCTGTATTTAGAATGGTATCGAAAATTCATTTAGAGTTATTTATTACGAAGTAAAGATTATTTGCGTACACCAATATGTGTTCTCGTAAAATCTACACATTTCTAGTATGCACTATCTTTCACATTTTGAAAACTTCGGTGGGAAAATCCATTCCAGCACTTTCTGCACCAAAACCTATATAAGACATGCAGAGGCGTAGTTCGTTGTTGTTGTGCATAGCGATAAAGGAGCTACTTATTATGGACATTAGTTCAAACATTAAATTCTTCATTAAACGTTCATTGAGTGGCTTGACTGTATTATTTAATTGTCAACCAGACGGACCAGGCCCTAAACGGATGACAAAAGATTTGGACTGTAACATTTGACATTTGTTGTTGTTTTTTTCCACTTCAAACAAGAGTCTTTTCTGGCCCTCGAGAAGCCAACATCTTCTTATCTTTTATGGTTCAGATGCTGATTCGTTCATTTGTGATATGTGCAGGGCCGGCTCGTCCATATTGGCAACCTCAGCCTAGGGCACAAAATTTAGGGGAATGCATTATTGAGGATTTCAAATATTTTTTTTGTGGATTTAAAAATATAAACTAAATTAATGTTTAGTACTTCTGCGCGCTACTAGCATAGCCGGACGAATTACTAGGTAATGAAAGGCGAAGGGTATTTTATTCAAGTTGTCTTAGAAAATAGGAAAGTATGCCCAAAAGTTTCTCCCCGCCAAAGTCACTTTAATGAGGGCGGACAATTTTTTTTCCCATAGGGCGTCAAAAACTCTATCGCCGGTACTGGATATGAGTTGAGTCTTACGTTTTGATCTTGAATTATTCCGATATTTAGCACCTTCTGCAATTGCATCTAAAATATATAAAAAAATGCGGACATAACGAGGCCCTACTAAAAAGTACAGTTTTTTATTGCCTTCTCCCAATCGCAGTCACTCTGTAGATATTGTAGACAGTGTCGGCGCATGGGGACGAGATAACGATTCAGCACTGGGTGTTTGTTCAGCTAGCCATAAAACCTAAATATATATTATAGATATGAAAATAGAACGCACCGTTCTGGCAATCCCGTAGGCATGTTAATGTATGTAGGTCAATAATTTCACGGTCAAGGTTAGTAGAAAGCACAAGTCGCAAACTAGAGTCATATCTATAATGAATTTACTTGACCTTACCTTTTGACTGGAGATATTTTTATGTCAATGTAAGTAGTTACTGGGATGTCAATGTAAGAAGTTACTGGGATGTCAATGTAAGTAGTTACTGGGATGTCAATGTAAGAAGTTACTGGGATGTCAATGTAAGTAGTTACTGGGATGTCAATGTAAGTAGTTACTGGGATGTCAATGTAAGTAGTTACTGGGATGTCAATGTAAATAGTCACTAGGATGTCAATGTAAGTAGTTACTTTAATGAAAGTAGTTACCGGGATGTCAATGTAAGTAGTTACTGGGATGTCAATATAAGTAGTTACTGGGATGTCAATGTAAGTAGTTACTGAAATGTAAGTAGTTACTGGGATGTCAATGTAAGTAGTTACTGGGATGTCAATGTAAGTAGTTACTGAAATGTAAGTAGTTACTGGGATGTCAATGTAAAAAGTTACTGGGATGTCAATGTAAGTAGTTACTGGGATGTCAATGTAAGTAGTTACTGGGATGTCAATGTAAAAAGTTACTGGGATGTCAATGTAAGTAGTTACTGGGATGTCAATGTAAGTAGTTACTGGGATGTCAATGTAAGTAGCTATTGGGATGTCAATGTAAGTAGTTACTGTGATGTCAATGTAAGTAGTTACTGGGATGTCAATGTAAAAAGTTACTGGGATGTCAATGTAAGTAGTTACTGGGATGTCAATGTAAGTAGTTACTGGGATGTCAATGTAAGTAGTTACTGGGATGTCAATGTAAGTAGTTACTGGAATGTAAGTAGTTACTGGGATGTCAATGTAAGTAGTTACTGGGATGTCAATGTAAGTTGTACTAGGATGTCAATGTAAGTAGTTACTGGGATGTCAATGTAAAAAGTTACTGGGATGTCAATGTAAGTAGTTACCGGGATGTCAATGTCAATGTAAGTAGTTACTGGGTTGTCAATGTAAGTAGTTACTGAAATGTAAGTAGTTACTGGGATGTCAATGTAAAAAGTTACTGGGATGTCAATGTAAGTAGTTACTGGGATGTCAATGTAAGTTGTACTGGGATGTCAATGTAAGTAGTTACTGCGATGTCAATGTAAGTAGTTACTGGGATGTCAATGTAAAAAGTTACTGGGATGTCAATGTAAGTAGTTACTGGGATGTCAATGTAAGTAGTTACTGGGATATCAATGTAAGTAGTTACTGCGATGTCAATGTAAGTAGTTACTGCGATGTCAATGTAAGTTGTACTGGGATGTCAATGTAAGTTGTACTGGGATGTCAATGTAAGTAGTTACTGCGATGTCAATGTAAGTAGTTAATGTAATGTAAGTAGTTACTGGGATGTCAATGTAAGTAGTTACTGGGATGTCAATGTAAAAAGTTACTGGGATGTCAATGTAAGTAGTTACTGGGATGTCAATGTAAGTAGTTACTGGGATGTCAATGTAAGTTGTTACTGGGATGTCAATGTAAGTAGTTACTGGGGTTTAGGGGAGAATGATCACCTAGTTGTGAATCGGTCATTATCTTTTCTTTGTTATCTTATCTTATTCTTTCATTATTGCCTTGTTTGCTCTATCTTTCCCAGTCTCCATTCCCTATTATTACAGTTTCTCCATATCCTTCACCCAATATTTGTTTGTTTTTATTGTTCAAACATTGCTTATTCTCTCTCATTCTCTCCCTTTCTTCCCCCCCCCCTCACTCACTCCCAGTTATTTCAAATATTTCCCCATGGCCAATCTCTATTTTCGTTTACTTCATCAAAAAAAACATGTTATAATCTATAAATTATCTCCCCTGTCTCATTTAATTATCATAGTTTATGTAAAGTTATTTCCACCATTAAGACCTTTAACTACTGCAGGATTTAACATACATATTACCTGACTTTAGCATATTTGTACCATTTCTTAATTTATTTATGACGTCGATGTGACGTCCAAGGTATTTATGGAGTTTAACAATTTTTTTAAAGTAAAAATAATTCTTACAATCTAATTTTGATATTTCGTTCATTCAGTCAGTACCAGGAACTCCCATCCCCACCCTGACCATTCCCTGGACCAATCACAAGTACACACAAACTCTCTATCACTATTTTATTATATCCGCATATTAGGCTACATTGTCTCATTCTTTTATCATTGTTTTGTAAAAGCCACAAAGAAGAAAACAAAACAAGAAGACAAAACGAACAAACCAACAGACGAAAAGACGAACAGACGGATAAACAACAAGCAAACAGACGAACCAAAACCAATTAACGAACAAAAAAAGATACGAAAAGACGAACAGACGAAAAGACGAATAGGTTAAAAGACGAACAGACGAACGGACGAATAGAAGAACCAAAAAAGAAACGAAAGACGAACAGACTAATAAACAACAAGTGAAAAGACGAACAGACGAACAAACAGAAAAACTAACAAACAGACATACAGATGAAAAGACGATCAGACGAATAGACGAGCGAACGAAAAAACAAACAGACGGACAAAGTAACAAACGAACGGACGAATAGAAGAACAAACAAACTAATGAACAGACGAACAGATGATAAGACGATCGGACGAATAGGCGAATGGATGAATGGACGAATAGACGGACAAAGTAGCAAACTAACATGCGAGCAAGCAAAGCACACAAACAAAGAAACGAATCAACAAATAAATGAAACGAAGAATGCCTATAGGAAAAAAATCCTTACATTAACCAGTCTAATGAAAACAACTACATCCAAATGGTTTGATTAGAAGGACGAAAGTTATCATAATAATAATACTCGGGGCCAGGATACATAACCTAGTTATTAAAGCATGCAAGATAACAAAAGATACGGTATATTGCGTAGTTCCTAATTTGATGACAGTTAACCCTTACAGTCCCGGGCGCGTATATAGCGGAACTGAAGGCAGCATATGTCGGTACGGGAAGGGTTAAGAAAGTAAAGAATCCAGTTTCTGTGGCTAGGGTATACTAGGATATTGTGTGGCCAGCACAGTGCCCATCTTTACTTTACCCCCAACTTAAGTCTCGATCGCTCCCTTGATGTCAGAGTGGTCAAGGAAAATGAAACTCTTTCACCTTATCAAAAATAAGTCAAGTCAATACAAATAAGTCAATACCCGTCGGGGCAAACTGATCATAGGGCTGGTGAAGCAGTGTTCACCAGTTTCTGTGGCCGCGGATGTGGGGATTGTGTGTCCAGCACAATGCCAAAGTCACAAGGCCATCAGGTCCCGGGAAAAAAAACCTAGCCTGCACCAGGATTCGAACCCGGGACATTCGGATCGCCAGTCGAACGCGCTGCCGATCGGCTACAGTGCCCCATATTTAATCGAATATAAAACAACAAATGCAACATTTATAATGAAGGTTGAAACCGTGAGAAACAAAGGCCATTCAGCCTTCATTCGTTAATATCCTGGTTTCTTACATGTGTCTTTCTCTTACGCTATAAAAAAAAATGTCACGGACGCGTCTTCTCTACAAAAGTATGTTAGGTCCGTTTCGTGCAGTATTCGCATTGTACTTTTTTTATTGAAGCTGAGAAATAATTTCCCTTTCTTTGTTGTTTGAAAAAAAAAAGGAAAGGCTACAGTTTAGAAGCTTGTTCATTGTGTTTAAACTATTGGACTTTAGCGGAACAGTGTTCCGAGTGAGTTCGTGTTCCAATTTTTTTTTTCTTTTAACAATCCTTTTTATATAAACGCCCCCGCTGGGTCGGTGAAGCAGCGTGCAGCAATTTCTGTGGCCACGTTATAGTAGGAGATTGTGTGGCCTTATCGTTTAAAAACAAATGCAACATTTATGATGAATATATAGAAGCGTGAGAAACAAGTCCATTTTCCTGTTTTATGAAAAGAGCCATAATAAAGAAAATAGGCCTATTTTTCGGTTAAATAACAAAAAATTGGGACGAAATACTAAATTGCAAAACAAAAAATGGATATAAAGGATTTATAGGAAATCGTTGTTTATAATGGCGGTTTAATTAATAGTCAGGACTATTTGGCCTGTTTTTTTCCCCCAAATCCTGTGTTTGTTAGTGATTTGTACATAAGCAGCAACGTAACTCATCGATCAACTAATCAAAAACGTGTTTCCTTTCTACTAATGTCGTTATTCATTGCTTACTCTCCAATGTATAGTTTACTCTCCAGTGTAAAATTTACTCTCCAATATATAGTTTACTCTCCAATGTATAGTTTACTCTCCAATGCATAGTTTACTCTCTAATGTATAGTTTACTCTCCAGTGTAAAATTTACTCTCCAATGTATAGTTTACTCTCCAAAGTATAGTTTACTCTCCAGTGTAAAATTTACTCTCCAATATATAGTTTACTCTCCAATGTATAGTTTACTCTCCAATGTATAGTTTACTCTCCAATGTATAGTTTATTCTCAAATGTATAGTTTACTCTCCAATGTATAGTTTGCTCCCCCAATGTATAGTTTACTCTCAAATGTATAGTTTACTCTCCAATGTATAGTTTACTCTCCAATATATAGTTTACTCTCCAATGTATAGTTTACTCTCCAATGTATAGTTTGCTCCCCCAATGTATAGTTTACTCTCAAATGTATAGTTTACTCTCCAATATATAGTTTACTCTCCAATGTATAGTTTACTCTCCAATGTATAGTTTGCTCCCCCAATGTATAGTTTACTCTCAAATGTATAGTTTACTCTCCAATGTATAGTTTACTCTCTAATGTATAGTTTATTCTCCAATGTATAGTTTACTCTCCAATGTATAGTTTACTCTCCAATGTATAGTTTACTCTCCAATGTATAGTTTACTCTCCAATGTATAGTTTACTCTCCAATGTATAGTTTACTCTCTAATGTATAGTTTACTCTCCAGTGTATAGTTTACTCTCCAATGTATAGTTTACTCTCCAATGTATAGTTTACTCTCCAATGTATAGTTTATTCTCCAATGTATAGTTTACTCTCAAATGTATAGTTTACTCTCCAATGTATAGTTTATTCTCCAATGTATAGTTTACTCTCCAATGTATAGTTTACTCTCCAATGTATAGTTTACTCTCCAATGTATAGTTTACTCTCCAATGTATAGTTTACTCTCCAGTGTATAGTTTACTCTCTAATGTATAGTTTACTCTCCAATGTATAGTTTACTCTCCAATGTATAGTTTACTCTCCAATGTATAGTTTACTCTCCAATGTATAGTTTACTCTCCAATGTATAGTTTACTCTCCAATGTATAGTTTACTCTCCAATGTATAGTTTACTCTCCAATGTATAGTTTACTTTCCAATGTATAGTTTACTCTCCAATGTATAGTTTACTCTCCAATGTATAGTTTACTCTCCAGTGTATAGTTTACTCTCTAATGTATAGTTTACTCTCTAATGTATAGTTTACTCTCTAATGTATAGTTTACTCTCCAATGTATAGTTTACTCTCTAATGTATAGTTTACTCTCCAATGTATAGTTTACTCTCCAATGTATAGTTTACTCTCCAATGTATAGTTTACTCTCCAGTGTATAGTTTACTCTCCAATGTATAGTTTACTCTCCAATGTATAGTTTACTCTCTAATGTATAGTTTATTCTCCTTGTGGAGATTTTTTATGTCAGTCAGCGTTGAATGATTGAACTGTTTCCTTTACAGCAGGGGTGTCTGTCTAAAGCAGTGGTTCCCAAACTTTTTTAGGCCGCGACCCCTTTTTACAGTTTATCATGGTTTGGCGACCCCCCACCCCAAAAAAAAATAAAAATTATTAATAATTTCGTTTCTAGTTTATTACTGCATTTTGCGACTGTTATGAATTGTAATGTAAATATCTAATATGCAGGATGTATTTTTATTGTTACGAATTGAACCTAATTAAAGCATAGCGATTAATCATTAAAAATAAAAGAAAACATAAAAACAAATGTAATTAAATATTGCAAGATATCGGTATAAGCTTAGGCCTATATTTCTAATTACAACACGAACGTCAGCTATTGTGATGGTTGACATTGCGTATTTCTCATCGGTTCAGAAATTCTTGGGACAGTCTTTGCAAGAGCTTAACTAATCAGTTCACCTCCAACAATAAGTCTACTTTGTTTAGACTTGATAACCAACAAGGTGGAAAAGCATGTTTACTAAGATATTTTGTTGGAAATGGAAGAAAATGGCACAACACAATCTCAGTCATAATAGTTTATGACTGCAAACATTTGATTCAGAATTTTGTACCTGGCATTATAGAGAAATCAGTTCTCTATGCATCGATACCCAGGCCCAGTCAAGAGAGATAGGTGTAATATTTGCAGTAAGTCATGCACAGCGAAACAACGAGCCATTCAATGTGACACCTGTGATGAATGGTACCATGCTTCATGCTTACATATGAACACCCCAGTTTATATAGCGCTAGGAAATAAAGATGCCTCTTGGCAATGTGTACAGTGTGGGTTGCCACAATTTAGTTCAGGTCTGTTTAATTCTCATGACCTGGACACCACTAACCCCTACAGTGCCTTGACAAGCCCAGAAGTTAATAACTTAGACCTAAATAAACCTTTAGCTAGATCAACACCAATTAAAATAATTAAAAAGACACTCTTCAACACTAAATACCGTAAAACCCCTAATCAGCATAACCTTAAATCACTAACAATAAACTTCCAAAGCATTAAAAATAAAACCGCTGATTTGGAAATCCTAATAAATAAAGAAGAACCAGACATAATTGCAGGTTCCGAAACATGGCTTAGCCCAGATATTTACAACACAGAGATATTCAATAATAATTATGAAATTTTAAGGAAAGATAGGTCAGACAGGCATGGAGGAGTCTTACTAGCCATAAAATCTACTCTAATAGCTGAAGAAATTAAAATAGAATCTAAAAATAACATAGAGTCAGTCTTTTGTAAAATAAGTAGACCTAATTCTAAACCACTAATTGTAGGCAGTGTTTATAGACCACCAAACTCAACATCAGAGTACATGACTGATCTATGTAATCAGATGACAAGTATTGAAGCTAAATATAAAAATGCTATAATTTGGATAATGGGAGACTTCAACCTCCCTGATATAAATTGGAATAGCTACTCTATAGAAAAACACCAAAACATAAAAGAAATAAATGAAATGTTTATCAATACCATCCAAAATCTAAACTTAAATCAAATTAATAAAAAACCAACAAGAAACCATAATATACTAGATTTATTCTTAACAAACAGACCAGGACTAGTAGTAGATTATGAAATAATTCCTGGACTTTCAGATCATGATATTGTCAGAGTAAATAACAAAATAAAAACCCAAATAAACAAGAAACCTAAAAGAATAATTTACCTCTGGAATAAATGTAACACAACAGAACTACATCAAGCAGCAATAAAATTCCAAACCAATTTTCTTACTAAATACAATATAAATAGTCCAGTTGAAGACATTTGGCAATTCATAAAAACCAACTTAAAAGCAATAATGGCTGATTCTGTGCCAACAAAACAAACATCAAATAAAATTAACAAATGTTGGTTTAACACTAAACTAAAGAAACTGTGTAAACAAAAAGAAAATCTATTCAAAAAGTTTAAGGCAACTAATTCAATTAGACTACATAAAAAATACCTAAAAATTAAACATTTAACTCAGAAACTAAGCAGACAGCTGCAAAATGAATATGTAAACAATGTAATCTCTAAAGATAATAATAAAAACTTATGGTCCTACATTAAATCAAGAAAAATGGACATGTAACCCGGTAGTTGTGGATTCGACTCGGTTACACGTGTGGTGGAAGTTTCAACTCACACCCTTGGCTTCGTTGGTCTGGAGGTATCTTTTGAAGTCGGATGGCAGCCTCTACTGTACTTTTGCAAATTTATATTTGACACCTTTCCTTAGACGTGGCTTCGTAAACGTCTAAGTCTAACAAACAATGTCACGTTCTAACCAAACAGTAACCAACGCTGTTGTCTTATGATAGAAAACTGTATGACTTTATTCAATGGTAGCGGAAAATGGCTAGCAGTAATAATACAATGATGAAAGTGAACTATTAGCAGATGCAGGCAATTCATCAACAAAATGCAGAACTTCGTGACTAAACTGGCATATAAAATGGTGAATCAAACAACCTGAGTAGAACAATATTTACAATAGTTAGATCTGACTTCTAACTAAAATGAAAGTGTGTCTGCTTAAGAGACTGGCGCTAGGACTAAATTTACAGCGAACAGTTTCAACTTATATAGCGGACATGAAGAGGGGGAGTGTAAACTATACCAATGGTTTGACATCTGGTACTAAATTTTGAGATCAACAGAAGGATCTCCCTGGCCTTAGAAAGTCGCCCAATTATGGGCCATTTGCAGAAGGCCAGAGCTATGCATAAAAATGTCAATGTCCATCGTTGGCGATCAGAAAAAATGATATCAACTGGAATTATATTTCCTGAAACAGTGACAAGATAAGGTAGGAAATATATGGTCACCCAGGAAGGTGGAAAAAGGGGGGGGGCGAGAGGGCGCGATATTCACGAGACTATGTGACCCTTAATTGCAATCTGGACACTGGTCGTTAAATTCGTACGCCATTCAAAGTTGGTAAGGGGGGATAACCACGTCGCGGGTGGAAAAGGTGACACTGGAAGGTTGGGGGGGGGCGGTATAGTATCATTTTACTTGGCCGGGAAACCCCGCTATATGGGAACAAGGTAATATACTAACATTTACAAACAACATTTATATTTCTAAACCTTCTCTCTCTCTCTCTCTCTTACGCTTAATCAAAATAATGTACATATATTCCTAATCCATACATGGTTGTGATGCTAATACATTTGTTATAAACATTGGCAGTTATAAAATTCGGCCTATGTGACGACCGATTCGTTTCCATTCGTCACAATATCCCCACCAACAAAAGTTCTTATCTATGATAAGAACTGTTAATAAGCGCTATTACGAGAACAATCGCGAGATTATACACCCCAAAAGTTACAAGTCTATAACACAAAAAAAAACTAAGAGGTAAACTGAGATACTTACAGATTTATGATAATGGCAGAATATGTACACATTAAACAAGGAGGGCTTCTTAGTTCTCTCCAGTTTCTTCCGCAATAGGATGGCGGCTGAGGAAATCTGATAGGCAGTTTTCTGGACCTGGTATGTACTGGGTTTTAAAAGAATACTGGGACAACGTCAGGGAGTGTCGCATTAGTCGGCGGTTAAGATTTTTGGCTGAAGCCATGAATGTGAGGGGTCGGTGGTCTGTCTGCAAAGTAAACTGTTTTCCGTACAAGTATGTTTGGAATTTTTCTATCCCATTAACTACAGCTAAACATTCTAGCTCGATAATGGGGTAGTTCATTTCTGCTTTGGTCAATTTCCGGCTAGCATAAGCTATTGGGTAAAGTCTGTCGTCGTCTGGGTCGGTCTGAATAAGGACTGCGCCCAGTCCGGAAAAACTAGCGTCTGTCCTAATAACGAACTGTCTTGATAAATCAGGGAGTCGTAAGATCGGTTTGTCGACTAGAGCTGCCTTCAGTGTGGTAAACGCACGTTCGCAATTGTCATCCCATAATATTGGATCAGGTTGTCCCTTCTTAGTGAGGT
Organism: Anisus vortex; assembly: GCA_949126835.1. NCBI lineage: Eukaryota > Metazoa > Mollusca > Gastropoda > Planorbidae > Anisus > Anisus vortex. The sequence goes on from OX421499.1 coordinate 4,410,127, forward strand.
CTGACAACGGGGCGGCTATAGTGTTGTAATTGGCTACGAACTTTTGATAATAGCCACAGAAACCAAGAAATGACCTTACCCCTGATTTGGTGGTGGGCCTCGGGGCGTCTCTGAGTTTAGCTATTTTGTCCTCAGCTGGCATGAGGTGGTTACATTCTACCATGTGGCCTAGAAATTTTAACTTGTCAAATCCTATCATACATTTGGAGGGACGCGCAGTGAGACCGGTTTCCCGCAACCTTTTTAAGAGAAGCTCAATAAGTTCAAGGTGTTCAGCCCAGGTTTCGGTTGCCACTAAAATATCATCAATGAAATTAGAAATTCCAGGTCTCTGTATCGGTTGCAATAACTTCCTCATCATGCGGGTGAAAACGCAAGGGGAGTTGTTCAGACCAAAGGGAACAGTCTGGAATTCAAAATGCCCCTGGGGTGTACTAAATGCGAGAAAAGGGCGGGAACTCTCACGTACTTCAATCTGATAAAACCCTTTGCTGAGATCAAATTTTGAAAAGAAGCGAGCATTGGCTAAATTGGCAAATAAGGTATCAGGGTCAGGCATGGGCTCCGCTTGAAACTCCGCAACACTGTTCAAACGTCTGAAATCTATGCACATACGGTGCGAACCATCTGACTTTTTAACTAATACCACCGGGGCATTGAAGGGAGAGGTAGAAGGGGCTATAATCTTTTGTTCCAATAAGGTCTTGATCTCCTCTTCTATCAGTTTAGCTTTGGCATGAGGAATCTGATAGGGTTTGACTCGAATGGGGGTGGGGTCTATTAGTTTCATAGAAAACTTTTCTAGGTTGGTGCGACCTGGTTTGTCTGTCAGCACGTCGGCATATTTGACTAGCAGTTTGCGCACTTGACCGGCTTGCTGTGGAGTTAATTTTGGACATGTGGTGACATCGGCTACTGTCTCATTTGTTTGAAGAGGGCAGGAGGTGAGGGTATTATCAGGCTCGGTTTCCTCCGCGATGGCCAAGGCCAAAATGGGAATATCAGAGGTTGAGCGTTCTAGATACTTTTTGAGTAGATTGATGTGGTACATTTTTTCTTTGATTCCCACTTTTATTTTATAGTTGGTTGGCGAGATTTGGTCAGTGACCACATATGGTCCTTTCCACGTTATCTGCAATTTATTGTGAGATGAAGGGAGTAATAATAGCACTTTGTCGCCAGGGGCAAGTTCGCGTTCCTTGACCCGGCGATTGTAATGATTCGCCTGTTTACGGCGGGCTTTTAAAAGTTGGGAGTGAGCAATGTTTCGGACACACTCCAGGCGGGCTTTTAGTTGCTGTACATATGCATGGACTGTTTTTTCCTCTTGATGAGTACTTTCTTTAGTCCAAGAGCGACGAAGGAGTTCGAGTGGTCCGCGAGGTTGAGTCCCATAAATCACTTCGTAGGGAGAGTAACCTAAACTAGAATGCGGGGCTGTGCGGTATGCGTAAAGTGCTGCGGGTATGTAGGTATCCCAATTGTTGGGGTCTTCGAGAGTGATTTTCTTAAGCATTTCTTTTAAGGTTTTATTGAACCTTTCTACTAGCCCGTTTGCTTGTGGGTGGTAGGGTGAGGTTCGAAGGTGTCGTGTGTTCATTAGCTGTAACACTTCCTTCATTAATGTACCTGTAAACTGAGTGCCATTGTCTGACTGGAGGAACTCTGGGAAACCTATCCTAGTGAATATGGTGAACAGGGCTTCCGCCACGTGTTTAGCATCCATACTAGGCAATGCTACTGCCTCTGGCCATTAAGTCGATTGGCACACTACACAAAGGATATAAGCGTTCCTCTTCCGCGTCCGGGAGAGGGGACCGATTAGATCCACTGACACCCGTTTAAACGGAATGTCAACTACTGGGGTCTCACCCAATGGTACTGGCGGAGTGAGGTGTTTTGGAGCCGTGATTTGGCAGTGGTGACACGAAGATACAAATCTTTTGATGTCTTCAGACATGCCGGGCCAGTAATAGTAGTACTTCACCTTTTGAACAGTCGACGTCTGTCCTTGATGGGCTCCCATAGGAGAGTCATGAGCTATTTCCATTACCTGATTGCGAAAGGCGGCGGGAACCACTACCTGGGGCTTTTCATCTTGATCAGCGCAAGGCTGTCTGTAAAGAATGTTTGCTTTAAGGAAAAAATAAGATTTCCCTGATTCGCGCAAGTTTGTTTGGGCTTTTTCTCTAGCTGAATTTAGGGAAGGGTCTTCCTTCTGAGCTTTAACAAAATCTCGGTGAGAGGGCAGAGGCTCTACTGTGGAGTCCACTGTCTCGTGTTGGGCTCGGGTGATGACCGGAGCCACAATCATAGGGGTCTGTGGGGTAGCTAGAAAAACATACTTGCATCCCAAAATAACATCATAAACTAGGTCTTTCATGACCGCTGCATTAATTGTGCCACGGACAAAAGGAGAATTTATGTGAATACGCGCAATGGGAAGATTCTGTGCGGGTGCAGAGAGGGATGGCCCTCGAAGGTTAATAAATTGACCAGTGAGATCGCCGGGCCTTATCCGCGACTCATTAACTATGGAATCGTACTCGCAGCCAGTGTCAAACAGACAGATTGCTGGTTCCCCATTCAGTTCAACCGTGTCTGTTTCTTTGGGGCCATTGTGGCTCCCAGGGGTAGGCGGGGTTTCTAATTCATCAATCAAAGTCACCTGAGTTTCGGACTCCTTGGTGCAAGTGGCTAGGGTTCCCACATTATTCATGGGTGACATTAAGTTTCCCGACGCCGAAGAGTCGGCTTGGACTACAACGGAGGACACGTGGGCCTGTGTGGGGCGGTCTCTCCTCCTATCACTCGGAAACGGGTTTGAGTGCTCTAGGCGGTTGCTCCCTCCATTTGTTTGATGGTAGGGGCGGTGCGTTTGATGATTCTCGTGCTGGGGCGGATGGCGATGTGAGTTTTTCTTATCTATAGGCCCGTTGGGGCGCCCTACCTGGGGTTTATCAAGGCGTGGGCGTGGGGGGTGGGTTGTCAGATTTTCCTCTTGGTGAGCTGTGGCGTAGCGATCCGCTAACTCTACCAATTTGTTAAAGGTACCCACCTTACGTTCGTCCAGGAACACTTTCATTTTATAAGACATATTATGTCTCATTTGTTCTGTTAGGACTAGCTCGGCTAGTCCTTGAAATGTTTTTTCATGCGATGCGAGTTCTACCCATTTGATTAAATATGAATTTAGCCTGTCTGCAAACTGAACATACGTCTCTCCTTCTTTTATTTGTGATTCTCTAAATTTCCTATTGTATGATCTAGCCGTCAATTCGTACTTTATCAGTAGCGCATTTTTCAATGTTTCATAACTGCCCTTGTCATTAGAGGGAAGTTTGTTGTAAACCTCATAAGCTTGGCCTCTTAGAGACTGAACTAAATGTCTAACCCATAGTTCTTTGTGGACATTATGGTTTACAGCTAAATGTTCATACCTATTAAGGTAGACGTCAATGGTCTCTAATGACGGGTCAAAAATGTCAGGTGTGAAAGAGTAGTATTGGGGGGTAAATGAGTCATTTGAGTGCTCTGTTGAAGTTTGAGAGGAAGGAGAATTCGGAGTGCACATACCGGGGGCCGCTAATTCTGCCTGTCTTAACTGTATTACTTTCTCAGCCTCAATTTGGGCCAACCTAATTTGCATTTCTTTTTCTGATTCAATTTTTAACTTTTCTTTTTCTGATTCAATTTTTAACTTTTCATTTTCTGATTCAATTTTTAACTTTTCTTTTTCTGATTCAATTTTTAACTTTTCTTTTTCTGATTCAATTTTTAACTTTTCTTTTTCTGATTCAATTTTTAACTTTTCTTTTTCTGATTCAATTTTTAACTTTTCTTTTTCTGATTCAATTTTTAACTTTTCATTTTCGGACTCAATTTTTAACTTTTCTGCCTCCCTAAACTCAGCGACCTGTTGCTTAATATATTCTAACATCTCATTACCAGTGAGGTTAGCGGCCTCAGCTTCTTCTCTAGCAACACGTTTAATGCTTACAATATCGGCCATGATATTATAACTTCTAAATTATGCTAAAATGCCAATGATATAACAAAAGTAAAAGGATCACTTACCCTTCAGCCTTCCAAATTTGAATTACAGAAATGCATATCACTAACACATACACACTTATAAACTATTCACTAATGTCACTAGAATGTTAGAATGTTTTTAATTCTGTCTTGTGGACTTCGGTAACTATTAGCTGTGTTGTCTCACGGCGGCGTTGAAGCTGATCTACGGTGTCAGGTGGATAAACGTGTAGCAAAGGGTTGTCTACAGGGTTGTCTGGTTGGCAGTTGACACTCTTCAGGTAACAAGCAATGTTCAATGAAATGAGCAGGGTAGGTCTAGTTGACTTTCTTCAGGAGACAGGCAGTGTTTTGTGTAGGGGTTGATACAGGTTGTCACCGGGTTGTCAGGACAGTGGCTTTTCTGTTAGAGGTGAATAAGAGCCCCCAGCAAAAATACAATCAAGCTGGACCGCTTCAAATGGTGCCCAGATTTTAATCCCGGACGAGCCCCCAATTATGTAACCCGGTAGTTGTGGATTCGACTCGGTTACACGTGTGGTGGAAGTTTCAACTCACACCCTTGGCTTCGTTGGTCTGGAGGTATCTTTTGAAGTCGGATGGCAGCCTCTACTGTACTTTTGCAAATTTATATTTGACACCTTTCCTTAGACGTGGCTTCGTAAACGTCTAAGTCTAACAAACAATGTCACGTTCTAACCAAACAGTAACCAACGCTGTTGTCTTATGATAGAAAACTGTATGACTTTATTCAATGGTAGCGGAAAATGGCTAGCAGTAATAATACAATGATGAAAGTGAACTATTAGCAGATGCAGGCAATTCATCAACAAAATGCAGAACTTCGTGACTAAACTGGCATATAAAATGGTGAATCAAACAACCTGAGTAGAACAATATTTACAATAGTTAGATCTGACTTCTAACTAAAATGAAAGTGTGTCTGCTTAAGAGACTGGCGCTAGGACTAAATTTACAGCGAACAGTTTCAACTTATATAGCGGACATGAAGAGGGGGAGTGTAAACTATACCAATGGTTTGACATCTGGTACTAAATTTTGAGATCAACAGAAGGATCTCCCTGGCCTTAGAAAGTCGCCCAATTATGGGCCATTTGCAGAAGGCCAGAGCTATGCATAAAAATGTCAATGTCCATCGTTGGCGATCAGAAAAAAATGATATCAACTGGAATTATATTTCCGGAAACAGTGACAAGATAAGGTAGGAAATATATGGTCACCCAGGAAGGTGGAAAAAGGGGGGGGGGGCGAGAGGGCGCGATATTCACGAGACTATGTGACCCTTAATTGCAATCTGGACACTGGTCGTTAAATTCGTACGCCATTCAAAGTTGGTAAGGGGGGATAACCACGTCGCGGGTGGAAAAGGTGACACTGGAAGGTTGGGGGGGGGGCGGTACAGTATCATTTTACTTGGCCGGGAAACCCCGCTATATGGGAACAAGGTAATATACTAACATTTACAAACAACATTTATATTTCTAAACCTTCTCTCTCTCTCTCTCTCTCTCTTACGCTTAATCAAAATAATGTACATATATTCCTAATCCATACATGGTTGTGATGCTAATACATTTGTTATAAACATTGGCAGTTATTAAATTCGGCCTATGTGACGACCGATTCGTTTCCATTCGTCACAGGACACTACAGGCATAGCTCCACTAAAAGGCCAAAACAATGAAACTTATAATGATAATGAAACCAAAGCTAATATCCTTAACACACACTTTGCATCATCTTTTTCAAATCCAGGTGACAAAGAAATCTTCATAAATTTAAACAAACTAGAAGAGATAGGACATATAAATGTAGATGAAAAAGGCATTAAACAACTCCTAACCAACTTAAAAGCAAACAAAGCTTCTGGTCCAGATGAAATACCAGCAAGACTGCTTAAAGAACTAACCAATGAAATATCTCCAATCTTTAAAATACTTTTTCAGGCCTCTCTAAACCAGGGCAAAGTGCCCAGTGATTGGAAATTAGCTAATGTAACCCCCCTTTTCAAAAAAGGAGATAAATCTGACCCCGGTAATTATAGACCTGTTTCTCTAACCAGCATAACATGTAAATTACTTGAACATATTATATATAGTTGTATAGTAAATCATCTAGACAAACTTAATGCACTGTGCCCACACCAACATGGCTTTAGGAAAAATAGATCATGTGAGACTCAATTAATAGGCCTAATAGATGACTTGTCAAAGGGATTAGATAATAACAACCAAATTGATGCTATATTACTAGATTTTTCAAAAGCATTTGATAAAGTTCATCATTCTAGTCTACTAAAAAAACTTAAATATTTTGGCATATCTGGTCCCTTACATCAGTGGATTCAGGACTTTCTTATAGGCAGAGAACAAACAGTGATAATAAATGGCTCTAAGTCATCACCAATAACTGTAAACTCAGGAGTTCCACAAGGAACTGTTCTAGGACCCCTACTATTTCTAATGTATATTAATGATCTGCCAAATTGCATCAACACAGGAACAAAAGTAAGATTATTTGCCGATGATTGCATAATTTATAGAATAATAAAGACAGGAAAAGATAGTGAACTCCTACAAAAAGACCTAGATGAACTACAAAAATGGGAATCAAACTGGAGTATGTCTTTTCACCCAGAAAAATGCCAACTAATAAGGGTATCCAAGAAAAAGAAACAAATAATAGCAAACTACTTCATTCATGGTAAAGAACTAACTCAAACTAACAATGCTAAGTATCTAGGAGTAATAATAAATGATAAGTTATCTTGGAACCCTCATATTGATGAAGTAATAAAAAAATCAAACAAAACTTTAGGATTCATAAAAAGGAACTTTTACAAATGTAATAAGAACATAAAATTAAAATGCTATCTTACATTAGTTAGGCCTATACTAGAATATGCAGCATCTGTATGGGACCCATCAACTAAAAAAAACATCAAAAAATTAGAACAAATTCAAAAAAGAGCTGCAAGGTTCATAACTAGCGAATATTCCCAATTAACAAGAGTAACACCATTAGTCAAATCATTAAACCTAGAAACACTAGAAGACAGAAGGGCAAAGAGTAAAGTAGTAATAATACATAAGGCATTAAACTCTAATTTAGAAATACAACACAATAACAACCTGTTGCAAATCTCAGATAAACATAAAGATAGAAACACTTTCCTTGTCCCTTATGCGAGAACAAATGCATATAAGTACTCTTTCTTCCCGAGTGGCATTCGGGCATGGAATGGGTTGCCTGAACAAACCAGGAAAACCATCATTTAAAACATTAATAAAAATGCAAGACTAGACTCGGACCACAGATGAGCGTAGGACGCAATAATCTTCTGTATAGAAGGAACGTCTGTAATGTATAAGATAAGATAAGATGTTCATATTCTCAATGAACTTTGTGCTTTCTCAGGAATATCTTAAACTTTTAACGTGAATGGGCTTCTGGCAAGTACATAGATATGTAGTGTCGGGTAGATTTGGAAAGTATCATGAAATTTCGGCTGCAAGCATGTGAAAGTGTTATTTCACAGAATTTATCATCGTAATCATTTTGTCAGGTTTTTCAAAGAAAGCAGATAAAGTAGACCAGGAGCCGCATGAGAAAAAAAAGTGCCGGTTCGGTCCCACTTTTCAACACTATTCAAATCTAGATGATTTATTTGCATTACATACGTTTATAGAAATCAGGAATCTTTTAAAAGGTATGTGGACCATTTTATGAAACTGCCATAAGAATTACCATTAGAATGTAATCATATCATTCACAACCTTACAAGCCTATTCACAAACTTTAATCAAGTACAGTTTTTAATTTAAATTAATGTAACTTTTCTTAAACTCAGCATTCATCTTACAAATAATATTACAAAGATAAACTCTAATGGGCCCCGGCGCAGCGCAATAACTACACACACACAACCACACACACAAACACACGCCCTCTTCGTGGGGCCTGAAGTAGACAGCATATGCATTTCATTTTCATCAAATTTTTTTATGCTAAAGCTAAATTTCATTTGGAATGATCGGATCTTTTTAGATAAATTAAGGCATGTTATATTTTCCTCCTTGCAGTGATAAATTTAACTCATTCAAGACGACAAAATGTCAACCAAGTAAGTTATTGTCTGCAGTTCACTTTAATCGCCGAAAAGTGCTTCAAAGAGCAGTCTTGCTTTCTGATATAAAATATATTTAAAAAAAAACTGGGTCACCATGAAGCATCATACTCGTTGCACAATTTCGTAAACAGTCGACTGTTTAAAGATCTTGTTTTTACAAAAGGGCACAACTAATGACGCTTTATATTACTTCTTTTAACTGGTGTGGCAATGTCTTCGTTGCTAATATCTGTCCATATATCATAAAGTGAGCTCCGATTACTTTTGGTCACTAATTATTTTGAAATCCAGGCCGACTCTAAAGTGATTGTCTGTCATACTGCCTCTGACCATATGTGTTTATGTATATCTGTCTATCTTACTTATCTATCTTTTGGTCATGACATTTAATCTCAGCTAGATGATAGATAATGAGCAGAGAAAGATTTATCGGAAGATTGAAAAAAAATATATATGTAGAAATATATATATAAATATATATAGGTATATAGCCTATGTATAGAGATTGATAGATAGATAATTAAATAGAAAGAAAAATCTTATCTTATACATTACAGACGCTCCTTTTATCAAAAAGATTATTACGTCCTACGCACATCCGTGGTTAGAGTCTAGTGCTGCATTTCTTTTTGTGTTTTAAATAGTGTTAATTTACTGGTTTTCCTAGTTTGTTCAGGCAACCCATCCCTTGCCCGGATGCCACTCTGGGAAGAAAGAGTAGCTATATGCATTTGTTATATAGAGGACAGATAGCTAGATATGTAGGCCTACCTACACAGCTGGATAGATACATGTATATATATTTATTTAGATAGATAGATAGATAGATAGGCCTAGATAGATAGACAGACAGATATATATATAGGCCTATATATAGATAGATAGATAGATAGATAGATAGATAGATAGATAGATAGATAGATAGGCCTAGATAGATAGACAGACAGATATATATATATAGGCCTATATATATAGATAGATAGATAGATAGATAGATAGATAGATAGATAGATAGATAGATAGATAGATAGATAGATAGATAGATAGATAGATAGATAGATAGATAGATAGATAGATAGATAGATAGATAGATAGATAGATAGATAGATAGATAGATAGATAGATAGATAGATAGATAGATAGATAGATAGATAGATAGATAGATAGATAGATAGATAGATAGATAGATAGATAGATAGATAGATAGATAGATAAATAGATAGATAGATAGATAGATAGATAGATAGATAGATAGATAGATAGATAGATAGATAGATAGATAGATAGATAGATAGATAGATAGATAGATAGATAGATAGATAGATAGATAGATAGATAGATAGATAGATAGATAGATAGATAGATAGATAGATAGATAGATAGATAGATAGACCGATCACAAAATAGTAAATACTCTATTCTTAAGTCCACATCTACAACATGTTGATCCAATAATAATAATATTAACAAATTAAAACAGTCTAGATCTAGTAACTAAGTAACTACAGAAAACAAAACAACAATAAGCGAGCTAAATAACACCACAATATTATTTCCCACTCTTGTCATTCATGGTGACTCTTTTAGTTTTCAAAGGGAGAACAGTCATGAAGCCTTCAATCTCCCACCGGACGATATCACGAACGGGCCGCGGCTTACGTAGATGCATGGGGCAAAACGTGTCTCAGCCACCGCAGGACAGTCAAAAACAATGCGCGCACAGTGATAAGGTCACACACAAACCTGCTGCACGCTTTCGTTTGTCTTGTGTTGTTGTTTTAAATATACATTTTATATTTTTCGTCTATAGACTATATTTTGAAATTTTGAGTATAATTTTGTTTCTTAAACTCATTTTTTTATAAGATAAGGTTGTTTTATTTATGTTAGTAAATCGAAATTTGACCTGATTACATTCAAAGTTGTTATTTCAAAACTATTTACATAGGCCCTATTATTAAGCTTTATTATTATTAGTGACATGGGGCATTGTGGTCTTGTGGCAAATGTCCAGGGTTCGAATTCTAATAAAAAATTGTAATTTTAAAAAATTATTATTAAAGGGTGCAAAAGACCACGGTTCGAATCCTGATAAAAGTCATTTTTTCTCGGGTCTGAAAAAACCCCTGGTCCGGAGAATGCTTCCAGGGTCTATCCAGCTCTGATTGCCTAGGGGACATCAGTTGGAACAAAAAGAAACTCGGTTGGGCACTGTCCTGGCCACACAATTGTCTTAGTATGCCGTGGACACGGAACCTTGTGAACGCTGCTTCATTCCCCCCCTGACCTCCCCCACCCTCATGGACGAATATTAACTAAGAGGTAAACTTGTACTTTCAGTATTAATATGCTACACCTTCTAAGAAGCGATTCACAAAGAGAAAAAAAAATATATTTTAATAATAGTCTTCTAAAATAGATAGTAGCCTACTGCATTCACTACCTAACAGATTCATACAAGCAGACCAGGAGTCAACTGGTCACTCGCTGCGTTGTATGCTAAACTGACTAAACTGACTATAACTGACTAATTTTTGTTTACAGATTTATTTAAAATAAAATGTTCATTTTTTTAATGTCCACTCCCCCTCCCTCTTTTTTCACGTGGCTTCGCCCCTGATTGGATATAGGGTAGACGAGCAGAAAGAATGTTTTACGGAGAATAAAAAGTAAAATCGGTGCCCACTTTGCGCGCCATTTTTTTGTTCTTGTGTTTGGCTAGTAGGCGCCACTTTGTTACCCGTTCAATGTTCAAGTGGGGCCTAGAAAATTATAGAGAAGTTAAAACAAAAGTTAAAAAAACTTATAGAAATGTTCTAGAATGTTTTTTAACATGCAGGTGTATATAGTTGAATCCTAGGTTGAATCCTAAGTTGAAATAAACCTAGCCATTTTAATAACTGTAGTGTTTCACTAAATATCTTCTCTGCGATGTAGAATAGCAGTTCTACGATATGTTTATTTTTTAAAGGGTATTTCCGTTTTGTGACGCTTGGAAAAGGCGGGGGAGGGGGGGGGCGGCGGTGAATTCAGTGCAAAGGTTAGGGTTCAAGTCAGGGTCAAATTAAAAATAAAGGGATAATTTATTGTTTATGTCCAATGCTAGACTAGTTTCAAAGTTGGGCGTGAAACACAGTGGGTCAGTTTAAGTAATAGATGTCTTATTTTGGCAAATGCGTATTGCGGGAGTCGGGGTCACTTGAACACACACTTCCTAGTCAGTCACGTGTATACGTTATTAGGCGTTAACAGTTGCGTAACTGGAGAAAATGGCGCCAGGACCGGAGTTCAATATTGGCGCCTTTTCGGAATGTTAGTTTTCATTTATAAAAAAAAAAAGATAAGGAATGTAAAGGTTAAGAAAGTGCCAATTGGCGTCTATCCGTACCTTGGCGCATATCCTTACTTTGGTGCCTATCCATACTACGGCGCATATCATACTTTGGCGCCTTTCCATACATTGGTGTCTATCCTTACTTTGGTGCCCTCTCCACACACACACACACCCTTCGAATTATGCTACTGGGCGTCAATAGCCATTATTGTTTCTATCTTTTCATTTCACTGTGGTCAAGTAGTTAGCTCTCCCGTCTAACAGAACGGCTGTGCCGGGTTCTAACACTGTCTCCCAAATCAGGAGGTTCAGGGCAATGGCCGTGATAATCGTCTAATTAGAAGGCGCGTCTGTCAACAATTCATAGGTGGAACTATGAAAATAAACAAGATATTTGTCGTGGCAGTTATCTTCGGTGCCACCCAAACACACCGCACACAAACAAGAGGCAGCCATTTGTTACGTTGGACAGTATCAATACATTTTTAAGTCGACCGCATGTACTATCACGCCCTTTTCACGTGATTTAATAAATTGACCCATCACAGCAACAAATCCAAATTGTGGCACCCCTCCCCCCTTCAGCCCCACTCCCCTCCCCTCCACCCTCCCTTTCTAGTCACCCCGATATGTAACCAGGCACAAACAGTAACACACACACACACACACACACAAAAGGGACCCCCAAAACAAATTGTGTCCATAAATAACTCAACACTCGGTGTCCGTCGCAACCAGCTAGCCAATGGTAACAGTCCTTTTTTTTTCCCTCGTCACTGACTCCCCCCATCACCCCTCACCCAATGTACACTAACCTATATATAAAGCAAAGACGGTCTTCTAAAGTTCACGTCTGGTCTCTCTCTCTCTCTGTCTTGTCCCATTGTTTTCAAAAATTAAAAGGGGACGAAACCACGACATCAGAATGCAGGTAAGAAAGAGTTATTTTTCTTTCATTAGTTGATGTTGTTTTTATATTTTTATTATCTACTTACATGGACGAAACGTAATAGATGACGTCATGACCCGAATAATGGATTAATTCAACTCCGTTATTTTTTAAACAATAAAGTATGTTTTAGTTAAACACTCGTGAATGCGTGTTTTAGATTACATGCCATGCTTGTATATTATGTATTAGTTCATGCTAACCATGCTAATGCTTTCTTTAATATAAACTAGCTAAATTTCCCGGCGTTGCCCGGGGAAAAATTTAATAGATACAAATTTCACAAACTACATTAAACATAAAGCTAAACATCTAATAATTTTACAAATTAAATAATTATTTACTAAAAACATTTAGGAAAGTATTTTTTTTTTAAATATTGTTAAAAAGTAATATTAATGGACAAGTAGAAAAAGAGAAAGCTATCAGTGCGGAATCGAAGCCAGGTCGCCCGCACGGCAGTCGGATACGCTAACCACTCAGCTAGGGAGCACACCTGCCTGAAGCGAAGTCGCAAAAGTAAAATTTGAGACAATAGCGTCACGTGTCTTTCAATTAACCAATGGGAATTGCAATACACTCACACATTCAACTTTATAAATTTATATATATAGAGAGAGAGAGATTAGCCTACACATAGTTTCAGTAGTGATTGGTTTGAAATATCATTATCAAATAAGATAAGATCAATACGAAATCTATAAAATATGGTGAAACAATGAGTGTAACAAGTGAATGTTATAACACAGTGCTAAAAACCAATGATTTTAAAGTGGAAATGTTATCTTATATTTTACAGACGCTCCTTCTATAAAAAAAATTTATTGCGTTATACGGTCATCCGTGGTCCGAGTCTAGTCTTTTTTACTTTTTTTTTTACTAGTGTTACTGGTTTTCCTGGTTTATTCAGGCAACCCATTCCATGCGAAGATGTTACACGGGAAGAAAGAGTACTTGTATGAATTGTTTCTCGCATAAGGGATAAGGAAAGTGATCATGTCCTAATCTTTATCAGAGCATTGCAACAGGTTGTTATTGTGTTGTATTTCTAAATTAGAGTTTAACGCCTTATGTATTATTACTTCTTTACTCTTTGCCCTTCTGTCTTCTAGTCTTTCTAGACCTTTAAAGTAATTTCTGTCTAAAAACAACATGGTGTTTATTTTTCTTCTTTTGTTAACCTTACAATTATAACTTGTGCATGTCTGGTGTGACAGTGGTGTGTAAAACCTTCTTTTCACCGACGTGATCTAACGATAGAGCCTTGCATTACATGACCGAAGGTCGCAGTTAAAAGTCTATTTTCTAACATGAGTTATTGTTCTTGTTGTTTTCACAACGGTTCTCTCTTGACAGCTCCATTGAACGCGTAACATAATTTGTGCGTGTGAGGTTGGGGGGGGGGGGGTGAGAGAGGGGAGAGGGGGGGGGACAAAAGCCCACCGAGTATTGTGCTGGGCCATACAATGCCGCTAGTCGAAAAATAAAAATGTTGATCGCTGCTTTACTTTCTCTATTGAACGAAGTGCAAAACAAAACGAACCGTTAATTTAATCACCTTGTGAAGCTCTATTGTTGCTCTGGCCACACAATACCTTTGTTTGCCGAAGCATTTTTTGTTGTTTTTTTACGAATTACGAAACTCTTAACTTTTCTAGCTTTATAAAAAGTATACAATCGGACCATATCGATTTATAGGGCCGGTGTAGCGGCGTTCACCAGTTTCTGTGGCCACGGCATACTAGGAGGGGGGATTGTGCCGCCAGCACTCAATGCACAGCCGCCTTTACTACTAATGTCATGCTACCCATCAGAGCTGGGTAGACTCAGGGACACACTTCGGGCCTGAGAACAAATCCTATCCTTCACCAGGATTCGAACACAGGACCTTCGGTACGCCAGCCGAACGCTCTGCAGCTCGACCACCGTACCTCATTTCTAAGCTTTATGGGATCACATACGTCATCAAGACGTCATCAAAACGTCTCAAAAGTCGAAAAGTAAGGTGGGCCTTAGAGACCAAATCTAATAATTTTTTTTAACTGTGTGGGTTTCTAAGAAAAAAAAACAGTACTATTTTGTTTTCTATAGAAGGACGTGCTATTTTCAGGCTTTTCGCCTGTCGTACTACAGGCCCCCACAAGGATGATCGATGTTTTGCGTGTGGGCCTCATAAGGGGGCCGGACCTCGCGACCTGAGAGTTTGACACGCTGGATGTTTATAATTAAAACATGAATGGATTGTGTCAAGCTACACCCACTTTTTTTGTTTTGTTTAGTTCGGCATGTATCTGTGTGCCATGTCAAGCGCCATATCCTGCGCCAAGCTCACATTTACAGACAGTCTAGATCAGTGGTTCCTAGTCTGTTTTCCTTTCGGGCCCCCTTATCGTTTGATTTTCAAAAGTTATGTATAGCCCTACACACACACACACACACACAAATGTTGTCAAAAATGTACACCTAGCACAAGCTGAAAGAGTGTCAAAGAAAATTTGTATTTCCACGTTTTGGAAATGGCTACGGAAGTATCCCGTCGGACCAAATTAATACATAGGGCCGATGAAGCAGCGTTTACCAGTTTCTGTGGCCACGGCATACTAGGGGATTGTGGTGGCCAGCACAATGCCCAGCCGTCTTTACTTTACCCCAACATCAGAGACACTTGCAAATCCTGACCTGATGCTCAAAGTCCCTTCCTGTACTATAGAAAAATCAATATTTTATCTAATGATCAAGATTTGAAACTTAAAAATTATATTAAAAGAATATATTTTCTATTAAAAAAACAAAAATTCAACTTTTAAAAAATCATCGATTATAGAACAAAAAAAATAATAGGGAGGATTCTGGGTGAAATTTGAAGGGTGCCCAATGCCCTGCCGCGCTTTGCTTTACCCCAAATCTGTCAGGAGCGCATCAAAATTGGGACATAGGGCCATACCCTGAGCCTGAGGGAAATAATTTGTAGATTTAACTTAGATTTCGACCTCCGGGATCGTTCGCTAAAAATTCCAAACGGCTGCCACTGTTGTGTTATGCAACTTCCGTCTTCATAAAGTCCCATTATTTGTTGTAGTTATATTTTCTATAAGTTCTTATTAGTTTCTTATGCATACCTTTATATGTATATTATGTACACAAATAAGGAAACATAGATGGACTATTAAGTGTTGTTTTTTCCTTTTTACACAAAATATCTTAATTAGGGCAAAAAGTAATTAATGTACTTGTTATTATGATGAACCAGATCAAACCACACTTTAATTAATTATTGCTTTCATTAATGTTTGCCTTTTTTTTTAATAAAAAAAGGTGTTATTAATTTCAAGTACAACAATGCAAACGGTAAATAGTCTACATTTTAACCAACTAACCAACAACTTCCGGGTCATGACTGTTCACCATGCGCTCAGTCTATCAGATGACTTATGTCAGTGACTAATGATTGTACCGATGTTTAGCAAAAAAAACCTTTAAAACTGAGACTGGTATGATAATGATTATACTGTAGAATGTAGAAGTATGACTTTTTTAAATTGGGTTAAACGGTGGGCTGTCCATAAATGACGTTATGCACATAGGAGCGGGATTTCCTCAACAATATAACGTCACACACAAAATATGCATCTTTAAATGAATTTCCTATTTTAACAATTTTCACTTCACTTCTTCTTTCATGGTTCTCAATAGTTTTCCAAAAAAGTTCATAGTGTACCAACACTTCCGGTCCTATTCGTTCATTTACTAACAAAACTTGTCTGCGTGATTCGTTACTTTTTGTACGGCCAGTAAGAAAAGATGTTATGGGATTAAATTTTATATCATTTCCAAAAGATGTTGCCAAAAGAAAACGATGGCTTGTGAACGTCAGACGTGAAGAATCGCCTATTTATAATCTCAAACCAATTGCTTGATGCAAAAGAATGTTCTTTTTTTTGTTTTTATATATATACGGATTGTGTTGTTTTTTTATAACCAAGAAACGCTACTCTTGGCAACTTACTTTAATGCATAAGATAAATGTAACTAAATCAACTAACACTCCGAGTATTAATTATCTAATACTCACTTATGTAGTTGAAAACGGATTCCTCATAACTAATCTTGTAGCCTTTTTAGATTTCTAAAAGACTAGAAATGGCCGTCGAGGTTTCAATACATTTTCCAACACCCACAAAAGCATGTTATTTGTTTTAGTTGCCGGAAATGAACCGGAAATTCGTGAACACGTTTCGGTCAGGCCTCATTTAAGACTTGTGCATATCAGAACTAAACGTTCACTAGTTTCTGTGGCAACGGCATACTAGGGAGGCGGGATTGTTTGGCCAGCACAATCCCAAGCCACCTTTTTCTTTTTCTCTAACTAATGTGAGGAACCCATCAGAGCTGGGTAGACTCAGGGACACCATCCAGACCCGGGAACGAATCCCATCCTTCACAAGGATTCGAACCCTTGACTTCCACAATTTTTTATTGGACTTATATGTTACAGATATGCTTTCATATTATATATTATACCAGTTTAATTAAAACTTGGGTCTTTTCTATTAGTTCATCAATCTTTTCATTCTTTTTTTTTAAGGAGAAGTTCGCTCCCCTGGAACAACCTAAGGCATTCGCCAACGGTCACGCCAATGGTCACGCCAACGGTCACGCCAACGGTCACGCCGTCGACCACGCGGCTCTCGCACAGGAGAAGAAGGCCGAGGCCGAAGGCGCGGATGCCAGCGGCAAGAGGGTCAGCATCTACATGGGCGACATCGAGATAGAGGAAGACGACCCGTGGGCGCTGCCGGAACTCAAGGACGACTCGGCGCAGTGGCAAGGTCAGACTGTGTTCAATATTGGTTGGCTCTCGTCCTGTTGACATGGCATTATTATTGCAGTTTACCGCACTCGCAGTTGTGAATCGGGTATTCAAGTTAAACACATTGAATAGTTCTTGCCAATGTTATATGTTATATTTCAAAAACAAAATTAACATGGAGGCATAGTGTCGCCCAAGCATTTAATGGGTTGCCTGAACAAACCAAAAAATTTACCCAGTAACTTAAAATCATTTAAAACACTAATAAAAATGCAAGACTAGACTCAAACCACGGATAAGCGTAGGGCTCAATAATCTTCTTTATAGGAGAAGCGTCTCTATAATAATCTATATAAGATAAGATCTTAAAAAGCGATCTTTTTGTGAAGACAAGTTCTGAAATATTATATTTTTGCGCACTTTGTAAACAAAAATCCACTAGATTTTAACGCATTTACAGATGTCCACTTTGTACCAAAATGGCAGGTGTCGTTATGACAAAGTAAAATGATTTATTCTGTCCAAACAGCGGGTTTTATTGGTAGCCTAAACAAACTGACATAATTAATTTTTTATGCCAAACATTGGGAAAAACTAAAAGTTCGTTCAGTGATACATGGAATTTTTTTTTTACCGAAAGCTTATGGAGCTCATTATCAATTTTGCTGAAAGTTAACATTTTAATAAATTAGTGTCCGTAGAGCGTTAATGTGTATTGCAGTCAGAAGGTTTCGTTACTTAGTTATTATTCTTGTGTTTTTCGGTATTTAGTTGTTGGATTAGTATTGTTAAAACGGTCAGCTGTTCGTGTAAGCTTCTGTATCATGTATTAAAACGTATCGAACCTTGCTCATTGCCTTCAGCTTGTTAATTAGTATTTAATTAAGAATAATACTACATGTACTGATTTACCTACCCTTTAATTTCTGCAGACGCACCTCTGCAAAAGCCGTTTAACATGCTAAAACATGTAAAATTATGGATAACGTGTTATTTACATATGTATATTTAAACAAAACAAACAAACAAAACATTAAAATTAATGTATACCTGTTTTAGCTGTATAAATTTGTATTAATTATAAATTAACTAGTGGTTATGCCCGTCAAAATGACAGAGAAACGAATGATTACAATGTGTTTTGTTAAATGAGAAAGAAAAAAATAACTAACACTATGACAATAAAACTGTAGTGAGAACGTATCTTTCGGTATTTAGTTTTTGTTCTTTTTTTTTAAATTATATTGAAAGCATTTCAAAGGGAGATCATTCTGAAATGGCGCTCAGTTTAGAACTTTAACATACGGTGATATATATGTAGGCCTATTTGTAAACAAACATATAAACAAACTCACGGTAATTATAGGCCTATATATTGATTTTGTGTATATTATACCCACATTTCCTTTTCACATTTTTAAAACTGAAAACGGCATCAGCTTGTGTTTTTTTTTTCTTTCTCTTTTAATTTGAAATGCTTACAGTGCGTTAAAGACAAGTAACAATTCGCGGAAGTGGGTCAACGAGTTTTGGACAGGAAGTAGAACACAGCCGAAAGTTAAATCGAGGGCTAAATATAACTATTGTATCCCCACGTGTTTTTTGTTGTTGTTGTTGTGGTTTTTAGGTTGCTAATATTTTTTGCGGCTTTTTTAAAAAATAATAATATAGTTTTCTTATGTTTAGTTTTTATTGTTGTTTGTTGTTTGTGACACTGTTTCTAAATTTGTCCACTTGATTGAAGAAGACAAATGGACGACACATCTGGTGCAATGTTATGGCTTTGTTTACAACAACATGTCTCCCATTGTGACTGTGTGTGAGAGTTTAAAAAAAAAAGTTAAAATAACGTGTTTCCTTGTTATGTTACGACATCACCATCGTCATTTGCATCAAAAAACGCATTGATGACGTCATCGTTCTTTTTTTTTTTTTTAATTTACAAGGGCGAAAATAAAGTTTCAACAAGTGTCACCGCTAATGATAATGTTTAATTGGTATAAAGTACGAGCAGGATTGCGTGGTCAGAACAGTGTCTATGTTTAACTGTATGCCGTGTCCACAGAAACTGGTGAACGCTGATTCACCGACTCCCATGGATCATTTTGGTCCGATGTGATACTTTTACTTAGGTACATTACATTCTCCACACGTCTCCACAGATCTGGACGCCAAGGCCAAGGTAAAACGAGTCACGTGGTTGGTGGCCCGTCTCGTGCTGCTGATGGGACTGATGTACATGTTCATCTGCTCACTCGACTTCCTGGGTTCAGCCTTTCAGCTCCTTGGGGGTGAGTACGTCACGCCATGACCTGGCGCTCGTCTTTGACTCATTCAAAACTATAACCATTACTATTCAACACACTATTGGGAATAGTGGCCGAGCGACAGCGCGTTGGACTGGCAATCCGAAGGTTCTGGGTTCGAATCCTGGTGAAGGCTAGGATTTTTTTTTTTACCTGACACTAGTTGGGGTAAAGTAAAGGCGGTTGGGCATTGTGCTGTCCACACAATCCCCCAAGTATGCCGTTGGCCAAAGAAACTGGTGAACGCTGCTTCACCAGCCCTATGATCAGTTTGGTCCTTTACTTACTCAACAAACTGTGGAATAGAGACACGGCAGCTCTTTTGGGCTTGTGTGTAAAAAAGTCATGGGTTTGAAATCCTGGCGGAGGCTAGGATTTGTTTCCTGATCCAGCTCTGATGGGCACCTGACATTATTTCGGGGGTAAAGTAAAAAAAAAAGGCTGGGCATGGTGCTGGCCACACAAGCCCCTAGTATGCCGTAGCCACAGAAACTGTTGAACGCTGCTTCATCGGCCTTACGTATCAACTTGTTCGGACTGGTACTTTATTTTACTTAGTTTGAGGAAAAAAAAAGGCCGGGCATTAAGGTTTCTAAAGCTGAGATACACTTCTTTCAAGTTTCCCTTGCATGCATTTATTAATGCCCTTGTTTGTACATTTTTTCGTTGTTGTGTGTCCGTCGAATTGAGGATGAAAGAAGGCGGGAGGGGGTGGAGGCTGGGGGGGGGGAGGAGAGAGTGACACGTCAGACAGAAAGAAGGGCTAATAAAGAATTAGCGTTGAAATGTGTGTAAGATGAGCGTAGAGCAGCCTTGACCCTGATGTAACATCGTAAGGTCATTTACACAACACACATACACAACACATAAACACTCAAGAACAACAATGAGTATGGGGAAAAAAAGAGGACTTAAAGAAACATGTTCAACGTCATTTAAAAAATCATATTTCATAAACACAGACTGGCTTTAGGAAATTGATAACATGAGCCACAAGTAAAGAAGTTAATTAATTAAGCGCTAGTGTCAATGGTAGAGTCAGACGCGTCGGTCATAATGTTCCGTGCGTGAAGATGAAAGGATAAAAATAATTAGTAAGGAATCCAAATGTAGGATTATAATGTTTAATATTGTGTTTCGTTTTAGCACTTTCTCTCTCTCTCTCTCTCTCTCTGTCTCTCTCTCTCTCTCTGTCTCTCTCTCTCTCTGTCTCTCTCTCTCTCTCTGTCTCTCTCTCTCTCTGTCTCTCTCTCTCTGTCTCTCACCCAGTGTGCTAAATATAGAAACAGCGTGACGCCATGACCTAATTAACATTCTTATTAAAATTAATGAATAAACAATGTCCGATCTCATCGATTGAGCAGAACGAAGAAAACGTTCACAGGTTTCCGTGGCCACGGCATACAAGGGGATGTGTGGGCAGCACAATGCCTAACCGCCTTACTTATTTCCGATTACTGCCTGGTACCCGTGGGAGCTGGATAGACTCAGGGGCGCCACCCAGACCCGGGGAACAAACTTACACATACCTGCCAAATATGCTACCGTGCCCCCATTGCATTATTAAATTTTGTACATAAGATATTTTAACCCTTCCCGTACCCACCTACTTCTATCTATGCTGCCTTCAGTTCCGCTACATACGCGCCCGAGACTGTAAGGGTTAATACTCATTTCTATAGTTTAGTCAAAAGGCGATAAAATAAACGCCATATATTGTCTATATTTCTAACTACCAATCTGTCTGTCTGTTTTTCTGTCTGTCTAACTATCTTTCTTTCTTTCTTTCTTTTAATGTATCCTTACATCTCTCTGTCTATCTTTATATTTAACTATCTATCAATCTATCTGCATGTCTGTCTATTTACCAATCAATATCTCTATCTATCTGTTTGTATGTTCATCTGTCTTGACTGAACACACTGGAACTGACAATACCTACTACCAATACACATCTACACGTATAGGCCTACACACACTAGCACACACACACATATAGTAACTACTAATTACGCATGTACATAATATGTAAAATACTAATTGTGAAAAGTCACTAAACCGGTAAAGTAAAGAAAATAATTACTTTAAAAAAATAATAATAATCGGGCACAGCCAAACACTAAAAAAAAAAAGGAAAGAAAAACAGACATGATTAGAGTCTATTAGTCTATTAGTCTATTAGTCCTCAAGACCCTAAATCATTTTATGTCAGTTTTTCCACGTGCCTCCGACGGTCACGATGCCTTGATGACGCGTCCGTTAACTTTGATGTGTGTCTGTGTGTGTGTGTGTCTGTGTGTGTGTGTGTCTGTGTGTGTTTCTTATCACTTACTTGTTTCACATGACGCCAACGCAGTCATTCTGACAAAGTTAGAAGAAAAAAATTTACCTACATCCCGGATAAAAACCTTTGTGTTTTTCTTTCAAAAAAAAGTGGCGTGGTCAGAACTAGGCCGGGGAGGGGGGGGGGGGCTACAAGTGCACGGTTGGGAAGGGGCGCAAATATATCGTCGTTGGCAAGCAATGTGTGTGGGGGGGGGGCTTACTGTGTAAAGAGTGTGTGTGTGTGTGGATGGGGAGCAAATAGTACATTAATATTTCATTCGTAAAATATCAATATTTAAATTGCAAAATAAATTATGTTAAATATTTAATACTTTTAAATTCTCAATTTTCCGACGAAATTTGTTCGAGGCTAAATTAAAAAGCACTCTCAAGAATTAAAGTTTCAGAAAGAAGGACAAAAATTACGCAACCTACAAACAGTTGTTCACTCGACAAAACAATGTCACAGCATTGGCATGTTCAGAAAATATTTATATGAAAAGCCATATTTATAGAATTAAATAGAAAAGCTTAAATTGGCCATAAATTAATTGTTTTTAATACTTATAAAAATTTATTGATTTTTTTTTTCAAATTAAAGTAAACAAATTTACAATTCTATCATCTCTATATAGCTGACTTTAAAATTTTATATTTTATAATTTCTAAAAAAAATAAAATAAAAATAATATAAAAAATAACCCGTTGCCCCATGCCCCCCCCCCCCCCCACACACACAAAACTGTGGTTACGCCATACTAAACATTTATATATTTCAAGAGCTAAAACGAAGTCTAACTGTCCCTGTACACTGAAGAAATTAGAATTGCTAAAATATGAAATAAAAGATACGGAATTATATTAGCCTATATTTTTTATTTTTTTATTTTCACTGCAACAAAAAGAAAAGTTGCACGGCAGGCGACAGGGTTACTTCTGTTTCTACACTTCTAAATGTTTCTACCCATTCATTTCTAAATTATTATACACTACTTCTGTTTCTACACTTCTAAATTATGTTTCTACCATTCATTTCTAAATTTTTATACACTACTTCTGTTTCTACACTTCTAAATTATGTTTCTACCATTCATTTCTAAATTTTTATACACTACTTCTGTTTCTACACTTCTAAATTATGTTTCTACCATTCATTTCTAAATTTTTATACACTACTTCTGTTTCTACACTTCTAAATTATGTTTCTACCCATTCATTTCTAAATTTTTATACGCTACTTCTGTTTCTACACTTCTAAATTATGTTTCTACCATTCATTTCTAAATTTTTATACACTACTTCTGTTTCTACACTTCTAAATGTTTTCAAATGTATAAATCTTTTTTCGTCTCTAAATGTTTATATATCTTTTTTTATGTTTCTGCATTTCTAAATTTTTCTACCCTTCAAAATTTTATACATTTCTTAATATATTTTCTTAATATTTCTACAGCTCTAAAATGTTTTACTCTTGTACATTTTTTTGTACATTTCTAAAAGTTTTTACATGTCTCAAATTTTCTACAATTCGAAATTTTTCTACAACTCATAATGTTTATACATTTTTAAAAGTTCCGCTTCTACTGATTTGTCTACTTAGGTAAAGCTGCCGGCCAGGCAATGAGTAGTTCTGTCCTGTTGAGCAACCCCATAGCTGGACTCATGGTCGGAGTCTTGGCCACAGTCCTGGTTCAAAGTTCATCTACATCAACATCAATAATCGTCTCCATGGTGTCAGCTGGCAGTGAGTAGAGATAGAATAGATAGAATATATAGAATAGATAGAATAGATAGAATAGATAGAATAGATAGAATAGATAGAATAGATAGAATAGATAGAATAAATAGAATAAATAGAATAGATAGAATAGATAGAATAGATAGAATAGATAGAATAGATAGAATAGATAGAATAGATAGAATAGATAGAATAGATAGAATAGATAGAATAGATAGAATAGATAGAATAGATAGAATAGATAGACAACAGACAGAAAGATAGAAAGATAGACAGATAGATAGATAGATAGATAGATAGATAGATAGATAGTCAGATAGATAGATAGATAGATAGATAGATAGATAGAGCATAAGACAATTATTTTTTAATAAACATTTTTTACGTTGTTCAACCATTTTCACACTCTTTATCCATTATAAAAATATAGTGACATGAATCATTATAATCATTCCCCCCTCTCCCCCCCCCCCTCACCATCCGCATTATACATGATTAATTAGATCATTGTCCCCGATTCTCGGAAGATAGTCTATCGGTGGGTGGGAGACTAGAGCGCTGAGTCATCTCCACGCGCCATGCATTGTACGTCACCAATGTAGTTAGTGTCAGTCAGTCAAAACAAAACAGTAGGTAGGCTTCTTAAAAAGTAATTTTTACAAATATATTAAGTAGATAAAACTAAAATGCTATCATTAGTTAAACCTATACTAGAATATGAAACTTCTGTATCAACTAAAGGAAACTTTAAACAAACTAACCCATAAAAATACAGTTTTTATTATACTCCCTTTCTTTGTAAACTAAGTTTATATTTAATTTATATTTTGATACATTAAAATAAATATAGATCTAAGTGATATCATACCTTATGAATTTCCACACTAAAATTTTGCGCATCCTTTTTTTTTCTAGCTTTGGCCCGCAAAAACTATAAAAAGATAACTCGCTTTGTTTCGGCTATATTGTGTCGTTTTTATTCTATTTATTTCGTAAAAACGAACATATCCGAAAAGTTTATTTACTCCCGTCTCTTCCGGTAGAGGCAGCCATGTTTTTTTTCTCCGATTCGCGAATTGTTCGAAGGTATTAGTGACTATTCCAAAGACTATGATGCTGAAAATTTGATAGAATGTATTGTTAGTCTGAACAAGTCTGCGACCCAAGTTTCAGCTCGATTGGACGACGGGAAGTGGTCGAAGAATCGCAGACAAGCAAGCAGACAGACAGAAAATACAAGTTAATAGAAAGGGAGTAAAAATTGGAACAAATTCAGAAAAGAGCTGAAAGGTTCATAACTAGAGAATATTCCCAACTAACAAGACTAACAAGAATAACATCAATAGTTAAATCACTAAACTAAGAAACACCAAAGCATAGGTTCTCAACCTTTTTCGGCTCACCGCCCCCCTTTTACAATTTTTTTCGCTCACCGCCCCCCCCCCCTCCAATTTCTTCTAGCGCCCACTACCCCCCCTCCCTTTCCGCCCGTCTGGACTATAGTTTCCGCAATTTGTTTAGGAGGACTAGATTTTTTGTGTGCTTAATTATCTTTTAAAAAACTGAAAAGGAAATTATTGTAAGAATAAATATAGATAAAAATATTGCCTAAACAAAAGGTTTCAAGTTTAAACAAATCAATTTTAATGTGAATCGTTTGCCTGGTGTGTTACTAGCACTGATAGCTAGCAATTTGTTTATTTTTGTTTCAATTTCGGTTGCAAAAGCCTTAGGTCTAATAATCAGTAATATTTGTTATATTATAAAACAGAACTTGTTCGGCATCACTATTGAATCAAATGTGGAAAAAAAAAATTAATTAAAGGGAGATAATTAGTCCGTTTTATTTTAGCTAATATTTCTGTTTTTTTTTTCTTTTATAAAAATAAATGG
This sequence comes from Anisus vortex, assembly GCA_949126835.1. Taxonomy (NCBI): domain Eukaryota; kingdom Metazoa; phylum Mollusca; class Gastropoda; family Planorbidae; genus Anisus; species Anisus vortex. The sequence goes on from OX421499.1 coordinate 4,435,667, forward strand.
CTTACAATTTATAACTTTGAAATGATCAAACTGTAAAAAGTATTTGAAAATTATATAAATATTATATGACTAAAGAATTTTTAATGTATATTTTCAAGCATTACAATAACTACCCAGTTTGTATGATTACAACTTATCCATACCGCTTAACTTTAATATCTGTATGCTATCAAATTCCGCAAACTTATTAAGGACATGTCGGTAAAACAGATCAAAATATCATTAACATTGGCAGATGTTAAGGCGACAGTGATCAGTCAGCAGGGTTGACAGTCCGGTGAAACAACCACAGGACCAACCGGTAGCACACCATGTTTGCCAAATACTGAACCCTACTTCATCGAAAAGTCATTGCGATTCCTACTTCTTATTAATATAATAATATTTAGGCATACTGTTGGGGGTTATCGATGGGGATATCAGATATTTAGCAGCACTTGCGTTTACATCACATTTCATCCAAAAACGAATCGATTTAAATAGCTGAGGTGTTCAAATTATATAAGGTACGTTTGTACCGCCCACTTGCCCTTCACCGCCCCCGTTGAGAACCTATGCACTAGAGGACAGAAGGACTCTAATTTAGAAGTACAACACAATAACAGCCTGTTGCAATGCTCAGATAAACATAAAGACAAAAACACTTTTCCTTCTCCCTTATGCGAGAGCAAATGCATATAAGTACTCTTTCTTCTCGAGTGGCATTTAAAACCGCGGATGAGCGTAGGACGCAATAATCTTCTTTATAGAAGGAGCGTCTGTCATATATAAGATAATAATATAATCATATTTTATTCACTCCTTTTAACCATAACGACTTTAGGCTTAAAGTACAACTATAAATGTTGTAAAGAGTGTCATTTGTCGGCTACTCAATCCCCTTGAACGTCACGAATTTCCAGTTTCTTATGTCAGCACTGAATTAATTTGGAAAATAATATAAAGTGCAGGCCTTGACCCTAGACTAGTCTAGACTAATTTTAAAAAAGGGCTTAGAACAAGGGACGCAACGGGAAAAGGTTGACCTAGTGTACTTTAGTTAAACCCAAAAACTAAACCTTAAATCTACAACCAATCAAAATTATCCCCGGTCTAACACCGCATACGAACGTAATGTATAATGTTTTAGTAATAAGCTTAACACTAGTTTGACTGGGACGGGGTGTTTTACGATTACAGCTGTATTAGAATGAGATCGGAAATTTCCACACAAAAAAAATAGCTTTATGACGTCAAATGTAACAAATCCGTTTCGACTGGTGAACTCATCCCGACTCAATGCAGACACAATGGGTGTGCCAGTATCCGCGAAGCATAGGGCAGGGCTGTGGATAATCTCTTGTCATTTTTATTTTAAGAGAGGCAGGCTTTAACAATGTTTGAATAACGCGTAATCAATCGTCTGTGGAATGCGTAACGTCATTGTCCAAATTGATTATAGCCCTTTGTTTCTTAACCCTTATCTTAACCCAGACGTCGAAGTTGTGTTCTTGGTTTTAGAGTGATGTGCCACAAACACTGCAAAGAGACATTTGTTTATTACTTTTAAAGTGGGTGGCGCTATTGATTAATATGTGCCTTCATTGATTCTTGCAAAAACAAAGGTTTTTTTTTTTTTTTTTTACAAAAGACGGTTATTTTTTTGTTGTTACGTAACATAAGAATATTTCTTTTTCAAAGTTTGACTAGTACGCGTACATTAGTATGGTATTCTAGACCAAGGAAAGGAAACGTTTTTTTTTATAATAATGTACCAAAGTAGGATTTCTAATTCATTCAGCGCGCCAACATTCCTAAAAGTCACTTCTCCTATGCCACTCAATTTCTTGTAGAAGATACTTGAATGGCTTTTTTTGGAGGTCTGCCGCGTGCTTTTGAAAATTGCTCTGCGTGCTAAGTCTGGCACGGGTACCATAAAGTGCCGATCCCTGTTCTAGACTCCCCCTTTTTTTTCTTCGCCAGTTTTAGTCTTCTTTTCCCATTGTCTCTCTCCCTCATTCTCTCCATCACTCACTTCTCTCTCTCTCTCTCTCTCTCTCTCTCTCTCTCTCTCTCCTCTCATACACGCATACACACAGACACATTCTCTCAAATCCCCTTACGTACGTTGAGGCCAATCATGTCTAACAACCACAAACAATGAATTTGTTCCAGTCCTACAAGTGCGCCTGGCCATCCCGATCGCCATGGGCTGTAACATAGGCACGACCGTCACCAACACGCTCGTCTCCCTTGGACAGGTCAGCGTCAAGAGTGACTTCAGGTAAATAAATTGACTTTGAGAAAGAGTGTATCGTGTTGAGTGTGTGTTGTGGTGTGTGTTCGTAAGGGATGGGGAGGGGCAGGGGGCGAGATCAAAAGGTCGACAAACTTAGACTCAAAGGCTCTCAAACCTTTTCCAGACCCGGGGTACCGTTTTTCCAAAGCAATGAGTAGGCCTACTTTTTTTTTCCTTCCATCTCTCTCGTGTAAGGCAATACAAGAGACCGAGCTACAGACCGAGTAGCAAATCTAGTAAAAAGTAATCGAACTAAACAAAATACATTTTAAATTAGCAATAATGAGTTTTTTAAATAATAATCATTATTATATTTGTATAGCGCTGCCAACAATAATAATGTAAGCTCTGAGCGCATTTACCATTGAGGAATAGACTACTTAGAACACGGATATAATCCCTAGGCTATAAAATGTCTAACTAACTAATAATTATAAACTTTACAAACATAGGACCAAGCAAATAAATGTAGCAATTAACCAACCTACTATAAAAGTAAAACAGTAAATATTAAAATAATGTGTTTTCAAGGTCTTTTTAAACGTGACGATATACCTTTTTCGCCTAAGTTGGATGGGAAGTTGATTCCATTGTTTCGGTACAGATATTGAGAAGGCTCTAAGGCCCAACGGTCGTGAGAGAAAATAGGGGCAACTCCAGAAGTGAGGAGTCCGCAGAACGAAGTATTTTTTTGCAGAACACATGGCTTGGTTAGTTCCTTGATTAGTTCGGCATTAAGTTTTTATAATGGATACGTTATGTTATATACAAATTATATTTTTAAACAAGTTTTTAAATAAAAATGTACGAGTTTTAAAAAAGAAAAGAGAGTAATCGTGTTTCAAAATGAATTTTGCGAGATTTCCTCGTTTCTGTGACGGTTCCTCGACAATTCGTCGAAAGACTTTTTTGACTAAAACAATTCCTCTACAGAAAGACGAAAATTCGCTCACGAAATGTTGGTAGACCAACTGTCCGTTAGTGTCAATAGACAATGTGCCAGAAGACGATGTGTCAGTAAACGATGTGTCAGTTGACGACATGTCAGTAGACGATGTGTCAGTAGACGATGTATCAGTGGACGACATGTGAGTAGACGATGTGTCAGTGGACGATGTATCAGTGGACGACATGTCAGTAGACGATGTGTCAGTGGACGACATGTCAGTAGACGATGTGTCAGTAGACGATGTGTCAGTGGACGACATGCCAGTAGACGATGTGTCAGTGGACGATGCGTCAGTAGACGATGTGTCAGTAGACGATGTGTCAGTGGACGACATGTCAGTAGACGATGTGTCAGTGGACGATGCGTCAGTAGACGATGCGTCAGTAAACGATGTGTCATTAGAAGATGTGTCAGTAGACAATGTGTCACCTGACAATGTGTCAATACACAAAGTGTCGTTTGACGAGTTTTATGTGACGAAGTGTCGCGATGTACTCTATGAGCTAAAACGAGACTGTAGGGTGTCCCTGAGTCAACCCAGCACTGATGGGTACCTGACATTAGCTTGGGGTTAAAGTGAAGGCGGCTAGGCATTGCCCTGGCAACACAATCACCTTATTTGGACATGACCACAGAAACACTGGTGAACGCTGATTTACCGGCCCTATGATCAGTTTGGTCCAAACGGTACTTAACTTACTTACTTATTTACTTTAATATAAAATCGCCATCACTAATTTTTTAAGTAATTTTTTTAATAATGTTTTTAAACAACAGGAGGGCTTTTGCAGCTGCCACTGTCCACGACATGTTTAACTGGCTGTGCGTCCTGGTTCTGCTGCCGCTAGAGGTCGCCTCGGACTACCTCTTCCGGTTAACCGACGTCATCACCACTCAACTCGCCCACAACCAATCAGACTCGAGCTCCAGTTCGAACCCAAAGATGTTGAAGGCCATTACGGAACCGTTCACTTCGAAGATAATAGAGGTACAGACTACAGACTCTCTCTCTCTCTCTCTCTCTAGCCATTATTTTTCTCCCCCCCCCCTTCTTCTCTCTATGCGGTGGCCGAGCGGCAGCGCGTTCGACTGGCGTACCGATGGACCTGGGTTCGAATCCTTCCCGGGACTTGAGGGTGTCCCTGAATCTACCCAGCGCTAATGTGTACCTGTCAATAGTTGGGTTAAAGTAAAGGCGGCTGAGCGTTGTGCTGGCCACACATTTCCCCTAGTATGCTGTGGGCACGATTTGGTCCAACGGGTACTTTACTTTGACTTTTTATATGTTTGTGTACATACACTGTCTCTGAAATGAATTTTCATATAGAAATCGTCACCCCTTTTTGCCAATTTTAAAAGCTTATACCTTAACCTTTCTTTTTATTCTACCAACATATAAATATAAGATTATAATATAATATAATATAATATAAAATATAAGACAAAACCCCCCAAAAAAACAAAAAAGGGAGGGGTGGGGGAGGACAGATTGTATTATTTGCTGCTTTTTTGGTGCGACTCACCGGTTAGTCATTAAGCCCATTGTTTGTAGTGAGCTCGTTCAAGGACACCATCTGTCTTCAGAGTGAGTCAAGTGCGCGTGCAGATACTGTCATGTTCTTTGGAACGGTGCAGCAAGCAAGGGCATCAATCACGGTTTTACATGGTCGCATTGACTATAACACAAAGCCTACTGTGCTCATGTTGGAAACTTATTGTTTTCGTACAGAGCTAGTTGCACATTATTGTTTACCCTTTTTTTTATTAGTGTGGTCAGCACAATGCCCTGGCAGATTACACTTTAATGGCATTCTAAAATTTTCGTTTTAAAAAGCCAAAAAGTGAGCACTTCGATCAGCTTAAAGAGCTCACAGTTGCAAAAAATTGTGGATTGTATTTTTTTTTCAAATAGTCATCAACCTACTTATATAGAGAAATATAATGTATGTGTTTGTGTTGTACTGTGTGTGTGATAAATCTGATAAAAGATTTCGATCTTATTCACTGCGACACTTCAAGCCCCCCCCAAAAAACTTATTAAAGACATTAGCCGCATATCAGGGTTCTTTGCTGTAAGAACGTACCTGCCTTTAATGCCCCACAAAAAACTATTTAAAAAATATATATATATATATATATATAAATTTGAAAGCAAACATTTGATGAATTTGATGCCCCTTTCCATAACGTTTTGCCTCATGCCTGGTGGTGCCCGCAACCCACCGCATCACCCCTTCGGGTGATAGACATCGTAGATACACTACAGTGTTGTTTGTTTTTAATCCTTCATGATTCGTACATTTCCTGAATATAAAGTAGGACAATTCGTTGTTTACTTTCAGCTCTCCTCCAGTAAAATTCGAGCCATTGCCAGAGGTGAAGAGGTCAACGGAAGTATTATTGTACCAGGTAGGTTGGAATCTTTCACTCCGATTTTTTAAATTTCTTCTTTTATCGCAAAGGGTCGGCAACCTACAGCACGCGGCGTGCCAGACTTGGCACCCACAGTGGTTTTCAATGACACACGGAAGACCTCTAATAGACCAATTAAAGTATTTCTACACAAAAATGGAGGGCTAGAGCAGGGTAAATCTTATGTTCTTGGCGCGCTGACTGAATTAGAAATCCTAATTTGGCACATTATTTTCAAAAGGATGCCGATCCCTGTCTTAGCGTATTAAATACTCTGCAAGACTTTATTGAAATTAAAAAGGTTAAAATCGATGCCGATTTCTAAGGCAGAGGTTGGCAACTTTTTAAATAAAAGTGTGCCTAAGTAGGATTTCTAATTCATTCAGCGTACCAACAGCCTTAGAGTCATTCTGCTCTAGCACCCAATTTTTTTGTAAAAGAGAATTCATTTTTTTTACCTTTTTTTGTTTGGTTGAGTGTTCCGCATGCCATTGAAAATCGCTCTGCGTGCCAAGTCTAAGGGATGGCCGATTCCAGGTCTCGGTTAGAAGTCCCAGTCTGGTTGAAGAAAGTGTCAATGTATAGTTTATGAGAACTGATGATAAAGATTATTATGTAGGCCAGGGGTCGGCAACCTTTTGATAACAGTGTGCCAAAGTAGGATTTCCAGTTCACTCCTGGTGCCAACAGCCTAAGAGTCAACCTGCGCCACCCATCAATGTCTGGTAGAGGGTACTTGAAGTGCCATATAAAATCACTCTGCGTGTGGTTTTATTTAAACTACAAAAGTTTAGCTAAGGAAAAATGATCCATTTAATTCTTTTGTCTTCTTAATTTAAGCATACAATTGTGTTTATTGTGTTTAATTCCATGCCAATAATTAATGTCATTAACATACGATTGTGTTTATTGTGTTTAATTCCATGCCAATAATTAATGCCATTAACATACGATTGTATTTATTGTGTTTAATTCCATGCCAATAATTAATGCCATTAACGTAAAATTAAACGTCATTCAATCTCGTCCAATCAGGAGACCACTTGTTCAACGGCTGGTCTGGAGCAGACGCCATGGCCGGGGTCATACTGTTGATCGTCGCCCTTATCATGCTCTGCGTCTGCCTCGTTCTGGTCGTTAAGATCTTGAGCTCACTGCTTCGTGGAGCCATCGCCAAAGTCCTACAGGTCAGTCTAGTGTACGAATGCCCAACACCATCCAGTACATTTGCTAGAGCTGGCATTTATTATAAATAGACTATATCAGGGGGTCGGCAACCTATGGCACGCGTGCCAAACTGGGCACGCAGAGCCGATTTTCAATGGCATGCAAAAGACCCACAAAAGAAAGGCAATTCTTGTCTGTTTACAGGAAATTGAGTGCTAGATCACGATGACTTTTAGGCTGTTGGCACGCTAAATGAATAAAAAAAATTTCTTTGGCACTACTATGAAAATTTAGCCAACCCTGGGCTCTAGACTTAATTACATATGCCTAATCATTTGAAACAAGAAAAAATCATTTTAAAAGTATACCTGTAAAAAAAGAAATATGTTTATGGGCATTAAAAATATAAGTTCCCTCCCCTAACCGCCTTTATTTTAAAATATTCTTGGGCCAAAAGCGTATTTTAAGGGGTCGTCCATATACTAGATCCAGAGAATTAGGGGGGGGGGGGAAGAGGTGTGAAAATAACTGACAATTGTTGAGGATAAAAGTAGTGAATGGTCAATTTAGAAATAAAACCCAATAACAACCTGTTATAATGCTCAGATAAACATAAGGACAAAAAAACTTTCCTTATCCCTTATTCGAGAACAAATTCATATCAGTACTCTTTCTTCCCGAGTGACATCCGGGCATGAAATGGGTTCCTGAACAAAAAAAAAACAATAACGCAAAACTTGACTCAGACCACGGATGAGTTTAGGACGCAATAATCTTCTTTCTAAAAGGGGCGTCTGTAATATATTAGATAAGATATAATAATATGAGAGGTACAATATTGCGTTTGTGTCAAAATTTATTTAAAACCAAAAAAGTATATAATTAATAGTAATACTCATAATTAAACGTGCTGCAACTTTGAAATAAAAACTTTGAATAATTATTAAAAATAATATTATAGACTTTTTTTTCTACAATTATCTTTTCTTTTTAATAATAAATATATCGACCTAAAAATAAGCTATTTAGAAGGAGTGGGGGATTTTATTAAGATACCCGATAGCTTATATTTTTTATTAACATTTCGACGGATGTTGTAAAGAAAGGTGATGGGTGTAAAGATTGTCATGAAAATTGTTGACGAATAACACTAAAGCCATGCCCCCCCTCCCCAACCATCCAGTCTAAATTTCTGCCCACGTTCATGCTAATGACATAATAGAAGACGTTCTAGAATAGAAAACGTTCTAATACTGCTTCTTTTGATTTTCAACAGAGAGTGGTCAATGCAGACTTTCCTGGACCTTTCAAGCACCTGACCGGTTACTTCGTCATCCTTGTTGGCGCGGGGCTCACCATCGTCGTCCAGAGCAGCTCGATCTTCACTTCCGCCCTGACGCCCTTGGTCGGGGTGGGCGCCATCCACCTGGAGCGGATGTACCCTCTCACCATCGGCTCCAACATCGGCACCACCATCACCGGCATCCTCGCGGCCCTGACATCCTCCCAGTCGACATTCAGGGAATCCCTCCAGATAGCCCTCTGCCACCTGTTCTTCAACATCTCCGGGGTCTTGCTGTGGTACGTGGTCCCGGTGACCCGGAAGCTGCCTCTAGGGCTGGCCAAGTTCCTGGGCCAGACCGTCCACAGGTACCGCTGGTTCGCCGTGGTCTACCTGATCGTTGTATTCTTCCTGTTTCCGCTCGCCATCTTCGGACTGTCCCTGGCTGGCTGGGAGGCACTGCTCGGGGTCGGAGCGCCAATCATTCTATTGGTCGTCTTCATCTGCGTTGTGAACGTCCTGCAGCGGAAATCCCCGAAGTGCCTGCCGAACAGGCTGAGGACGTGGGAGGACTCTGGAATTCCCGAACCCCTCAGGTCGCTGCGGCCGTACGACGCGATCTTCGTGCGGCTCTCGGGCTGCTGCAAGGTGTGCCGCAAGGGCGAAGACGAAAAGGACCGCGCGCTGGACGACGGCTATTGTAACGGAGGATTCGAACCGGACACCACAGGTAAAAGCTGTGGCGATTCTAAAATAGAGAACAGTCGGACAGAGCTGACCAAATTTTGAATCCGTTAGTGTTATTATTTGTTGCTTTTGTTTGTTTTTCTATACTAAGATCAATGCATTGTAAATACTTGTTATTGCTTGCGTAGAAAAGGGGAGATAATTTTATTGTTAAGATCTACAAATAGTGTTTTAATGAGTAATCTCTCTTTTCATAACTATAGGCCTATTTATCTATCTGCCTGTCTATCTGTATCAGAATATCCAACCATCTCTCTGTTTATATACATAGCTATCCCTCTTTCTCTCCTATCTATCCATTAATCTTTATCTATCTTTCTATCTATTTATATCTATGTATCTATCTAATTATTTAACTGTATATAAATATGTCTAACTATCAATCTGTCTAATTATCTAACTAACTATCTGTCCGTCTATTTATCTGTCTAACTATTTATATAACTATCTAACTATCTTCTATCTAACTGTCTATCTATCTGTCTATCTGTCAACTATCTAACAAACTATCTGTCTTTCTAACTATCGAACAAACTATATATCGATCTGTCTAACTATCTAAGTATATAATTAGTAGAGTGAAACTTGTTAAAGTGGAAATTTCATTTCAAGATGCACATTTTCACGTGAAGTCATATTGTTTGACAGTGTTGACAACGTGAAGTCATATTGTTTGACAGTGTTGACAACGTGAAGTCATATTGTTTGATAGTGTTGACAACGTGAAGTCATATTGTTTGACAGTGTTGACAGCCCCCCCCCCCCCCCCTCAATTGTTTTATATCGTCACAAATGTTTAACCCGCTTCTCTCCGCCTAAGTGCGTGGCGTCATTTATGGACGGCCTCTAAGATGTATTTTGTTTTGTAAATGTGATTCAATACTTCATAATGACAAACTTCATGTATATGTTTCGTAAACTATAACACATGTTTATGATAATGATAATGTACATATTATACGCTTATGACCATGTTTATGTACATAGTATACGTCTATGTTTATGTACATAGTATGCGTCTATGTTTATGTAAATAATATTACATTTGTTTTTCATGTACATTCTTTAACGTTGTCAGACAACTATTGTAAAATCTCATCAACATGTCTCTTTACATGCTGGATCAGGGGGGGGGGGGCAAACTACGGCACGAGGATCACATGCGTCCAGGATTCACCTGGATTCGAACCCAGGACCTTCAGTACGCCAACCGAACGCTCTGCCTCTCGGCCGACGTGCCCCCCCCCCGCTCGCCAGTAAAAATAAACCTGTTATAATGAAGTCTGATTCTAATTCACTTCTCCGGGTCATTTTCAGTCGGCCACTATGACTTCCGTTGTGTACATATTGATGTATATATATTTTGTTTTAAATGCTTTTGTTCCTGTTCAGTTTTTGAAAACAATAGCCTTTGAAATGTTGTTGATATGACGATAAAAATGTTTACATCTTTACTCCATTAACCTATGCCCTATAAGGGAAGAAATTAAAAGGATAGAAGCCCGACGCCTTTCACATCACATCGGTTCCTACAGGACAGCTGACTTTGCGATTGTGTGGCCAGCACAATGTTTAACCACTTTTATAAGGACATGAAGTTAAACACAAGAGTTCCAAAATAAATGACCGATTTTTGGTTTAAAAGTTGTTTGTTGTTTCTTATTACTAAATACAATATTATGTCTGTCTGTGCATTTGTCTGGTCCGGTGTGGGTCTCTTCTCTGTCTGTGTTTCCGTATTAATGTCTGTTTATTCGTCTCTGTCTCTATCTCCCTGTTTATCTCATCTATCTGTCTATCTAACTATCAATGTATCTATCTCTATGTCACACACACACACACAACCCCTCTCTTTCTCTCTTTCTTTCTCGCTCGCTCGATCGCTCTCTTCATTAATGACTTTGAAAGTTAAAATGAGTTGATTGGGGCCTCTAAACAGAATTTGTCATCAAAACGAGATTTTGGCTCCCCCAGAGTGAGGAGGTAGGGGACGGTTGCTGATATCAATAATAGTTTCACTCTAAATAACTCAGTCAATAAGTCCTCGATAGCATTCACATCTTAGCCAGTCTCATATCGCGACAACATACATTAATTACGCGCTTAAACTTTAATATCCAGCTTATGTAAAACAATATTAGTTAACATATTGCATCCGTTGATAATAAAGAAGGACCAAGTAGATGAAGGAAGTAGAAGAAATTACGTTGGTCTGTGCAACGTATTAGAAGGGCCAGCTGTTGCCCATGAAGCAGGTTCTCCCTCTCCATGCCCATGGTGCATCCAGGGGAACCGTTAGGCTGACACAAGGGACCATCGGCGTCGCAAGAGCTGCCAAAGAGATAGCGCGGTATCTAACAGACTCAGGGAGTTCATCTCTATCTCCCGATTTCCTGTTAGCAGAGGTTTGAGATCTTACTTACTATAAGTCTAAAAAACCCTGACGAGCAAAAGCTCTTGAGCCGGGGTGTAACACATTAGAATTGAGTTTAAAACCACACGCTTCTCTCACCACACCCTTCTCCCACCACACCCTTCTCCCACCACACGCTTCTCCCACCACACCCTTCTCCCACCACACGCTTCTCCCACCACACCCTTCTCCCACCACACCCTTCTCCCACCACACCCTTCTCCCACCACACCCTTCTCCCACCACACGCTTCTCTCATTACAAGCTTCTCACCACACCCTTCTCCCACAACACGCTTCACTCACCACACACTTCTCCCACCACACCCTTCTCCCACCACACCCTTCTCCCACCACACCCTTCTCCCACCACACGCTTCTCCCACCACACTCTTCTCCCACCACACGCTTCTCTCATTACAAGCTTCTCACCACACCCTTCTCCCACCACACTCTTCTCCCACCACACCCTTCTCCCACCACACGCTTCTCCCACCACACTCTTCTCCCACCACACGCTTCTCTCATTACAAGCTTCTCACCACACCCTTCTCCCACCACACCCTTCTCCCACCACACGCTTCTCCCACCACACTCTTCTCCCACCACACGCTTCTCTCATTACAAGCTTCTCACCACACCCTTCTCCCACAACACGCTTCACTCACCACACACTTCTCCCACCACACCCTTCTCCCACCACACCCTTCTCCCACCACACCCTTCTCCCACCACACGCTTCTCCCACCACACTCTTCTCCCACCACACGCTTCTCTCATTACAAGCTTCTCACCACACCCTTCTCCCACCACACTCTTCTCCCACCACACCCTTCTCCCACCACACCCTTCTCCCACCACACCCTTCTCCCACCACACCCTTCTCCCACCACACCCTTCTCCCACCACACCCTTCTCCCACCACACCCTTCTCCCACCACACGCTTCTCCCACCACACGCTTCTCCCACCACACTCTTCTCCCACCACACGCTTCTCCCACCACACTCTTCTCCCACCACACGCTTCTCTCATTACAAGCTTCTCACCACACCCTTCTCCCACCACACTCTTCTCCCACCACACCCTTCTCCCACCACACCCTTCTCCCACCACACCCTTCTCCCACCACACCCTTCTCCCACCACACCCTTCTCCCACCACACGCTTCTCCCACCACACTCTTCTCCCACCACACGCTTCTCTCATTACAAGCTTCTCACCACACCCTTCTCCCACAACACGCTTCACTCACCACACACTTCTCCCACCACACGCTTCTCTCCTTACACGCTTCTCACCACACGCTTCTCCTACCACACCCTTCTCCCACCACACCCTTCTCCCACCACACGCTTCTCTCATTACACGCTTCTCACCACACGCTTCTCCCACCACACGCTTCTCTCATTACACGCTTCTCACCACACGCTTCTCCCACAACACGCTTCTCTCATTACACGCTTCTCACCACACGCTTCTCTCATTACACGCTTCTCACCACACGCTTCTCCCACCACACGCTTCTCTCATTACACACTTCTCACCACACGCTTCTCTCACCACACGCTTCTCCCACCACACCCTTCTCCCACCACACCCTTCTCCCACCACACCCTTCTCCCACCACACCCTTCTCCCACCACACGCTTCTCCCACCACACTCTTCTCCCACCACACGCTTCTCTCATTACAAGCTTCTCACCACACCCTTCTCCCACAACACGCTTCACTCACCACACACTTCTCCCACCACACGCTTCTCTCCTTACACGCTTCTCACCACACGCTTCTCCCACCACACGCTTCTCTCACCACACCCTTCTCCCACCACACGCTTCTCCCACCACACGCTTCTCTCACCACACGCTTCTCCCACCACACGATTCACTCACCACACGCTTCTTTCACCACACGCTTCTTTCACCACACGCTTCTTTCACCACACGCTTCTTTCACCACACGCTTCTCCCACCACACCCTTCTCGCAAAACACGCTTCTCCCACCACACGCTTCTCTCATTACACGCTTCTCCCACCACACCCTTCTCCCACCACACGCTTCTCCCACCACACGCTTCTCTCATTACACGCTCCTCACCACACGCTTCTCCTACCACACGCTTGTCTCATTACACGCTTCTCACCACACGTTTCTCCCACCACACGCTTCTTTTACCACACGCTTCACTCACCACACATTTCTCACCACACGCTTCACTCACCACACGCTTCTCCCACCACACGCTTCTCCCACCACACGCTTCTTTCACCACACGCTTCTTTCACCACACGCTTCTCTCATTACACGCTTCTCACCACACGCTTCTCCCACCACACGCTTCACTCACCAAACGCTTCTCCCACCACACGCTTCATTCACGACACGCTTCTCCCACCACACGCTTCTCCCACCACACGCTTCTCTCACCACACCCTTCTCCCACCACACGCTTCTCTCATTACACGCTTCTCACCACACGCTTCTCTCATTACACGCTTCTCACCACACACTTCTCCCACCACACGCTTCTCTCATTACACGCTTCCACCACACGCTTCTCTCATTACACGCTTCTCACCACACGCTTCTCCCACCACACGCTTCTCTCACCACACCCTTCTCCCACCACACGCTTCTCTCATTACACGCTTCTCCTACCACACCCTTCTCTCATTACACGCTTCTCCCACCACACCCTTCTCTCATTACACGCTTCTCCCACCACACCCTTCTCCCACCACACGCTTCTCCCACCACACGCTTCTCCCTACACACACTTCTCTCACCACACGCTTCTCCAACCACACCCTTCTCCCACCACACGCTTCTCCCACCACACGCTTCTCCCACCACACGCTTCTCTCATTACACGCTTCTCACCACACGCTTCTCTCATTACACGCTTCTCACCACACGCTTCTCACCACACGCTTCTCACCACACGCTTCTCACCACACGCTTCTCCGACCACACCCTTCTTCCACCACACGCTTCTCCCACCACACGCTTCTCTCTTTACACGCTTCTCACCACACGATTCTCTCATTACACGCTTCTCACCTCACGCTTCTCACCACACGCTTCTCACCACACGCTTCTCTCATTACACGCTTCTCCCACCACACGCTTCTCCCACCACACGCTTCTCCCACCACACGCTTCTTTCACCACACCCTTCTCCCACCACACGCTTCTCCCACCACACGCTTCTCCCACCACACGCTTCTCTCATTACACGCTTCTCACCACACAGCTTCTCTCATTACACGCTTCTCACCACACCCTTCTCCCACCACACGCTTCTCCCACCACACGCTTCTCTCTTTACACGCTTCTCACCACAAGCTTCTCACCACACGCTTCTCACCACACGCTTCTCACCACACGCTTCTCACCACACGCTTCTCTCATTACACGCTTCTCCCACCACACGCTTCTCCCTTCACACGCTTCTCCACCACACGCTTCTTCCACCACACGCTTCTCCCACCACACGTTTCTCCCACCACACGCGTCTCCCACCACACGCTTCTCTCACCACACGCTTCTCCCACCACACGCTTCTCCCACCACACGCTTCTTTCACCACACGCTTCTCCCACCACACGCTTCTCCCATTACACGCTTCTCCTACCACACCCTTCTCTCATTACACGCTTCTCCCACCACACCCTTCTCTCATTACACGCTTCTCCCACCACACCCTTCTCCCACCACACGCTTCTCCCACCACACGCTTCTCCCACCACACACTTCTCTCACCACTCGCTTCTCCCACCACACCCTTCTCCCACCACACGTTTCTCTCATTACACGCTTCTCACCACACGCTTCAATCACCACACGCTTCTCCCACCACACGCTTCTCTCATTACACGCTTCTCACCACACGCTTCTCCCACCACACGCTTCTCTCATTACACACTTCTCACCACACGCTTCTCCCACCACACCCTTCTCCCACCACACCCTTCTCCCACCACACGCTTCTCCCACCACACCCTTCTCCCAACACATGCTTCTCTCATTACACGCTTCTCACCACACGCTTCTCCCACCACACCCTTCTCCCACCACACCCTTCTCCCACCACACCCTTCTCCCACCACACGCTTCTCCCACCACACTCTTCTCCCACCACACGCTTCTCTCATTACAAGCTTCTACCCACACCCTTCTCCCACAACACGCTTCACTCACCACACACTTCTCCCACCACACGCTTCTCTCCTTACACGCTTCTCACCACACGCTTCTCCTACCACACCCGTCTCCCACCACACCCTTCTCCCACCACACGCTTCTCCCACCACACGCTTCTCTCACCACACCCTTCTCCCACCACACGCTTCTCCCACCACACGCTTCTCTCACCACACGCTTCTCCCACCACACGATTCACTCACCACACGCTTCTTTCACCACACGCTTCTTTCGCCACACGCTTCTTTCACCACACGCTTCTTTCACCACACGCTTCTCCCACCACACGCTTCTCTCATTACACGCTTCTCCCACCACACCCTTCTCCCACCACACGCTTCTCCCACCACACGCTTCTCTCATTACACGCTCCTCACCACACGCTTCTCCTACCACACGCTTGTCTCATTACACGCTTCTCACCACACGCTTCTCCCACCACACGCTTCTTTTACCACACGCTTCACTCACCACACATTTCTCACCACACGCTTCACTCACCACACGCTTCTCCCACCACACGCTTCTCCCACCACACGCTTCTTTCACCACACGCTTCTTTCACCACACGCTTCTCTCATTACACGCTTCTCACCACACGCTTCTCCCACCACACGCTTCACTCACCACACGCTTCTCCCACCACACGCTTCATTCACGACACGCTTCTCCCACCACACGCTTCTCCCACCACACGCTTCTCTCACCACACCCTTCTCCCACCACACGCTTCTCTCATTACACGCTTCTCACCACACGCTTCTCTCATTACACGCTTCTCACCACACACTTCTCCCACCACACGCTTCTCTCATTACACGCTTCCACCACACGCTTCTCTCATTACACGCTTCTCACCACACGCTTCTCCCACCACACGCTTCTCTCACCACACCCTTCTCCCACCACACGCTTCTCTCATTACACGCTTCTCCTACCACACCCTTCTCTCATTACACGCTTCTCCCACCACACCCTTCTCTCATTACACGCTTCTCCCACCACACCCTTCTCCCACCACACGCTTCTCCCACCACACGCTTCTCCCACCACACACTTCTCTCACCACACGCTTCTCCAACCACACCCTTCTCCCACCACACGCTTCTCCCACCACACGCTTCTCCCACCACACGCTTCTCTCATTACACGCTTCTCACCACACGCTTCTCTCATTACACGCTTCTCACCACACGCTTCTCACCACACGCTTCTCACCACACGCTTCTCACCACACGCTTCTCCGACCACACCCTTCTTCCACCACACGCTTCTCCCACCACACGCTTCTCTCTTTACACGCTTCTCACCACACGATTCTCTCATTACACGCTTCTCACCTCACGCTTCTCACCACACGCTTCTCACCACACGCTTCTCTCATTACACGCTTCTCCCACCACACGCTTCTCCCACCACACGCTTCTCCCACCACACGCTTCTTTCACCACACCCTTCTCCCACCACACGCTTCTCCCACCACACGCTTCTCCCACCACACGCTTCTCTCATTACACGCTTCTCACCACACAGCTTCTCTCATTACACGCTTCTCACCACACCCTTCTCCCACCACACGCTTCTCCCACCACACGCTTCTCTCTTTACACGCTTCTCACCACAAGCTTCTCACCACACGCTTCTCACCACACGCTTCTCACCACACGCTTCTCACCACACGCTTCTCTCATTACACGCTTCTCCCACCACACGCTTCTCCCTTCACACGCTTCTCCACCACACGCTTCTTCCACCACACGCTTCTCCCACCACACGTTTCTCCCACCACACGCGTCTCCCACCACACGTTTCTCCCACCACACGCTTCTCCCACCACACGCTTCTCCCACCACACGCTTCTTTCACCACACGCTTCTCCCACCACACGCTTCTCCCATTACACGCTTCTCCTACCACACCCTTCTCTCATTACACGCTTCTCCCACCACACCCTTCTCCCACCACACGCTTCTCCCACCACACGCTTCTCCCACCACACACTTCTCTCACCACTCGCTTCTCCCACCACACCCTTCTCCCACCACACGTTTCTCTCATTACACGCTTCTCACCACACGCTTCAATCACCACACGCTTCTCCCACCACTCGCTTCTCTCATTACACGCTTCTCACCACACAGCTTCTCTCATTACTCGCTTCTCACCACACACTTCTCTCACCACACGCTTCTCCCACCACACCCTTCTCCCACCACACGTTTCTCTCATTACACGCTTCTCACCACACGCTTCAATCACCACACGCTTCTCCCACCACTCGCTTCTCTCATTACACGCTTCTCACCACACAGCTTCTCTCATTACTCGCTTCTCACCACACCCATCTCCCACCACACGCTTCTCCCACCACACCCTTCTCCCACCACAAGCTTCTCCCACCACACGCTTCTCCCACCACACGCTTCTCTCATTACACGCTTCTCACCACACGCTTCAATCACCACACGCTTCTCCCACCACTCGCTTCTCTCATTACACGCTTCTCACCACACAGCTTCTCTCATTACTCGCTTCTCACCACACCCTTCTCCCACCACACGCTTCTCCCACCACACGCTTCTCCCACCACACGCTTCTCTCATTACACGCTTCTCCCACCACACGCTTCTCCCACCACACGCTTCTCCCACCACACGCTTCTCCCACCACACGCTTCTCTCAACAAAACCGAAAAGTTTACCATTCCTTTTTATGGGTAGCCTACTCTGTTAAGTAAACCACAGAACATGTAACGTACAGTTCTAATTGACGGCTACTTCACACAGATTCTTTTCGCACCAGTTTATCTACATGGAATTATCAATATGGAGAGAAATAGATGAAGCACTAGCGTTGCAGTATGAAATTTAAATATAGGCCTAAAAATAGATATTCGGCTGATGGCAGAAAGTCAATATCAGTTTCGTCCGAAACCGAAATCAAACTGAATGCTAACTTTTTGGCTTCGGACGAAACCACGCCGAAAGAGTCCATTTGCCTACTTTCGGCGCCGAGACCGAAACCTAAACCGAATTTCGGTCGGCCTCTATTCCGAATGCCACTCGGGAAGAAATAGCAGCCTACTTAAATGCGTTTGTTCTCGCAACATGGAAAAACTGGTTCGGGCAAAGCAAATGCATTCTATCCCATGGAAATTTGAATTTAAATATAATAACTAAAATGTTTCATAAAAAAAAAATAATAGACGTCTATATTGTTTGTAAAAAAAAAAATGGACGTTTTATTAAAAATATCTTTGTGGCCTTTAGACTCTATTAATTGGAGTTAATTTACAAAATTTCTAAGGGACTTCAAATACGTTTGAGAACCACTGTGCTAAAGCAATGCTTTGATGATAATAAACATATATGTTTATGGAAAAGCATACATCATTGCAAAGCGTTTCACGTTTACATCTAATTTCATCACGTGATGCTTCCAGTCCACTTCATTGACTCGCGTCACGGTGGGCTTACATCATATGGGATTGCCATTCTGAGGATATTAGGTTCCAATCAGGAAACGCTCCTGGAAGTGTGTGTGAGGGGGGAAGGGGGGGGGGTTCTGGGCAATAGACAAAGCCATGAACCATCCCAATCCCATCCTCCTCAAGGGTTTCGACGTTGTTCGGCTCATACAGAAGATGGTGACCAAATAAAGGTTAGATCAGCATTGTGTTGGATACACTATCCTATTCCCCTCCTAGGTGTGGATTCGCATTTCCCCAAAAAATGCCGGGCCGAGACCCGGTAAGTAAGTAAAAGTAAAGTACCCGTCGGACCGAATAGGACCTTTGGGCCGGTGAAGCAGTGTTCACCAGTTTCTGTGGCCACGGTATACTTGGGGATTGTGTGGCCAGCACAATGCACAGCTGCCTTTACTTTACCCCAACTAAAGTCAGGTACCCTTCAGAGCTGGGTAGACTCAGGAACACCTTCCAGACCCGGGAACAAATCCTAGCCTTCGCCAGGATTCCAACCCAGGACCTTCGAAACGCCAGTCGAGCGCGCTGTTGGTTCGGTCACCGTGCGACTACCCAGTACAGGAGCCACAATAGGAAGTGGGGGGGGGGGAGGGAAGGGGGGGGGGGGAGAAAGTTCAAACTTGAGGTCTAAATTACGGATGAGATGACCTAGCGATAACCTGCAGCGGTACATTTCGCCCTAAGCTAACAATTTAGTGATCTTTGAAAACTGATATTTTAGCTGCAGCCTTCGAGGTATTGACCTCGCCGATGTTGAGAAAATTAGGTGGAAATGTATATGTTGTATGTTGAAATATATATGTTGTATGTGAAAATGTATATGTCGTATGTGAAAATGTATATGTTGTATGTGGAAATGTATATTGTCACAGACCGCAGTTTTGGTCAATCTATTAGTATGGTTAATTATAACTATTTGAACTGAGGCTCTGCCTAGGGGGATGGGCGAAAACTGCTGTCTTACTAAATACAACTAACAAATTATACAGCTAAGTGAATTAAATCAACAGAGATCTTCGTGTTCAATTAACTGAATAGCTATTCAATTTATTATAAAATAGAAAGCAAATCAAACAATACATAGAATATAAGAAAGAAGACAATTTGTTACATCAGCAGAATATTCAATATATCTATATCTAGGGGCACGAATGAGTGACCTAAGATTACATATACATTGACCTTACAGGGGTCAGTACATGTTGCACGGAACAATAAAATGAAATATTGCTAGACCAAAATGGGAATAGCAATATTATTATAGAAACTCCCGTAAAGGATTAATGCATTAATCAATGCACAAAGTAGTAAAATACTACAGTATTACAGTGTTATAGTGTTACTACAGTTTTATACATTATTCATTATACAGTGGTACTACA
Organism: Anisus vortex; assembly: GCA_949126835.1. Taxonomy (NCBI): domain Eukaryota; kingdom Metazoa; phylum Mollusca; class Gastropoda; family Planorbidae; genus Anisus; species Anisus vortex. Next base: position 4,455,986 of record OX421499.1, read on the forward strand.
CTTTTACTACAGTGTTATACTGTTACAACAGTGTTCCGAATAGTACTGAGGTTTTGATTGTAATCTCACTTACGCTTTTTAAGCTTAAGAACTAAAAACACAGCCTTGAACGGCCAGGACTCTCTCAGCAACTGACTAGCAAAACTAGCAAAAAGTCCCCTCATAAACTCTACGTCTCACGAGATTACAAACGAACCTCTGGCGTAGTGATCGTTATATAAGTATTAAGGGTCGTTCATATGGCCTCGCACTTTGACACGTAACAATATGTTGTATGTGGAAATGTATATGTTGTATGTGGAAATGTATATTATGTTGTAAGGACTGTTTGTGTGTCACGAAAGTGAAAGTATACAAATAACCAAGTCACGAGAAACAGAAAAGTTTGGGGAATGCTGCCTTTGAGTAGGGTTGCCCGACGTCCGGCGAAAGGAAGACATAGCGGTACTTCCGTCCGACAGGCAAAGCTAAAAACCTTTCAAATGTCCGGTTTTGATAATATTTTATGTTTTGTAGGCGTACATTATTAAACAGAGTATTAACCTCTTAAGAATATAGTTCATAATCAAGTGATCATTTGTACAGGAAAAGAATGATCCGTTTAAAGACTCCTGTATGAGCTGTAAAGCTTTTTTTAAAAGTTGTCACAAAGCAAGCTGCCTTTTAGCCTACTGGGAATTTATATGTTATTAAAAAAAAAAAAACTGTTTCTTGTTCAGTTTACCAATACACACTTATCGGCAGCTGTTGTAATAACATTATACTGATTACGGGTTTATTGCGAAACTATTCAATTGAAAGACAATGTCCTCCTTTTTGTCTCTCGATGTCCTCCTTTTGACACCCATGTGTCTGGCGACCCAACATTTGAGGTATAACGGACACCACTACTGTATAACAGTGACTTCAGTGTATACCAGTCACCAGCAACATAGGGATTTTTGCCAAGGGAGAAAACCACTGATATATTATATCAGTAGTCCACTTTCAACAGTTATCCCTACTGACGTCAACAATATGTGTTTATAAGATGATCGTTAAATGCCTATGAAAAGATACTCAATTTTGAGTCTTTTTCTACAGAAGTACTTGTTATTGGGTTATCACCTTTGGCAAGTAGACAACTCATATAATTATTATATATACATAACTTATCAATAATATCAAATGAAAACACAACATAAAATAGTCACATTTATTTTCAATAATTTATTAATTCTTGTAATTGAACAAAGTAAGGGAAATACACAATTACCTCCCATGTTTAGGTATCGTGGGAAAAAACGTTTAAAAATGAATATTTTGACATAAAACATGAGTCTGGTAGTGACTTTGGCCACAAAGATGTAAAATATTTAGTTGTTCTTAACATAACAGTATCTCATTTAGTTCTACGGCATAGATGTAAAATATTTTGTTGTCCTTAACATATAAAGTTTCTCGATTTAGTTCTACGAGATTCAATATGAATAGCCGTATTAGAAAACAAATAATAAAAACAAGTGAGTCTAGTCTAATTACAAACAGATGCTAATCTAGCTGACCACTGTATCATATTTAAATTAGACACGGCCTGAAAATAAAAAAAAACAGCAGCGCCAATATAGACATTAGTGCCTTTTCGTTAATGAAGTACCAGTACTCACAACAAATGTCTCAACCAGCCGTCAGCCCGTCTGGTCCTATACTTCTGGAATGGCTCAGGCCAAATTTGTATTCCAGATGCCGCCCCACACTGCAGCTAGAATGAGGAGAAAGTGTGTGGGGGGGGCATAATACTTTTTGTGTTGGCACCCAGTTTTTAGACAGGTCGGGTCAAGGAGAAAACCCTTTTTCAGATGACCTGCTGTACTAGTTAGTGTTGATCTCACCATTGGCACAGTACGTCTTGGGTTATCATTGGACAATTTTAATACAGGTTAACAGAGGTCTTAGCATCATGTTTAAAATAGGAGACGATTATTACGAGACGGTCATTATACATCCATATGTATGACCAAAAATTAAAGATGATACCAACACATATGCAAAGTAAAGTACCATTCGGACCAAACTGATCCATGGGGCCGGTGAAGCAGCGTTCACCAGTTTCTGTGGCCTCGGCATACTAGGTACTTGTGTGGCAAGTACAATGCCTAGCCGCCTTTACTTTTCCCCAGCTAAGGTCAAGTACCCATCAGAGCTGGGTAGACTACTTGAAGCTAAATACATCTGCAGCTAAAATATTTACTTACAACTAATTACAGACAAAAAAAATGTACAATAAAATTATTTATTGAATACTTAAAACAATGAATCAACTTAAAACAATGAATCAACTTAAAACAATGAATTAACTTAAAACAATGAATCAACTTAAAACAATGAATCAACTTAAAACAATGAATCAACTTAAAACAATGAATCAACTTAAAACAATGAATCAACTTAAAACAATGAATCAACTTAAAACAATGAATCAACTTAAAACAATGAATCAACTTAAAACAATGAATCAACTTAAAACAATGAATCAACTTAAAACAATGAATCAACTTAAAACAATGAATCAACTTAAAACAATGAATCAAATTAAAACAATGAATCAACTTAAAACAATGAATCAACTTAAAACAATGAATCAACTTAAAACAATGAATCAACTTAAAACAATGAATCAACTTAAAACAATGAATCAACTTAAAACAATGAATCAACTTAAAACAATGAATCAACTTAAAAAAATGAATCAACTTAAAAAAATGAAAATACATTTACAGTCGACTATTAAATCTATAATAGGATTTAGTTCCAGAACAAGATCTAGAACTGTTATACATAAAACGCACAACATAATATGTGAAAATTCTATTAATACAGAATAATCAAATACAATTATAGAATTGGTATATCATTCTAAACTATTAAACCCTTACAGTCCCGGGCGCGTATATGGCAGAACTGAAGGCAGCATAGATAGAAGTAGGTCGGTACGGGAAGGGTTAAACCTTACCCCATATGTACTCCGCTGGTTCTAAAAATGTCTAGGTATTGACCTCTTCCCCTTCAGGTCACACACTGAACTGTGGACTGAAAAAGGAAATAGCCCCATACCCACAACATTCCCAGTGAACACAATTCACCTGGACTGGGGCATTGCTAGGGGGGGGGTGCGAAATAGGGTAAGACAGGGGATGGGGATGAGCCACCAGTGTAAAGTTTGGGAGGGAGGGGGAGCAACAACTGCCACAAGTAAAATAGTCAACTAAACTCACTATTTGACATACGCAATAAAAAGAACGATAATTATTAGCAAAAATAATTTCATAGCTGCTGTTACTGCAGAATAATTGCTGAAAAAATAATGATAATATAGCACGTTTTGTTTTATTAGCACAACAAAAATATGGAAATAGGACAAGTTTAGTAAAGTAAATTATCTATTTCAGGTCGTTAAGATCTAACGGCCTAGTGTAGCAGGCGGCCGAAGGTCTTTTTTTTTTAGGCCAAGCTATTCAATAGGACTCTATCGTCATCACAATACAGGGCCGGTTGTAGGGTTTTTGGCGCCCCAGGCGAAAACAAATTCTGCGCCTTCATTAAAGTGCCTTCGGGGGGGAGAAACTGGTCCAGCGGTTAGTTCACCGGACTGTCAACCAAAAACCAACTGACAGGTCGCGAGTTCTATCCCTGCCACCGACGGATCTCTGTAGCCCTGCAGGAGTTTTGGGCCTAGTGGACGTAATAATCTTCTATCTAGAAGGAACGTCTGTAAACTTATAAGATCATATATTCCTATTTTCTAAGACAACTTAAATAAAATACCCTTCGCCTTTCATTACCTAATAATTCGTCTGCCTATGCTAGTAGCGCAAAAGTACTAAACTTTAATTTAGGTAATATTTTTAAATTTCCAAATAAAAAAAAATCCTCAATTATGCGCCCCACAAACGTTCGCGTCCCAGGAGAGAGAGAGAGACTGAGAGAGACAGACTGATAAAGAGACAGAGAGAGAGACTGAGAAAGAGACTGAGACTGAGAGAGAGATGAGGGAGAGACCGAGAGAGACTGAGACTGAGAGAGAGATGAGAGAGACTGAGAGAGAGACTGAGAGAGACTGAGAGAGAGAGAGACTGAGAGAGAGACTGAGAGAGAGACTGAGACTGAGAGAGAGAGAGAGACTGAGAGAGAGACAGAGACAGAGACTGAGACGGTGAGAGAGACTGAGACTGAGAGAGAGACTGAGATAGGGAGAGAGACTGAGATAGAGAGAGACTGAGACTGAGATAGAGAGAGACTGAGATAGAGAGAGACTGAGACTGAGAGAGAGACTGAGATAGAGAGAGACTGAGATAGAGAGAGACTGAGACTGAGATAGAGAGAGACTGAGATAGAGAGAGACTGAGATAGAGAGAGAGAGAGACTGAGATAGAGAGAGACTGAGACTGAGATAGAGAGAGACTGAGATAGAGAGAGACTGAGACTGAGAGAGAGACTGAGATAGGGAGAGAGACTGAGATAGGGAGAGACAGAGAGAGACAGAGAGAGACTGAGAGAGATGAGAGAGAGATGAGAGAGACTGAGAGAGACTGAGATAGGGAGAGACAGAGAGACAGAGAGAGACTGAGACTGAGAGAGACTGAGAGAGAGATGAGAGAGACTGAGAGAGACTGAGATAGAGAGAGACTGAGACTGAGATAGAGAGAGATTGAGATAGAGAGAGACTGAGAATGAGATAGAGAGAGACTGAGACTGAGATAGAGAGAGACTGAGACTGAGATAGAGAGAGACTGAGATAGAGATAGACTGAGATAGAGAGAGACTGAGATAGAGAGACTGAGATAGAGAGAGACAGAGATAGAGAGAGACTGAGATAGAGAGAGACTGAGACTGAGATAGAGAGAGACTGAGATAGAGAGAGACTGAGACTGAGATAGAGAGAGACTGAGATAGAGAGAGACTGAGACTGAGATAGAGAGAGACAGAGAGAGAGAAACTGAGATAGAGAGAGACTGAGACTGAGATAGAGAGAGACTGAGACTGAGATAGAGAGAGACTGAGACTGAGATAGAGAGAGACTGAGATAGAGAGAGACTGAGACTGAGATAGAGAGAGACTGAGACTGAGATAGAGAGAGACTGAGATAGAGAGAGACTGAGATAGAGAGAGACTGAGACTGAGATAGAGAGAGACTGAGATAGAGAGAGACTGAGATAGAGAGAGACTGAGACTGAGAGAGAGACTGAGATAGGGAGAGAGACTGAGATAGAGAGAGATAGACTGAGATAGAGAGAGACTGAGATAGAGAGAGACTGAGACTGAGATAGAGAGAGACTGAGATAGAGAGAGACTGAGATAGAGAGAGACTGAGACTGAGATAGAGAGAGACTGAGATAGAGAGATACTGAGATAGGGAGAGACTGAGATAGAGAGAGACTGAGATAGAGAGAGACTGAGATAGAGAGAGACTGAGATAGAGAGAGACTGAGATAGAGAGAGACTGAGATAGAGAGAGACTGAGATAGAGAGAGACTGAGATAGAGAGAGACTGAGATAGAGAGAGACTGAGATAGAGAGAGACTGAGATAGAGAGAGACTGAGATAGAGAGAGACTGAGATAGAGAGAGACAGAGATAGAGAGAGACTGAGATAGAGAGAGACTGAGATAGAGAGAGACTGAGACTGAGATAGAGAGAGACTGAGATAGAGAGAGACTGATAGAGAGAGACTGAGATAGGGAGAGACTGAGATAGAGAGAGACTGAGATAGAGAGAGACTGAGATAGAGAGAGACTGAGAGAGAGACAGAGACAGAGTCTGAGACGGTGAGAGAGACAGACTGAGAGAGAGACTGAGATAGGGAGAGAGACTGAGATAGGGAGAGACAGAGAGGGACAGAGAGAGACTGAGACTGAGAGAGAGATGAGAGAGGGATGAGAGAGACTGAGAGAGACTGAGATAGAGAGAGACTGAGAGAGACTGAGATAGGAAGAGACAGAGAGAGACAGAGAGAGACTGAGACTGAGAGAGACTGAGAGAGAGATGAGAGAGACTGAGAGAGACTGAGATAGAGAGAGACTGAGACTGAGATAGAGAGAGACTGAGATAGAGAGAGACTGAGACTGAGATAGAGAGAGACTGAGATAGAGAGAGACTGAGACTGAGAGAGAGACTGAGACTGAGATAGAGAGAGACTGAGACTGAGATAGAGAGACTGAGATAGAGAGAGAATGAGACTGAGATAGAGAGAGACTGAGACTGAGAAAGAGAGAGACTGAGACTGAGATAGAGAGACTGAGATAGAGAGAGAATGAGACTGAGATAGAGAGAGAATGAGACTGAGATAGAGAGAGACTGAGACTGAGAAAGAGAGAGACTGAGACTGAGATAGAGAGACTGAGATAGAGAGAGAATGAGACTGAGATAGAGAGAGAATGAGACTGAGATAGAGAGAGACTGAGACTGAGAAAGAGAGAGACTGAGACTGAGATAGAGAGAGACTGAGACTGAGAAAGAGAGAGACTGAGACTGAGATAGAGAGAGAATGAGACTGAGATAGAGAGAGACTGAGACTGAGAAAGAGAGAGACTGAGACTGAGATAGAGAGACTGAGATAGAGAGAGAATGAGACTGAGATAGAGAGAGAATGAGACTGAGATAGAGAGAGACTGAGACTGAGAAAGAGAGAGACTGAGACTGAGATAGAGAGACTGAGATAGAGAGAGAATGAGACTGAGATAGAGAGAGAATGAGACTGAGATAGAGAGAGACTGAGACTGAGAAAGAGAGAGACTGAGACTGAGATAGAGAGACTGAGATAGAGAGAGAATGAGACTGAGATAGAGAGACTGAGATAGAGAGAAACTGAGATAGAGAGAAACTGAGATAGAGAGAAACTGAGATAGAGAGAGACTGAGATAGAGTGAGACTGAGACTGAGATAGAGAGAAACTGAGATAGAGAGAAACTGAGATAGAGAGAGACTGAGATAGAGTGAGACTGAGACTGAGATAGAGAGAAACTGAGATAGAGAGAAACTGAGAAAGAGAGAGACTGAGACTGAGATAGAGAGACTGAGATAGAGAGAGAATGAGACTGAGATAGAGAGAGAATGAGACTGAGATAGAGAGAGACTGAGACTGAGAAAGAGAGAGACTGAGACTGAGATAGAGAGACTGAGATAGAGAGAGAATGAGACTGAGATAGAGAGAGAATGAGACTGAGATAGAGAGAGACTGAGACTGAGAAAGAGAGAGACTGAGACTGAGATAGAGAGACTGAGATAGAGAGAGAATGAGATAGAGAGAAACTGAGATAGAGAGAAACTGAGATAGAGAGAGACTGAGATAGAGTGAGACTGAGACTGAGATAGAGAGAAACTGAGATAGAGAGAAACTGAGATAGAGAGAAACTGAGATAGAGAGAAACTGAGATAGAGAGAAACTGAGATAGAGAGAAACTGAGATAGAGAGAGACTGAGATAGAGTGAGACTGAGACTGAGATAGAGAGAAACTGAGATAGAGAGAAACTGAGATAGAGAGAAACTGAGATAGAGAGAAACTGAGATAGAGAGAAACTGAGATAGAGAGAGACTGAGATAGAGTGAGACTGAGACTGAGATAGAGAGACTGAGATAGAGAGAAACTGAGATAGAGAGAAACTGAGATAGAGAGAAACTGAGATAGAGAGAGACTGAGATAGAGTGAGACTGAGACTGAGATAGAGAGAAACTGAGATAGAGAGAAACTGAGATAGAGAGAAACTGAGATAGAGAGAAACTGAGATAGAGAGAAACTGAGATAGAGAGAGACTGAGATAGAGAGAAACTGAGATAGAGAGAGACTGAGATAGAGAGAAACTGAGATAGAGAGAGACTGAGATAGAGAGAGACTGAGATAGAGAGAGACTGAGACTGAGATAGAGAGAGACTGAGATAGAGAGAAACTGAGATAGAGAGAGACTGAGACTGAGATAGAGAGACTGAGATAGAGAGAGACTGAGATAGAGAGAAACTGAGATAGAGAGAGACTGAGACTGAGATAGAGAGACTGAGATAGAGAGAGACTGAGACTGAGATAGAGAGAAACTGAGATAGAGAGAGACTGAGACTGAGATAGAGACTGAGATAGAGAGAGACTGAGACTGAGATAGAGAGAGACTGAGATAGAGAGAGACTGAGATAGAGAGAGACTGAGACTGAGATAGAGAGAGACTGAGATAGAGAGAGACTGAGATAGAGAGAGACTGAGATAGAGAGAGACTGAGACTGAGATAGAGAGAGACTGAGATAGAGAGAGACTGAGACTGAGATAGAGAGAGACTGAGATAGAGAGAGACTGAGACTGAGATAGAGAGAGACTGAGATAGAGAGAGACTGAGATAGAGAGAGACTGAGACTGAGATAGAGACTGAGATAGAGAGAGACTGAGATAGAGAGAGACTGAGACTGAGATAGAGAGAGACTGAGATAGAGAGAGACTGAGATAGAGAGAGCCTGAGATAGAGAGAGACTGAGATAGAGAGAGCCTGAGATAGAGAGAGACTGAGATAGAGAGAGACTGAGACTGAGATAGAGAGAGACTGAGACTGAGATAGAGAGAGACTGAGATAGAGAGAGACTGAGACTGAGATAGAGAGAGACTGAGATAGAGAGAGACTGAGACTGAGATAGAGAGAGACTGAGATAGAGAGAGACTTAGATAGAGAGAGACTGAGACTGAGAGAGAGACTGAGATAGAGAGAGACTGAGATAGAGAGAGACTGAGACTGAGATAGAGAGAGACTGAGACTGAGATAGAGAGAGACTGAGATAGAGAGACTGAGACTGAGATAGAGAGAGACTGAGACTGAGATAGAGAGAGACTGAGATAGAGTGAGACTGAGACTGAGATAGAGAGAGACTGAGACTGAGATAGAGAGAGACTGAGATAGAGAGAGACTGAGACTGAGATAGAGAGAGACTGAGACTGAGATAGAGAGAGACTGAGACTGAGATAGAGAGAGACTGAGACTGAGATAGAGAGAGACTGAGATAGAGAGAGACTGAGATAGAGAGAGACTGAGACTGAGATAGAGAGAGACTGAGATAGAGAGAGACTGAGACTGAGATAGAGAGAGACTGAGACTGAGACTGAGATAGAGAGAGACTGAGATAGAGAGAGACTGAGACTGAGATAGAGAGAGACTGAGATAGAGAGAGACTGAGATAGAGAGAGACTGAGTCTGATAGATAGACTGAGATAGAGAGAGAGACTGAGATAGAGAGAGACTGAGATAGAGAGAGACTGAGACTGAGATAGAGAGAGACTGAGATAGAGAGAGACTGAGATAGAGTGGGACTGAGACTGAGATAGAGAGAGACTGAGATAGAGAGAGACTGAGACTGAGATAGAGAGAGACTGAGACTGAGATAGAGAGAGACTGAGATAGAGAGAGACTGAGACTGAGATAGAGAGAGACTGAGATAGAGAGAGACTGAGATAGAGTGGGACTGAGACTGAGATAGAGAGAGACTGAGATAGAGAGAGACTGAGACTGAGATAGAGAGAGACTGAGACTGAGATAGAGAGAGACTGAGATAGAGAGAGACTGAGACTGAGATAGAGAGAGACTGAGATAGAGAGAGACTGAGATAGAGTGGGACTGAGACTGAGATAGAGAGAGACTGAGATAGAGAGAGACTGAGACTGAGATAGAGAGAGAGAGAGACTGAGATAGAGAGAGACTGAGATAGAGAGAGACTGAGACTGAGATAGAGAGAGACTGAGATAGAGAGAGACTGAGATAGAGTGGGACTGAGACTGAGATAGAGAGAGACTGAGATAGAGAGAGACTGAGACTGAGATAGAGAGAGACTGAGACTGAGATAGAGAGAGACTGAGATAGAGAGAGACTGAGACTGAGATAGAGAGAGACTGAGATAGAGAGAGACTGAGATAGGGAGAGACAGAGAGAGACTTAGGGAGAGACAGAGACTGAGATAGAGAGAGACTAAGATAGAGAGAGACTGAGACTGAGATAGAGAGAGACTGAGACTGAGATAAAGAGAGACTGAGACTGAGATAGAGAGACAGAGACTGAGATAGAGAGAGACTGAGATAGGGAGAGACAGAGAGAGACTGAGATAGGGAGAGACAGAGACTGAGATAGAGAGAGACTGAGATAGAGAGAGACTGAGACTGAGATAGAGAGAGAATGAGACTGAGATAGAGAGAGACTGAGATAGAGAGAGACAGAGACTGAGATAGAGAGAGACTGAGACTGAGATAGAGAGAGACTGAGATAGAGAGAGACTGAGACTGAGATAGAGAGAGACTGAGACTGAGATAGAGAGAGACTGAGATAGAGAGAGACTGAGATAGAGAGAGACTGAGACTGAGATAGAGAGAGACTGAGATAGAGAGAGACTGAGACTGAGATAGAGAGAGACTGAGACTGAGATAGAGAGAGACTGAGATAGAGAGAGACTGTGACTGAGATAGAGAGAGAATGAGATAGAGAGAGACTGAGATAGGGAGAGAGAGACTGAGATAGGGAGAGAGAGACTGAGATAGAGAGAGACTGAGATAGAGAGAAACTGAGATAGAGAGAGACTGAGACTGAGATAGAGAGAGACTGAGATAGAGAGAGACTGAGATAGAGAGAGACTGAGATAGAGAGAGACTGAGATAGGGAGAGACAGAGAGAGACTGAGACTGAGAGAGAGACTGAGAGAGAGACTGAGATAGGGAGAGACAGAGAGAGACAGAGAGATACAGAGAGAGACTGAGACTGAGAGAGAGACTGAGATAGGGAGAGACAGAGAGAGACAGAGAGAGACTGAGACTGAGAGAGAGATGAGAGAGACTGAGAGAGACTGAGATAGAGAGAGTGATAGAGAGACCAAGAGAGAGACAAAGAGAGACTGAGAGAGAGACTGAGATAGGGAGAGACAGAGAGAGACAGAGAGAGACTGAGATAGAGAGAGACTGAGAGAGAGACAGAGAGAGACAGAGAGAGAGACTGAGACTGAGAGAGAGATGAGAGAGACTTAGAGAGACTGAGACTGAGAGAGAGATGAGAGAGACTGAGAGAGACTGAGATAGAGAGAGACTGATAGAGAGACCGAGAGAGAGACAAAGATAGAGACTGAGAGAGAGACAGTGAGAGAGGGACAGAGAGACTAAGAGAGAGAGACAAAGATAGAGTGAGAGAGAGACAGTGAGAGAGAGACTGAGAGAGAGACTAAGAGAGAGAGACTGAGAGAAAGAGAGAGACTGAGAGAGAGAGAGACTGAGAGAGAGACTGAGAGAGAGATTCAGTGAGAGAGGGACTGAGAGAGACTAAGAGAGAGAGACAAAGTTAGAGACTGAGAGAGAGACTCAGTGAGAGAGAGACTGAGAGAGAGACTAAGAGAAAGAGACTGGGAGAGAGAGAGACTGAGAGAGACTGAGAGAGAGACTGAGAGAGAGACTGAGAGAGACTGAGATAGGGACAGACTGAGAGAGAGACTGAGAGAGAGACTGAGAGAGAGACTAAGAGAGAGACTGGGAGAGAGAGACTGAGAGAGAGACTGAGGCTGAGAGAGAGATGAGAGAGAGACTGAGAGAATGAGATAGGGACAGACTGAGAGAGTGACTAAGAGAGAGACTGAGAGAGAGACTGAGAGAGAGACTGAGAGAGAGACTGAGAGAGAGAGAAACTGAGAGGGAGATGTTTTGGGATTCAACAAACCTCCCACGGCGGAGCTTGGGTACAGAGACCGTAGCCCCACCGTCTGCATGTCCAACATAGTGCGGTGGATGAGGCTTGCAGCGGAGCTTAAAACGACGTTTAGAGAGAAGGAGGAGGCGTCGATGTACAAAGGATCTGACGCTGGGTTTTCCAGAAGACTAGCTGAAAAACGAGGGTGTAGGGAACCCTCCTTATATCTCCGTTCTTTGTTTCACAAACTCCTTGAAGTTCAAATTATCCCGAAAGCTTCATTCATCAGAAATCTCCGTGTTGGAAAACCGAAGCAGTACGTACAGTTATGTACGCGCAAGTCACCAGTTATCAATAGATATATCAATGTATGTATATCAGATATATATCAAATGAGTCGTACAGAAACTCGCTTAAACGCTCGTGCTTTGATTTTTTTAAAAACTAGGCTACATACACAGTAAGCGTTTAGTGGAGTGTGTTATTGTTAACTTGTGTCACGTTAGTATTGACCTAATAGTCCATTTATTTTAAGAAACCTACACACGAGAAATAGAACAAAATGACATGCATTAAAAACCACAATAAATGACAATAGTTAACTGTTCGTTTTATTGCAAGCCATTTTCAAATACTTAGAAACTGTATTATACTGAATTTGGTCTAATATTAATTTTCGTTAGTAATACGCGTTTATTTTTGAAGAAACAAAATGAGGGAGATGTTAGAAAACATTTTTGAATAATTAACAATATGGAGAAAATATAAATAAAAAAGAGACTCAACAATTGAACAATTTTAACATTGTGAACAAATTAAAAGAGAAAACTAAATTAACACTGATGAACAATACTATCAGTCCCTAATCAGTGAACAATATGTGAAGATTAAAAATGTTAACCCTACTGTAAGTTGGTATTTAGTAACTGTTCAACACTTTCACTAACAATCTCTTCGAGGCTTTGACAAAGTTAATAACACTCTCCAGGAACAGTAAAATATATAGATAAGTTTATTCACGCACACATATTTTTTATGTCCTCATAATTCATGTGAATATCCATGCACAATGATATATATATATATATATATATATATATATATATATATATATATATATATATATATATATATATATATATATATATATATTCACTCAATAGCATTGCAATTTACATAATAGAATTTACAGAATAGATTCACTGAGATCTCCAATATTATATCCATTACAAAATATCCACATAAAAAAAACGTCAGCTCTTATCAACCCAAAAGCTGGATGCCCACCACTGACTAAGGTCGAGTCTCGTAACCTTCCCTACCGATCCTCTCTAACCTTTTTTTCTTCAACACGTGAACTAACAAAAATCACTAAACTGCGCAATAACTATAGTCTTCTCTTGTCATATAATAAATATAGTCTGTTTCTTCTATTTAAGGTCAAGGTTTACTCTTCTTTTCATTGGTTATCTCTCTTTGACCATAGACTATTTATTATGTTCTATTTCAATCACTGACACCTACTATCATTATAACACGCTGTTTGTTAACTTTGGACTATTTACATTTTGAGATTTTCCTTAAGCCACCAGGACTCGCTCAAGCTCAAAACCGTGATAACATCTAATTTATGTGTGTATTTCTAATGACTAGCCTTATGACTAGCCTTATGACTAGCCTAATGACTAGCCTAATGTGTTCATCTTTGCGCATGCGCATGATGATCCGGTTATGTTGTTTCCTTTTTAAATACTAGACAACATCTAAGTCTTTTGATTCCGTCGACATGATATTATTAGCCGCGCCGCGGTTATGACATGTTACACAAAAAAAATAGCAATTTTAGACTCGTCGCCTCTGACGTTCTGGCGGATGCATATTGAGCACGTGTTTAAAATGGAAATTTGTTACTATGGCCCATATTCTAGATAGGGCCGTCCGTGCGTAGTAATCAAGATTTATTTTTTGGAAAGAAATCTTACCTTTTAAAGGCAGGACAAATGATAAAAGTAAAATCCCGCAGTGGGCGGTCAATGGGTTCGTTTGAGAAATTTATCTTGAGAACATCAGGCCAATGGTCTCATGGTAGAGAAATTGCTTATGTCTTGTTCTTCCACTGTTGGGGTATATGGAGTGTCCAGGTACAGGCCGTAACTCCGACCAGGGGAACATGTGGTGCTCCGCAGAGCAGTTCGCCCGCTTTGGTCCTCACCTGTCATTCAGCTCTCACCTGTGGCTCCTCGTAGCTGTTAGCACGCAACAGCGGCCATACCCCGGGCAACGGCTTCCACTAGCCGGCTAAACCAGGTGAGGGTAGCCGCTGGGTAATACCTAACCCACGGTGAACTAGGTATTGTCTACCTGTGCATGCGAAGCCTGGACATCGGCGGACACTATGATCAACTAGATCCAACGGAGCTGAAAACGACAATAGCAACGCATTGTTGCGTGCACATCTTGGTCTGCATCTGAGCCCCTCGCCGTCGTCTAGTTGTGCTCTTACCACTGGCAAGTTGCTAGACTAGAAACAAAATCACTGACTCGCTTCAATTCAATTAAAAAATCACGATTATTCTCCCCGTTTTAAATGTGTCATATAGCGCGAAACGCGATTCAACAGAATCTGTTTCAGCAGGCAGTGATTCGTGATGATTTCCAGATTAAGAACGTGCTCTAAAATTTGGAATCATGATTCATGATTTAATGTGTGTCATCGCAAAACTAGATCATGTGATCAGTAGCCTAGTAAAAAAACAAAACAAACATGGCAACGATTAAATTGGTATCTTCCTCTTCCGGTTCGCTTAAAAAACATGGTATGCTATAAATCGTTATTCTTTCAATCCAAGGTTTCACCCACCATTTTCGTTTTCGTTTTCTTTGTGCTTTAAGTAGAACAGACGCAGCGGTACAGACCTAGATTACTTCGTCGTCAATGCTAGAATCCAGGATTCTTGAAAATAAAATTGCGCGTCAAGAACGGTCACTCAATACACTTTCTGTGACTCATGATTTTCTGTGAATCGTGATTTACGTGTGGCATTGCTGATTGGGAAACAGCGTATCTCTGAATAGTCTCGATTTATCGATTTTGTTTTAACACAAATTATTATTTTTGTTTAAGTAACATATTGCAATCTTGTGGTTTTTAATGTATGTCATTTTTTTCTATTTCATAATTGAGGATTTTTTTAATTTGGAAATTTTAAAATATGAAGAAAATTAAAGTTTAGTACTTCTGCTCGCTACTAGCATAGGCAGACGAATTACTAGGTAATGAAAGGCGAAGGGTATTTTATTTAAGTTGTCTTAGAAAATAGGAATGTATGCCTTAACACTACTCAGTTTCTCCCCACCGAAGGCACTTTAATGAAGGCGCAGAATTTGTTTTCGCCTAAGGCGTCAAAAACCCTAGAGCCGGTCCTGTATTGTGATGACGATTCGCCTCATACGCGAGTTTTTTCAAAACGAGGCTTCGACACTATTTTACGTTTTTGCAAATGGCAAACGTAGACGTTTTATCGAATTTAACAGCATGCATGTGGCATAAACGCCTTGAAAATCTACCAAAAATTTCAGGCAATATCATAAATAACTTTTGGCAAAGCTTATAAATAAGCAGAGCGTATAAATTTTACGTGGAAGACTTTTGTTTTCGATGTTGAATATAAGTAGGCCTAAACGCTTACTTCTGTTATGATCTATCCTATGTTTGCGATCAATGTGGGCTGTGGGAAATGCCTGTGTAACTGTGTAGATTTATTAAGACTACCTGAAAGTGAAGGTATTTATTTGTTTTTTCTTAGAAATAGGTTTATTTACTACTAAACTAGTCTAATCTTACTGAAAATCTTTAATGTAATAATCTCAGCTTCAGCCAAAATAAATACAATTCTTCACAAGTTATTAATTTTGTTATAAATTTTCAATTTTCAGCTAATATCTAAATGGCTAATGTTACTCAATGTCCAATACAAGAATGGTCCAGCCGAGGAATATGAAAACAATAAGGTGGGTTTTGCTTTTATTTGTATACAAGTGTATATAATTATTAGTTCTCATGGCAAACATGTCTAAATACAAATAGTATATACAAATTGTAAATTATTTTTAATAGTAAAAATATGATTAATCAACAGCGTCTGTTTGGATAGAATTCAAAGATGATAGGGCCTCGGCCGACATTCTTCAATAAAACAAGGACGGCAACTGTGAAGCACCTGGGTTGGTAAGTTGTTTACTTATTATGCAACACTATCACTCATTAAAATACATTTAGAAATACAAGCAGTATATAAATCTTATAAATTATTTTTATATATAATAATATGATTTATCGACAGCCTCTGTTTGGAAAGAATTAAAAAACACCGTCATGGCCTTTGATGACATTATTCAATAAAACAAGCAAGTACACAGTAAAAGCACCTGGAATAGTAAGTTGTTTATATTTAAATACAAATGATATCACTTAATATAATACGTCAATATCAGTCTAACAGCTGGTTACATGGAGAGGAATTTCAAGTTTGCCTGGAACAAGACATTTGGAATTAGATGAAATGTTTGTTAGTGCTACTGTTGTATCATATAAATTATAAATACATTACATCTTTTTACTATAATTTTTCTCTGAGTAATTCCTGTGACTGGTGTTCAAACGATGATGTTCAAGAGTTTTTAGGATTGCACAGCAAGAGATTTAACAGCTCGGCATCCTGTTTGACAGAAGATCTATTAGAATTTGTTAAATACTTACATTGTTTGTCAGAATTTCATCCTTTTCAGATTTCTTAATAAAATTACTTAAACGTCGTTACATTATCACAATTTTGTTTTTCATTTTCAGAGACGTGATTATCTAAAAGAGTAGGTAAATGATGAAAGTTCCTCACAATATAAATAAACAAGTGTGGATATTGCCTTTCACTAAAATAATAATTGGATCAGTGATTTGATTCATTTTGTATTTATATTTAAGTGTTTCATTTAATCGCAATGTATTGTTCAATATTCATAGTCGGTGGTTTCCAGTTGGTAATAATATATGTCAGTGACTAACACTTTGGGTGGTCGTCTGCTGAGTTAAGGTTTTTTAATAAACTAAGTGAGTTTAGCTTCCGCCGATGACCACGGCGTAAAAATATTGGGTTAGGTTAAATAAAATTAAAATATTAAGAAGTTATCAACATATATAATTACCGTGAGTTTGTTTGTTTATATATATTATATATAGGGCCTATACTAGTGGTTATGCCCGTCAAAATGACGGAGAAACGAATGACTACAATGTGTTTTGATAAGAGAGACAGAAAAAAAATAATTTATATATAATAATATATATATATACAATAAAAACTGGAATGAGAACGTTTCTTTTCGGTATTTAGTTTTTGTTCTCTTTACTTGTTTCTGATCGCCCTGACCCACTACTGTACCCGTGGGCCTCAAAGACTGGCGTATTGTGTAAACCGCCGATACATTCCCATTAAGAATACACCGGCGGGCGAACGCGTGGGGGATAGCCCCCGCAGCGGGTCCGAAATCTATTGCACTGCCGAGAGGCCACGGGGTCTCGGTGGGGAGGAAGCAATGGACGTTGAATTTGCGTCTCGAGAACCACCCGGTGCCTGGAAGCCTGTATTTATAGTATAGGATTTGCGCTACCGGGTGACAGTGCAGGTATACGGGCGTGCCACCACGATATTGATCCTTAGGGGAACCGCAGTGAACGGTCGCTGGCCTGCGGAAACCTTCCCTATTACACGGCACGCCACACCTTCGGCGTGTACAAATATACGGTATGTATAATGTATGTATTTATATGAAATATATAATAATAAATTATACGGTACGTGACGTTTTGGCGCTGCCGTATTGGCGCGGGCCGTTTTGGCGCGGGCCGTTTTGGCGCGAGCCGTTTTGGCGCGGGACGTTTTGGCGCGAGGAAATAATTGAGGAAAACATTAATTTTTTTTGTTGTATAATAAATGAAACTAATAATAAATAATAATAATTTAAAACGATGTACTTTAATGCATTTATAGGACTATTAAACTTTAAAAACTTAGTTCTTTCATATATGCATACAGACTTATGTATCTATTTATGGGCATACAACGCTTATCTATCTATTTATCTATTTATATATATTTCGTATATATATTTCGTATTAATAGGGAAGTTGTTTTTTGGTGTTTTTTATTCAACCCCTAAAACGTAAGGCCTATATGCGAAAATTGCGTGTGCTAGTCTTTCAACAAAATTCTAATAATTGCACATGTTCATGAAGTAACTTTCAAATAACTTGACTGTTGTAAAATAGTTAAGAGTAATCAAAACCAGGGTCAATCGTAGACAAGATGGTCAGAGATTTAATGATAACAATGGATGTTTTAGAATACTGGGTAGGTAGTAAAAGGATAAAAAGATACTTATTTGATTTGGAATGGTCAATGAGGAGTGGTCATCGCGTCCAGCCAAGAACGTGCGAACAAATCAGAGATAATTATTTGGTTTTGGTTATCTAGATTGGGAGCGGCAAAAAAGCAGTTTCTGTTGAGACAACTGTATGTATAAAATTAATAATCCAATATATGCATTGTTTTAATATGTTTTTATTTACTATTTGTTTCATTTATTATACAAAAAATATTGTTTTCCTCAAATAAAGTTATTAAGTTAATTTGATTAAAAAATGTGATGTGTTTTTAGTCCATCGCGCCAAAACGTCCTGCGCCAAAACGGCTGCGCCAAAACGTACATCTCGCCAAAACGTCCATCGCGCCAAAACGGTCGCGCCAAAACGGCTGCTTCGTAAATAATAATATATGCATGGCGTAATATAGGCAGGCCTATAACTATAGAATATATATGTATATATTTGCTATGTATTCGTATATATAATATATGATTTTAAAGTTCTATTTTCGAGATTTAGATCTGGCAAAGTTTTTGAGTACACAATCAAAGTTAATTTTGCGCAACAAGTCTGCCCCAATCATCAGCAGACAGTGCCGGCTTATCCATATAGGCAACCTAGGCGACTGCCTAGGGCGCAAAATTGGGGGGGGGGGGGGGCGCATAACTGAGGATTTGTTTTTTTTTAATTTGGGGATTTAAAAATATAAACTACCGGTATTAAAGTTTAGTACTAGCATAGGCAGACGAATTACTAGATCTTGAAACTGAAAGGCGAAGGGTATTTTATTTAAGTTGTCTTAAAAAATAGGAAAGTATGACCTAACACTAGGCCTACTCAGTTTCTTCCCTCCGAAGGCACTTTAATGAGGTCGCAGAATTTTTTTTTCGCCTAGGGTGTCAAAAACCTAGAGCCAGTCCTGTCAGCAGAGATAAGGAATCAAGCCTTTCTTGTTTCATTGTCGATCTACTTGGATTTTTTGTACGTTTCATCTGAGAAAAAGAGCGCTCAGTTAAACAATTATAACCATTAATGTTAAAAATATGCGCAAGGCGATTTCTACATTTGGAAAAGCACACTCGATGTTGTCTCTAACTATTATCTTATCTTATCTTATACATTACAGACGCTCCTTCTATAGAGAAGATAGCCTAATTGTGACATTCGCTCATCTGTGGTTCGAGTCTAGTCTTGCAATTTTATTAATGTTTTAAACGATGTTCAACTACTGGTTTTCCTGGTTTGTTCAAGCAACACATTCCATGCCCGAATGCCACTCGGGAAGAAATAGTACTTAAAAGCATTTGTTCTCGCATAAGGGATAAGGAAAGTGTTTTTGTCTTTATGTTTATCTGAGCTTTGCAACAGGTTGTTATTGGGTTGTATAATTCTGCATAACTGAACGTGTTGTTTTCAGATTTTTATGCACCAAACTTGTGGCGAATATATGAGTGGAAACGTTGTAGTTCGGTATACAAATTATTGTTCAGATTTTCAGGATAAGCATTTATTAGTCCTTCACAACACTGAGATGATTGTGATACATCGTCCAAACAAGAAACTCGAACTGTTATATAATTGTATACCTCTCCTCGTCTAATCATATCTGAATCTGTTTCAAATTTGTCAACAATAGCAAAGAAAGCAGATATACCAAATTTGTCTCTGGCATTCAGAGATACCTCAGGGGCATCACCATCAATGACCACTGTCTTTCGTTTACGATTACGGGTCAAAGTTGACTTATAATCCATATTTCTTTTGCAGCTTATTTAAATCTTTCAAATTCATTCCTAGATTCATGCAAGAGATCTGCTAGTAAAGAATACAAATCAGCACATGTTTTCAAGTTCACAAGCTCATTTAGTTGAGCTTGACTGACCCTGTGAAAATGTTGTAACACTTCTTCCCAAAAAAACAAGCATGAGGGCAAATTCTAATTCTTGTATTTTCTTTTCAATGTTTTCTGCTTCTCTTCTGGTGTCCCCCTTCTGTGACTGATCTTCTTGTAAACATTCTAACGCTTTTATAATCTGAGGATGAAACTTTAGAATAGCTTCAGTTGCAACAGCATGTGCTTCCCATCTGGTATCGGAAAGAGACTTTACCAGCGTTTCATTCACAAGGCATCATTTCAGAATCTTCCATCTTCAGTCCTGGATCTGCTGCTTGATTTATTTTATCATCTTCATCTTTATCAGCTTCATCTTTATCATCATCTTCAGCAGACTGAAATGGGTCACAACAAATGTCATTTTCAAGCACTAATGTATTGTCTGGATTTGCAGAACAGCCTATAGTCAGGGCCGTATTTAGGATTGTGGGGGCCCTGTTCCCAAGGGCCAATTTATGTGGGGGCCCCCCTCGTGGACTCGACCCTGCGAGTGTCACTTAACAACTAAATGTGATTTCCCATTCACAGTATTTGTTCATTGTGCGCTTCTACAACAGCACTGATCTAATTGCCGAAAGAAAGACTAACATTTTTATTTTGGAATGTGTGGGGGCCCCTTTTGTGCGGGGCCCCCGTTCCATAGGAACACGTGGAACATGCCTAAATACGCCTCTGCCTATAGTAGACTTATCAAGAGGATTGATGGTGTCAGTAAAATCCTGTTCCACCTGTTGCTTAACTGAAACTAAATAATTTGTTAATTTTCTGCTCTTAGCTCTTACAATATACACATTTTTCTTGAGGCCTTGTGGCGCCCCCCCCCCCCCCAAACGCTTGGTGCCCTAGGCACGTGCCTTATTTGGCTTATGGTAAATCGAGGCCTGTATCCATGGCTCTCTAAGACAAAAAGGTTCCCAACCCCTGCATTAGGCCTATTATTAACGGTACCATTAAATACATAGATTAAATACTCTAGATTTGTGCTACGTGAAACATTTTCTGATATATCAATGCATTATTATACAAGTCTATGTCCGCGGTGTGTTGTTAAGATAATATGTCATTAATATTAGACTGAAGTTTATTCAAATAGTTTAATAGAATATGAACAATTTAAAGTTAGCACGAGGGGGGGGGGGGGGGAAGCGAAAATCGGTTTTGAAAAAAAAACGGTATTAATATACCTAGTTTAAATATTCCGTTAATCTCTGTGTATTTTTTATGTTCCTATACAACAAAATATGGTACCACGAGATTTAAACGCGCGACATATAAACACCCGACACTTAAACATACGGACACTTAAATATACGGACACTTAAACATACGGACAATTAATCACACGACTCTTAAACATACGGACATTTAATCACACGACACTTAAACATACGGACAATTAATCACACGACACTTAAACATACGGACAATTAATCACACGACACTTAAACATACGGACAATTAATCACACGACACTTAAACATACGGACAATTAATCACACGATACTTAAACATATGGACACTTAATCACACGACACTTAAACATACGGACAATTAATCACACGACACATAAACATACGGACAATTAATCACACGACACTTAAACATACGGACAATTAATCACACGACACTTAAACATGCGGACAATTAATCACATGATACTTAAACATATGGACACTTAATCACACGACACTTAAACATACGGACAATTAATCACACGACACATAAACATACGGACAATTAATCACACGACAATTAAAATACGGACAATTAATCACACGACACTTAAACATACGGACAATTAATCACACGATACTTAAACATATGGACACTTAATCACACGACACTTAAACATACGGACAATAAATCACACGACACTTAAACATACGGACAATTAATCACACGACAATTAAAATACGGACAATTAATCACACGACACTTAAACATACGGACACTTCACGACAATAAAAAGGTAACAATTAAAGTAAAAGTACATTAAGAACATCTCAGTTAAACTGGGATCAAAATATATAATCACTAATTGCCGGTGTTAGATTTGTTAGATCCTCATCTTGACATGTGAAAGTTTAATGTAAATGTGAAAGTTTAGTAATAAAATATTGCATTTGATATAAATGCAAATAAAAAAGATGATAATCACAAACGCGTTTATTTTGAATTAAATATAAAACGCTTAAACGATTTTCTCTATAAATCTCTTTTGCTTTTGGCCTTGGTCTTGCTACGGAGTTTCAAATTGTGTTATAAAAAGTAATTTTAAAAAGTATAATAAAGCAGGTTGACTTTAAGGCTGTTGCCACGCTGAATGATTTAGTAATCATAGTTTGGTACAATGTCTGCAAAAGCTTTCCGACCCCCGGTCTACTGTTTCCCTCTCCAGAGGCTCCTGAAAACGATAAATAACAAATCGGCGCCCCTTGGTGCACGGGGACATACCTTTGCCACCCTTAGCGACGCCTGTGTTCCGTCGCTACGTCCCCCTCCCCAACGGACTATGCGCCCAAAAAAAAGTGATCTAAGACAAAGACATTTGTTGGCCTGGTGATTGATTTAAAGTTGTTATTTCAACCTCTGCTTTGTTTCAAAGATGGCGTTTGAGTTATGTGTAGATCTAATTCGCAATTAATTGTTGCAGACGACACATGATAATTTGAAAAGAAATTTTTGTATAAAGGGCTGCCTGCGTTGCGAGTCCGTGTGTATGTGCATGTGTGTGTGTGTGTGTATGTGTGTGTGTGTGTGTGTGCATGTGTGTGTGTGTGTTAGCGTCTTTGATATCCGTAAATGAGTTGATACGACTGACAAATTTTTTGTTTGTTCAAAAGAGGATAAGGGGTTGGGGGGGGGGGGGGTAAAGGAGGAGGCGGTTTCGCACGTCAGGTTCCGACAAACAACTGGACGCGCTCATGACGTCATTGTGACGAATGTCCTTTTCAAAAGAGGTCAAGCGGTTACAAGGCGGGGAAAAACAATGACACTTCATTTTCGCTTTTTTTTTCTCTGATCCTATTTATTTCATTTTTTATTGGGTCATCCACACATGACGTCATGTTTCGGGTAGATTTTTTTGTAACTTACATTTTTTCATAAGTAAAGTACCCGTCGGACCAAATTGTTCATAGGGACGGTGATGCAGTGTCAACCAACGCCTGTCACCACAGCATACTAGGGGACTGTGTGTCCAGCACAGCCCCCAGCCGCCATTACTTTAACCTCAAACTAATGTCAGGTACCCATCAGAGCTGGGTAGACACACTCCGGTCCCGGGAACAAATCTGGGGCCTTCGCTCGCCATGATTTGAACCCAGAACCTTCGGTACGCTAGCTGAATGCGCTGCCTCTCGGCCACCATGTCCCTCACATTTACCCCTGTTATGTCATAATGCATCACACACACAAAGCCAAAGCACCACACACGCACACCACACACCTAACAATCATTGCGTCACGGCACAACCATTTCACTTTCGCTATGCCTTAAACCTTTACGATTATATGACCTGGAAAAAACGTGGAAACCACGAAAACACGTGGAGACCACGTTTTTTTTCTTCGTCGATACGACGTGGTGTGCCCGCTGGGGCCCCACAAGTTTTTTAATAGCGTCAAGTCGCCAGGTAAGTTTTGTACACAGCGCGGGCCACTCTGTTGGGCTTTGTATGACTTCCTCGTGAGTTTAAAAGTCCAGTTATTGATTTTGACGAGAGGCGTCGGTTCCAATCGATATACTATTGATTTAGCGACGTCATTTTGGGGACTCAGCTTCCTCCCTACGCATGCTTCAACACAAAAAAGGTGTTCAACCCCACCCCGCTTTCCATCCGTTTTTATTTTAATCTGTTGACCTCTAATGTGAACGAACTCCGCAATGTTAAGTTCTGCGACTGCTTCTTACAAAACTAAAAGGGTAATTTATTTACATCTAATAATAGTGTAATAGTAAACAACGTGTTTTACATGTTGGTCCTTAGTATGGCTAATGAAAATGTATTATTTGCACTAGGCGTACAACAAGACAACATGGCCAGACCAATGCCTAGTGCCAATAAGTCTACCCAGCTATGCAATGGGTAAAAGCTCAGGGACATTATTCATTAAATCAATTTCCGTTTCATTACCTTTTTTTTTTATTTCTTAAAACCAACTCGGCTTCTGACTCACTCACTCTTCCGATCCCTCGTGCGAAGCTAGTGTCCGCTGGCCAACGGGCATTCGCCTATGCGGGCCCATGCGCCTGGAATCCCCTCCCACTACAGCTTCGCCAGAGACTCACCTATTTCAATAGCAGTGTTCACCTGTACATATATACACTTTCGTCTGTTCTTCGTTGTTTGTACTCTGTAACCAGGGCTGTGGAGTCGGAGTAGAGGAGTCGGAGTGGGAGGAAATTCGGGTACCTGGAGTCGGAGTCGGCAAATAATGCACCGACTCCGACTCCTACTAAATTTAGATTCGAAAAAGACATGGCTTCATTTATTTTAAACAACCGATCAATAGGCCTACAGAAATTAATGAAATGAGAAAGTAAAATATCTGTTTCTTCCTCTAAGTCCCCATCCCTACTCAAGACTGCTCGGCGCCGGTATTGATGATGCTATAAAAGTGCCCAAATTACTAATTACCATTCACATTGTTTTTAATGATTTCAAATGCTAGCACATGGCACGCGCGGTTTTCTCGGAATGCTAAACACTGCCTTAGTAGGCTTTAGGCCTAGGCCATAGGTCCTAAATAAAACGCATCTTAATTTAGCAACTAGTGTACAAGCATACCTAGAGGCTTAGAGAGGCTTTTACATATTTACGATTCTTTCCATAAAGTAATTTGCGTTCAGTAGGCCTACAAAAAAATGCCGCCTTTACGAATTATAAATGCACTACGCACGCAACGCACAATTAGGATCGGCAATCAGTGGCGTATTTAGGCATGTTCCACATGTTCCATTGGAACAGGGGGCCCACACAAAAGGGGCCCCCACACATCCCAAAAAGAAAAGTTTGAGTGACATCCCCATATTTCGTTGAAAATTTAAAATAAAATTCATTTATTCCCATACAATTTCAAGCGCTCCAGTTCAACCAAGCTACGTGCAACATAAAATGTATGATTTTACAGAATGTAATATGAATTAACGCCCCTTTTCTGAGGTAGGCCCTATGTGGAAGGCAGGGCGAGACCACGAGGGGACCCACATACATTTGGGAACAGGGCCCCTACATAAATTTGGGAACAGGGCCCCCACATAAATTTGGGAACAGGGCCCCCACAATCCTAAATACGGCCCTGGTGGCAATATTTATACTTTTCATATTGTTGTGTTCTGCTTAAAGATGTTAAACGAAAACCGGAATACCGGATTCCGGTTTTGACACCGCGTCTGTGCTTTATTATTAACGGCACTATTAAATGCACATTCTTTTGATTCTCTTTCAACACATTATTTTACAAGTTACCATAAATATAGGCCTCTTCATAAGCTTCTTAATATTGTTGTCAACGATAATCGGTAATTTGATTGTCACTATTGAAAAATTGAAAGCTATTATCGGTTTTGATCAATTAGCCCAGATTTTTTTAGTTCTAAGGAATTTTATGGTAAAGAGTACAAAATCATATTGTATTCACACAAATCAACCCCTTGAATGCCCTGCAAACACTAATTAAGTTTGAAGTATTTTTCAAATATGCTTCCAAAACTACGCACATTTGGATGTTCCGGCATGTGACTTGTGACATTGCGCGGGGGGTTGGGGGGAGGGGGAACCAAAATCCGGTTTTAAACCGGTTTTATAGAACCGATAACCGGTTTTAACATCCCTAGTTCTGCTGTTACAGGGAACGCAGCGCCTCTTGTAACCTAGACTATCACTGGTAAGGGATTAACCGTTTGTCCCTTGGAGTCGCCGATCGTCACCTCTACTGATAAGGCCCCACGAGAGGGGGGTACAGCCGGTACGCCCTACCGGGGCCCTCAAGAGTTTAGGGGGCCCATGAATATTTAAAATTAAATACAGTAGACTGTTGGCTTTCCAGCCAGTAGTCCTGTGGTAATAACACGTAGATGTATGTTGCCTTTCTTTCCTTCAAGGAATGTACAAAATACATTCGCATATTAATACAGAGGAGTCGGGGAGTCGGAGTCGGAAGTAAAAAAAAATGAGGAGTCGGAGTCGGAACATTTATCTACCGACTCCGTAGCCCTGTCTGTGACTGTGGTCGGCGCATAGAACTGTCATCAACGGGATATGCGCTATATAAGATTTATTATTATTATTATGAATATTATTATTAAAAACGACATCCCAGAAGAGACGAAGACCTAGATTTGCTAAACGTAGTAAGCTGTTGTGGGCACGGTGGCCGCGTGGCAGCGCGTTCGGCTGGCGTACCGAAAGTCCTGGGTTTGAATCCTGGTGAAGGCTAGGATTTTTTGTCCAGGGAATCTGATGAGTACCTGATCTTAATTGGGGGTAAAGTAAAGGTGGCTGGGCATTGTGCTAGCCAAGCAAATCGTATGCCGTGGTCACAGAAACTTGTAAACGCTTGCGGTGTAAACAAAGTTCAATTTCTTTCTGTCTCCCACGCCTGATTAATATCTCCTTCCATCTCTTTATCTCCCCCTCCACCCTCGACCCTTGACCCTGGACCTCAATTCTTTTTGTTACGTATGTTTCACTCTCTAAATCTAAAACCTCATTTACTCCACCCCCCCCCAACCACCATTACCCTCCCTCTCTCCCTCCATTTCTCCCCTAATCCTTCCCTCCATCTCTCTTTTGTTTTCTGTCTCTTTCCTTTCTGTTTTCCCATTACCTGAACTATATTGACGGCCAAAATCAGGTAATTGATTAATCGTGTCCCGCAAAATGTCAAAGAATCAAACCGGAAACCAGTGTTTTTTTGAGTCCCACTAACTAGGTCAGGTACACGAAGGCCAATTAACCGAATGCGAAAGAATGAGTACATGGGGGCGCCGACTGGTGTGTGTGTGAATCAAACGGGGTAAACCTACTAGCCTCAACTTGGTGATGTTTTTGTTATCACATATTGGTGGCGTCGTTTTGATCTTTCTCTCAGGGTATTCTTAGCGTCACAAGAATACTTTAAACCAGGTATCGGCAACCTACGGACCTCGTGCCAGACTTGACACGCAGAGCGATTTTCAATGGAAGACAACCAAAATAAGTCGATTTAAGTACTTCTACAATATGTTGACTGCTAAACTGCTAAAGCAGGATGACCTTAAGGCGTTTGGCACGCTGAATGAATTTGAAATCGTACTTTGACACACTGTTATCAAAAGGTTACCAACCCCTGCCTTAAACATCATTCTTACGTCCTGTATAACTTTTCTTTATAAAAGCATAACGAGAACTTCTCTTTTTAGTCAATTAAACACGGCATCAGCTTAGAAAATTCAATGCAACAAAAGTTGCAATCTCATCTGTTAGTTATGCGTCCTAATCATGACAGATTGGCGAGCTCAATTGTTAGTAATATATATACTAACAGCCCTACAAATATGTCCTAATCAGTAGCCACGGGACCCCTTCTAACTATTAACACTTGATCAAACCGTAACACACATAGTTATTGCTACTTTAAAAAAATAAAAAAAATAATTAGGTTTGCGTGATGTCCGTTTATGAAATCGCCCCCACACTGTCCTCTGCAAGGCACGGGACATTTCCCCCCCCCCCCCTCCATGGGCGCTTTCTTCTTCCTGATTGGCAGAGGGCGTTTTGGTTTCATATTGTCCTCATCTTGTTGCCCCCCATCCATACAAACACAAGTTTCACCTTTGCTTGAAACTCAACCATTTGCCTGCATCTCTACGTGCAGTGGCGTATCAAGGGGAAACTGGCGCCCGGGGCGAAGTCAAAACCAGCACCCTGTTATGAATGTTCATTTTGAATTATTTGTAATCTAAGGTGTGAAAAAAAAAAAGTTTTCAGTTTTGGCGCCTATCCAAATTTTGGCGCCTGGAGCGGTCACAACTTTCGCCATCCTCTACTTACGCTGCTGGTGTAAGCGGGATTTGTCACAGAGTGTGAGAGTTGGGTTTAATCCAGGAGAGGCTTTACTGACCATTAAGTCACGTGATTACATCAGTTATTGAAAGCCTAACTAAACCAACAATGTACTAATTACTAATACACACTGTTTCTTATTTTGTTGATTTCCATTTATTTTTATTATTTTGGGAGACGCGCAAAAATACACATATTTTTCTTCTTCAAATGTCATTACGACATCAAATTTAGGTTTAGAATGAAACAAACTTTATAGGGGCAATAGAAAATTTGACCCATGAATATAATAATAAATAATAATAATAATATTTGTATAGCGCTGCCAACAAACATAATGTAAGCTCAGAGCGCGTTTAACATACAACTAATAACACGAATGTAATCTCTTGGCTAAGAAATATAAAACTAATTGATGATTTAAAACTTTACAAACATAGGACAAATCAAATAAATGAAGCAATAACCGACCTATAAATAAGACGGGCCTTTGCTGCAAATAACTTAAAGTACTCAATAAATAAAAATAGAGCTCTCGGCTATAAAAAGTTTATAAAAAATGGCTCTGTTTTGTCGTTATCACGTGATGTAATCAATCTGTCCTACTCCTGGTCTACGCCTTCGTCCAACTACATTTTAGTTTTCATAACAGTTGCACAGAAACGTAACAATCAATGTTTCTTCCGCCATATTATTGTGATTCGGGAAGTGGGCTTAATAGCTTTTATTATCGGGTGGAGGCCGAAAGGGGGATAAAGCTAGAGTACTGACTTTCGGTGTACCAATTTTGCGGTCCAAATAAAGCGAGCTTGTTTCCATTGGTCGTTTTTCTATGGTGTCAATGTAACATGATCTCGACTTTATGGAACAATGTGAAGCGAGATATTAGGTTTCACATTACGGTCAGAGAAAATTCTGTTGATTTATTGTTGTTGTTTTGCCAGGCTGATGATCCAGGTATGTAGATTTTATTCATGTATCTCCATGGTAAAGACGCTCCTTCTATAAAGGAGATTATTTTGTCCCACGCTTATTCGTGGTTCGAGTCTAGTCTTGTATTTTTATTTAATGTTTCTAATGATTTTGGTACTATTTTTTTCTGGTTTGTGCCGGCAACCCTTTTTATGAACGAATACCATTTGGAGAAGGAAGAGAGGACTTGTAAGCATTAACTTACATTTGAGTAGTAGGCCTACATTTTCAAAATGTGTAAAGAGACTCTTTCAAAAGTACAACTCTCTTCAATAAAATGTGTTTGTTTGTATGCTGATCTTTAGCTCAACCGTCTCAATACTCTGATATATTTGATAGAAAAAATGACGCTACTATCAAATGATGCTAAATTGCTACGTTTTATGTCAAATCTGTTTCAGTAAACATTTTTTGGGGAAAGCGGACTTCTCAGTTGTCAAATGTGAAACGTGGGAGTTAACATTAAAAATAATTGGTTGTGAGTTCGTGTTTACATTACCTAAGATTACTTCACAATTTTTGGTTAGAGCCATTTGTTGTTGTATAGGCCTACTGAGCAAACATGGGACATACGAACAGAGAATAATAATATATGGATACGGGTGGATAGGCAGACACAGACAGGCAGGCACGCAAACGTACGAACGAATATACAAATAAAGAGAGAGATGGTGAGAAATCATAGATCGATAGAGAGATTGATAGGGTGAAAGATTGATAGATAGATTGATAGATTCATAGATCGATAGATTGAAAGATTGATAGATAGATAGATTGATAGATAGATAGATAGATAGTGTCACGGGACGAACACTCTATCACATATAACTTGAAAGACAACAGAGTCTCCTCTTCAATAAACTGTTTAATACATGTTCTAGTCACTGTACAACACTGCCATTCAACATATACTCTGGCCACGTCCTGAGTGGTTGGTAGTCAACAACATCTCCCATGTTTAATTGTTGCTATACAGCCCTTCTATACTCTCACTCTCCTTTCATCCTACAGTGCACAATTGTTCATACAATAACATGCACACCTTACTTATCTCTTATATAACAACATGCGCACTTTCTATATTACATACATCTTAATACTACCATTCTTTGACAGATAGATTGATAGATTGATAGATAAATTGATGGATACATTGATAGATAGATAGATAAAGATTTGATTGATTGATAGATTGATAAATTGATAGATAAATTGATAAATTGATTGATTGATAAATTGATTGATTGATAAATTGATAGATAGGTTGATAGATTGATAGGTTGATAGATTGATGGATAGATAGATTGATAGGTTAATTGATTTATAGATAGACAGACAGATATTGACAGAGAGATTATAGATTCATTTATTGATAAACATCATTGTTTAATATGGTAAAATTTAACACTCAGATCCTGTACAAGACCTTACCATTATGAAATAACCCATGACGTGTCCGAGCAATGCCACCTGCCAGTCAGGCATCAGAGATCAAATGATCAATTTCCGCCTTCACGGAAGCCTCAAGAAAGTGGAGACCAAAGTTCGGAATACTTTACCGTCTGCCGAAAGTAAGTGTTAATGAAAATAGTTAAATCTAAACCAAACTATGTAGTCTTGTAATTTTTCTCACATGTTTGTGTGTTTCGTTTGTATGTTGGTTTTCATTTTTTTTAAATTACTTTCAGGCCATTAGACTCTTTACTAAAAGCCTTTATTTTATTACTCTAATGTAAATATTCATATAATAATAGGCCTATAAATAATAATAAAAAATAGTAATAAACTTTATTAACCCAAAGGAAATTTGCATCCACACAATGTTGAAGACATTAAATATTAAAATAAAATATTCCAAACATAGGAGCCTACCCAGTATGCTATTTACATAAAGTATATACAATATTTAGACTACATATTTAAATCAATCACAACCATACATTCCGAAGTCTACTACACTGTATAGGGGTCGGCAACCTTTTGATATAGAGTAAGCTTATAGAGAGTGTCCAATTAGGATTTTAAAATTCACTCAGAGTGCCAATTGCCTAAAAGTCATTCTGCTCTAGCAAACAATTTCTTGTAGAAGAGACTTGAATTGCCATTTTGTGGGTCTTCTGTGTGCCAGTGTATATTGCTCTGCGTGCCAAGTCTGGCACGCGTGCTGTACGTTGCCGATCCCAGGTATAAAAGATATAAGTATTTTTATTTGTATGTTAAAAGTTTGATCGTCATGGGAACCAAATAATTCGTGTGACTTATTGTGTCTGTGTTAGTTGACTTGTATCTTCTTGGAGATCGTACAAAAATACATTTTCTACGTTTAGTGCATAGGTTCTCAATCTTTTACGGCTCACTGCCCCCTTTTACAATTTTTTTCCCGCTCACCGCCTCCAACTTTATTTTAGCGCCCACCCCCCCCCCCCCCATCTGGAAATCAAAGGGTCAATATAATTTCCGCAATATTTTCTTAGGCCGACTAGATTTGTGGCTTTTTTTTTATTATCTTTACAAAATTAAAAGGAAACATAGTGTAAGAATTAATAGATCAAAAAATTACCTAAACACGAGGCTTAAAAAAATCAATATTAATGTGAATTGTTTGCCTGGTGTGTTGCTAGTAGTTTGTCTGTATTTGGTTCAATTTTGGTTGCAAAATACTTAGGTCTGCACGCTTCACTATTTGCAGCTTGTTTTTCTTTCTTTATTTTTTTACAATCAAATGGTAGACCTATTAGTATAAAATCCACTTTCCACAAAAGAGGGTGATAAAAATGCAAGACAAAATTGTTGCCCAAACTCACAGACCTAGAGAAACGAATTAATTTTCTCCCAAAGAATCGAATTTGTTGTTCAAAAACTCGAGCACAGAATCCGAGTCTCATACATTATATTTAAACGGTCAACTTCTGCTAACCAATCTCTGTGTCTCTGTGTGCAGTAGCCATCGCTTGTAGTCTCGTCAATGAACAATGAACACTATTTATTTTGCATCATAGTAGGCTACATAAGTACAAAAAAGGCATAGATCTATTCAAAGACATAACAAGAAAATTATAAAATTGGCAAACAATAAAAAATTGTATCGAGACAAAAATAGCACCACATATAATATAATAATAATAATAATAATGTACTCTAAAAGGGGTCGGCAACAAAGGCACGCGTGCCAACTTGTCATGCAGAGCGATTTTCAATGGCATGCGAGAGACCTATAAGAGGTATTTTTATTGATAAAAACAACATTTTCCGGTTCTGAATGAGGAAAACTGACTGTTGAAGCCGATGTTTCTGACACATTTCAGTGAGTTGAACTTACATTTACAAGGACCACTGAAATGGATTTGCATTGAAACTGGACATATCTTGCCCTAAAAAAAATTTCAAAACACTTAACTACATGTGGGCCTACATGTTAAAGAATATACTAAGATAGATAGTTGGGCTCTTTTTCTGCAGTACATCGATGCACTCAAAGCGGAGTTTTCTAATCAAAGGCAAAACTTTCAAATTGATGGACTCATTTTTTTATACTACACGAAGCCTAACTGGTTTGATATTACCACAACCTTCTTAGATGTAGATATTTTTTTAAGTGGAGGAATATTGGCGATTTTAAAATGGAGCAATTTGAATTTTAAACATTATAAAAGTGGGCATCCAAATGTGCCCATTTGCAGGAAAAAAATCTGTGAGAACGCTGCTTAGGAAAGTCTCTGCTATTTTCAACTGATTGGCATTCACTCCTTTACTTTCAGGTTTTCGTTCAACTTACACATGTGAACAGATTTTATCGCACATCAAAGCTGCTAAGCATACAAAGAGATCACCTACACTTGACCGCTTATTAATTTATAGGGCCTACAAACTAATTACATTTAAACGAGTTTTTATGCTCGTCTTCTTTAATTAAACAAAAATATAAGTAATTCTAAAACAAATGTATTTGTATTAATAATTTAGAAATATAAGAGACTTATTTAAAAGCACTAGCCTATGTAATTTCGGTAATTAGGCTATTCATGTTTAAAATATAAACTCCTTAAATGGCCATCAATTAATGTAGGAATTGTTTATTTACAACTGTTTAACGTAAATTATTTTAATCCTCTTATAATTAAATCTTGTTATGAATACTATAATGTTAAATTTATATGAAGAAATAATAATTAGTCGGTAGTATTTGTTATAAGCTTATTACAAAACATAACTTGTTTGGCATTATTATTAAATGAAATGTGGATAATTAATCCGTTTCATTTGAGCTAATATTTCTAATGTTGTTTTTTTCTTTTAGCAAAAATAAATGGCTTACAATTTATAACTTTGAAATGATCAAACTGTAAAAAGTATTGGAAAATGATATAAATATTATATGACTGAAGAATTTATATGTAGGCTATATTTTCAAACATTAAATTAACTACCCAGTTTGTTTGATTACTACGTATCTATTCCGCTTAACGATGATTGCCTTCTATTAAGCACAGATAAAACGCATTAAAGGACATCTCCAGAAAACTGAGATCAAATTATCATTTATATTAGCACCTAATGAGATCACAATCTTCTTTATAACTGGATGAGTCCACGCTACCAGACAATCAAGCTTTACTTTTAGCTTACGATTATTTGAGTAAAGGGATCAGTCGGCGGCAGGGATAGAGCCCGTTACGTGTCCTTTGACAGTCCGATGAAGTAGCCACAGGACCAGCCGGCCGCACACCATACTAATACTGACCCCTATTTCTTCGAAAAGTCCATGCGATTCCTATTTCTTATTAGTATAATAATAGTATAATAGTATAATAATCTTATGTAGGTCTACTGTTGGGGGATGTGAGATATTTACGTTTAGCGTTTACATCACATTTCATCCAAAAACTAATCGATTCCAATTGCTGTGGTGTTCAAATTATATCAGGTACGTTACTACCGCCCACTTGCCATTCACCGCCCCACACCCAATCGCCCGCTAGAACGTCTGCGCCCATCTAAAGCTACTCACCGCCCCCCCCCCCCCACTATGGTTTAGAGCTAAATTTGAAAGAATGACACAGTTCCTACTTGATCTGATCAAAGACTGTAACAAGATGGACCGCTTGCTAAATTTTTAGAGCCTATAATATGTTTTTTTTTCCGTGCGTGTCCAATAACGTTGTCTTAAATGACTTCTACGCAAGTGGTCCATCTTATTATAGTCTTTCATCTGTCAAATAATAAAGGCCTTTAGCGTTAGATTGGCTGCAACATGAGTTAAAGCAACACCCAGGGACGAAGCCAGGATTTTTTTCTAGGAGGGGGGGGGGGCGCTAAACTGTCACGTGACAAACATTTACCATAGAATATTTAGCTAATTTAATACAAATTTTGTGTTAAAAAAAATGGTTTATAAAATGTCTGGCAATTGGGGGCTTAGCTGCCCTCACGTGGATTCGCCCCCTAACGGAACCTCAACAAATTTTGCATAGATTTTTAACCCTTCCCGTACCGACCTACTTCTATCTATGCTGCCTTCAGTTCCGCTATATACGCGCCCGGGACCGTAAGGGTTAATCAAGTAAACTACTCTTCGAACCAAATTGATCAAAGGGACGGTGAAGCAGCGTTCACCAGTCTCTGTGGCCACGGCATACTAGGTGATTGTGTGGCCAGCACAATACCCAGCCGCATTTTTACTTTACACCTACTAATATCAGGTAACCGTTAGAGCTGAGTAGATTCAGGGACACCCTCCAGTCCCGGGAACAAAGCCTAGCCTGCACCAGGATGCGAACCCTAGAACCTTCGGAACGCCAGTCGAACGCGCTGCCGATCGGCCACCGTGACAGATGTATTTCACATCAGATCAAGTAGAAATATGTATCATTCTTTTACGTTGTACTTTGTCCAGTTTTTATTATATCATTGTTGAAATTTAAAACATCATTATTATCGTTTTTTTAATATTATATTTCATTTGTAACATTCTTCCCTAGCAATAGACACGGAGAGAACGATTTTAAACTTCGAAGAGAAGAGACGCGCCTCCCCAGAGGGCGTGAGTTACACAGAATTTTACAAAGGTCTGTCTTTGAAATTGAACAGAGGCAGAGGGTCCACAGCCGAACAGTAGCAGACGTAAAATAAAATATCCCTAACACATTTTTATCTTGCTATATCTCCGCCCTTATTTTGTTATTGATAAAAGCAATAAATGTTAAATGCACCAATGAACAGTCTTTTACTTTGTCGAAACTTGACTTATAAGTTTTACAGACGTTCTTTCTAGATCTTATCTTATATATTACAGACGATCCTTCTATAAAGAAGATTATTGCGTCCTACTCTCATCCGTGGTCCGAGTCTAGTTTTGCATTTCGATTAATGTTTTAAATGATGTTAAGTTACTGGTTTTCCTGGTCTGTTCAGGTAACCCATTCCATGTCCGAATGCCACTCGGGAAGAAAGAGTACTTATATGCGTTTGTTCTAGCATAAGGGATAAGGAAGAAAAAACTAATAAGATGGACCGCTTGCTTAAGTTTTAGAGCTTATAAGTTGTTCTATTTCGTGCGCATCCTATTGCGCTCTCTTAAACGACTTCTACGCTCTTACGTTTACCTAAACGTTTCCGTTGTATATAGGCTAACTTTCAATTTTAATTTTTCATTGAGAAAATCATAGAGATTAAATAAAACGGAAGTGTACAATACAAAAGGGAATCGGGAATTCCCAAAAGAAGTCATTCGAGTCATCAAAGAGTCGAAATACCATAGCAAGCGGTCCATCTTATTATAGTCTTTGATAGAAGATTAGCCTATTACTTCTCCTCAGCCCAAAAACTCCTGCGGGGCGTCACGCCGGATTGGTCGGCGGCAGGACTAGAACCCGGAACGTTTTTTTGACAGTTCGATGAACTAACCACAGAACCAGTCGGTCTCACTTGTACTACTACACAGAACCAGCCGGTCTCACTTGTACTACTACACAGAACCAGCCGGCCTCACTTGTACTACCGGTACTGAATACTGAAATAGATGCACCAATGGACTTTGGGTTTCAACAAACTACCCGGCATGACAAGCTCTCGGGGAGGGGAAGGATAGGCTGAAAAGATATCTGACACAATTTTAACTATGGACCTAATCATAATAGCAAATCACATTAAGCATAAACTAAACTATAATCGTAACTAATAGTCTAGTTAATTTAATATTTCCCAGATTTCTGAATTTTATTTTATCCATTTAATGGAGACTTTTGGGTGTTTGAGTGTCCTTTTCAATGACGCTGTAGGAGCGAGCGGCCAATGTTTTTACTTTTACATGTAGAATTTGTGGGCATCACAACACCCAACCATTTTTATAACTCCTTGACTAATGTCTCTTACACCTAATACTCAGGGACGCCCTCCTAAGACATTGGTGTCACTTTTTAAAGCTAGCTTCAAAATGACACATCAGTGTCCCAAACAAGTTCAAATGTTATTTTGTTTATGTTGTTTATAAACGAAGTCCATGAAAAAAAAAATGCAGCATTCACTCAAAGCGTAGACTGGTCAGAAATATATACACATAAGCAACAATAACAGGGATCGGCAACCTATGGGTTGCGTGACATTCCTGAAACGCAGAGCGATTTTCAGTGGCACGCGAAAGACCAGAAAAAAAAGGCAATTCAAGTATTTTTTTTACAAGAAAAAAGCAGGTTGGCTTTAAGCTGTTAGCACGCTGAATGAATTAGAAATCCTACTTTGGTACACTATTATCAAAAGGTTGCCGACCCCTGAACAAGACCAGTCAATATTGTATTCATTCATCTAGTCTGTGAACAGCACTTGTAACTTTGTCTATTTATATCTCTAAATAATTCTAAACAAACAAAAAACAACTCTCTCCAAAGTTTTATGATTGTATATAAATTGTTTTTATTGATGTGTTTCATTTAGAAATAAAATACAAAACTGTAAATGAAACAAACAAATGAGAAACAAAAAATGTTCAACTCTAAGTAATTCTTACATAATATTGATATATATATATAATATTAAGTAAATGCAATGATGATTGCTACTCCTACAAGCGAAAAGGTAGCCACTGCTACACACAGCATATACATTATAACTAGGCCTACACACATACATTGAGCTGTTCATGATAAGGTCTTTGCTGTTTTACTAATATTTAGTAATATCAAGAAAATGATAGACATGAGGCTTTGCTGGTGATATCTTTGATGAAGGATCAACATTTTCTGACATAACAAACCAAAAATTAACTGCTTATTGACTAAATTTTTGCTTCCAAAATTAATGTGTAAAAACTGCTTGAAAAGAACGTGAGCAATAAGCTTCTTAAAACTATATATTGCTTTAAAAAAAATGTTGCGTATCCCATCGTAGATTAGTCATTGTTATCTTTTTTGCATCATAATTAAAGAGATTCCTGTAAGTGAACATTGGAGACTGGGGCCGAAGTGTCAACATGGTTTAAAGCGGGAGAGGATTGGCCCCACAGGTCAAAAAGATGCATGGGAACAAAACCATCACAGCGGCACCGACACTGCAAAGAAAAGCAAACATTGGCCACAGTTCAAACATGGCCACAGGTGGGGAAACAATGCTTATTTATCCCGAGGTGCTTGGTCAAAAAAAAAGACAATGAGAACATACAAACGTTTGCCAACACCAAAGTGTATTTTAATTTTCAACTAGGCCCACATAGTACATTTGGACCACAGAGTATGTTAGGCCCACAGTCTACATTTGGATCACAGAGTATGTTAGGCCCACAGTCTACATTTGGACCACAGAGTATGTTAGGCCCACAGTCTACATTTGGACCACAGAGTACGTTAGGCCCACAGTCTACATTTGGACCACAGAGTACGTTAGGCCCACAGTTTACATTTGGACAACAGAGTACGTTAGGCCCACAGTCTACATTTGGACCACAGAGTACGTTAGGCCCACAGTCTACATCTGGACCACAGAGTATGTTAGGCCCACAGTCTACATTTGGACCACAGAGTACGTTAGGCCCACAGTCTACATCTGGACCACAGAGTATGTTAGGCCCACAGTCTACATCTGGACCACAGAGTATGTTAGGCCCACAGTCTACATTTGGACCACAGAGTATGTTAGGCCCACAGTTTACATTTGGACCACAGAGTACGTTAGGCCCACAGTTTACATTTGGACCACAGAGTATGTTAGGCCCACAGTCTACATTTGGACCACAGAGTATGTTAGGCCCACAGTCTACATTTGGACCACAGAGTATGTTAGGCCCACAGTCTACATTTGGACCACAGAGTATGTTAGGCCCACAGTCTACATTTGGACCACAGAGTATGTTAGGCCCACAGTTTACATTTGGACCACAGAGTATGTTTGTCCCACAGTCTACATCTGGCTAGTAAAGTAAATACAAATACAACCAAATAAATTCATAAAAAATATATAATGTAATCTATTAAATATATATATAAAAAAAAAGAAAACACGACTTAAAGAAATGCAAATCATATTGACAGGAAATAGCACAAGTCCTGCTTAAAAATAACGAACCAATGTAAACAGTTTTTTTTATTTCAAACAGTGGATGGGAGAGCCAATGACAAACAAGTCGGCCACTTATCACAAAGGATCTGATACTAATTATTTCATTGGATTCATTCGTCCCCCCAAAAATATGCTTACCAAAAAAAAACAACGCCCCCCCCTCTTAATTAGACATGACCAATGAGGGATTTCATTCATATTTTGGGGGGGGGGGGGACTTACAGCCCATCATGGTACAAATAATTTGATAATCATTACAACGATCGTCTTGGTAAAAACATATTTTGACAAAGACTCGTGTCAATGGTTTGGCGTAGTAGGTCGACTTTAACAATATCATATTCAAACACTTTTATTTTAAGCAAAGGCTCAAATTATAGTTATAGATAGCAACAGAATAAGATGTTACAGGGAAATTATCCTATCAATATAATATACATAATAAAACAGGTCGGCCTGGAGAAAATAATAGTTGTAGTTTTTTGTTTATTAATTTTCATGATGTATCTAAAAGCCTTTTTTTTTTAAACTTGAAAGAAATGTGGGTTTGATATTTTAAATGTAAGTAAGGAATGTCAGTAAAGCCATACAAATACCATATGTGTAAACATACAACACAGGATAATGCCATGATAAAAATTGAACATACAAATTGAAGTTGTTTAATACAAATTGAAGTTACTTGGGAATATTATGTTGCACACTTATTACCAGTTACCTTATAACCCAAAACTTTAGTGCATCCTACAATTACAATTGGGTTACTTAAAACTTGTTCTTTTTTTTATATAAGTATATTATTACTGTTGATTTTAAAATCAAATTGTTTAATGTAAAAGACAAAAAAAACCTCTGAAACCTAATTTTGTGTTTGAATGAATTCTTACAAATTATTGAAAAAACACGGATTGTTTCTTTTACCTGAGCAAGGTAATATAACAAACAATAATTATTTTTTAAACAAACAAAAAAAAAAAAACATTAAAAAAATAATAGAATTTATTGAATGGCTCAATGTCCAACATTTTGTCAAGAATGTCATAAAAATATTTTTTTTTCCAAAATTGGCTCAGTGAAAGATGTTAAAGCACATTGCAAATAAAATCTGGGATAACATATTAAAAAAAAAAAAAAAGCGACAACAAAAGAACAAACAAA
The DNA here is from genome assembly GCA_949126835.1 of Anisus vortex. NCBI lineage: Eukaryota > Metazoa > Mollusca > Gastropoda > Planorbidae > Anisus > Anisus vortex. Next base: position 4,495,685 of record OX421499.1, read on the forward strand.
ACTTTATAGCTATAAGTGCATCGTTGTGTTATTAATGTAACTATCGGTAATTACACCTGCAATTCAGTGTATAATTTGTTCAAACAACTATTAACTATCAGATTAGGAAAATCAAAAGTCAAAAACTTTGCCAAAAGCAAAATCTGAATCCTGTTTGGAGTTATCTTATATTTATATAAGTTTATAGTTTTGGAGTTATCTTATATTTATATAAGTTTATAGTTTTGGAGTTATCTTATATTTATATAAGTTTATAGTTTTGGAGTTATCTTATATTTATATAAGTTTATAGTTTTGGAGTTATCTTATATTTATATAAGTTTATAGTTTTGGAGTTATCTTATATTTATATAAGTTTATAGTTTTGGAGTTATCTTATATTTATATAAGTTTATAGTTTTGGAGTTATCTTATATTTATATAAGTTTATAGTTTTGGAGTTATCTTATATTTATATAAGTTTATAGTTTTGGAGTTATCTTATATTTATATAAGTTTATAGTTTTGGAGTTATCTTATATTTATATAAGTTTATAGTTTTGGAGTTATCTTATATTTATATAAGTTTATAGTTTTGAGAGTCAAGCCTGAACAAACAATCTTGTTTGAAATTAAAGACACCCATCTTCCATATAACAATTTGTTAAATAGAAAAAGGGAAATAGAACTGAAATTTGGGAAATCTTGTGCTTGCATGTTTGTCCATTGATGTTCCCAGCACAGAATCAGACTAAGCCACACCCCTTTAGTGCCTATGTGAAACTGAATCCAGAGCGTACAATGGTGTTTAGCCCACAGAAGAGCCTAAAACTAGGTATGGCCACAAGGGGCCACCATGCAAGATAAAAAGCTTTGGGGCACAGAGAACAAAGCCTTCTGATGACAATGTCACATTCAAGTCACATTCATTCATAAGAGAAACAGGACTGGAAGTCTACAAAACAGGAAGGCAGAAGAAGAAATGGCACTGGTAAAAATGTTGTATCCTGCCAAAGAAAAAAATGGGACTAGTGAACTTTCTATCAAGCTTTGAGCATCAGCTACTTCAATCCTCCCAGTTGTGAGAGAATTATAAAGGAAGCTGTTGGAACATTACCTTAACACATGTTCAATACTACAAGTAGATAACAACATAAATATGGGACTTTAAGACATGAGAAACTCTATTCTAACAAACCAAAAAGAGATAAATATAAGAGTAAAAAAAATGCAGAGTCAAATTGAAATATAGCTCTATATATATTATAAATACAAGTGATCCAATAAAATAATGACCAATGGCAGCCAAGCATGCGCAAATAAAACCCGAGAAGCTTAGGTGATGGGTACAATAAGGTATAGAGACAAAGACTGGAATTAAAGAGAAGGTCAAGGCTGTCAGAGCCTGAATTAAATATGCACAAAACATTCCTCAGATATTGGAGATGCTGATTGGTTAGCTTGTTGCCCCTTTAACATTTTGAGTATATTATATAACTTTTGTTTTTCTTTTGGGAAATAATTCTTGTTATCACTGACTTAACGTACTCTGAAGCAGGGGTCAAGGTTACAAGCTCTCACGCGATTGTCTCTGGTCCTGGTCCTACGAACTAGCACCCCGGACAGTCAACGAGATGACTTGGGCTCTAGCACTGCGCCTCCGTGCCATTTGGTTAAAAGAACATAATAATTTTTTTTTAGAGAAGGAACGTCTGTAACTTAAAACATTTTTGTGACATATTATGAGATAAGAAGATAACAAAAAAAAAAAACACTTTTGGGTATGCATTATTTCATTTTGACGAGTGCTTGCATTTAAGAAATATTAACTGAGTATTTTGTGTAACAAAAATAGTGCATCTAATTTTCGTCCCAATAGAGTGAACCCTCGCTACTTCGCAGTTCAACATTCACGACTTCAATGATTTTTTTTTATTATATTATATGAGAAAATATATTGCGGATTTTCCAGAAATTTTGAAAATAGTCACAATATATGACGACTGTGTACTGTATATACATACTGTAGATATCTTTACATTACTGTAAATGGTGGTTTACTAACAGTATGTAAAGGAAGGGTTTTAAAAGTCTGAATACACGTTAAATAAATACTGTAAAAATTATGTCCCTACTTCGCGGATTTTCAGCTATCGCATCCAGTCTCGGAACCTATTTACCGCGATAAACGAGGGTTCACTGTAGTGTTGGGGGGCGAGTTAATACTGACAGTGATAACACATCAACAGTACGCACACACAGAAAATAAGATTCTATTCAAATAGCTGCTAACAAAAAAAAAACACAGCCAGATTTAGAATATGAAAAAAATAAACTCCAGAATAATGTCATTTGAACAAAACTACCAAGTAATTAGGAAAAAAACTAAATGAAAACCAAAATACAACTGAGCTGGAAATTAGAGAGAAAATAACAAACAAAACAACTTGATCTGTTTGTGAGACTTCAATGAATAGTATGTAAACAAATTGTCGAACACACAGAAAGAATCTACATCGGTAAGTCGGACTGAATATAACAAAACAACAAACAAATAAAAGATATATGCATGTTTGGTATAGATGCAATACGTTTACATAACAAAAGAAATAGAATCGGGTATAAACAATCATCACTTTTGAGTATATACAAGCTTACGATTGTGCAGAGTGATTGAATGAAAAGTCCCAAAAGGTCTGGATATGAAGCAACATTTTAGTTCTTAAAGTCCGCAACAACACAATCATTTGGTATGTAACTTAAAAAAACAGAAAAAACAAACAAATAAGGAATGTTTCAACACAATATAAATTTTTAAAAAAAGGTATTAAAATGGAAATCATTTTAACACAATACATAGATAAATCTTTGGAAATAAATTTGAAGATCAGTTGAACAAGAAACGGATGAAACAAATCGGCACAGAATTCAGTGCCAGCTAGAGAATAAAAACGAAAGTTCAAATTCTAGGTTAAAGACATGAAATGGATATTTACAGCTAAGCAGCAAATAGCCAATGAAAACAACAGCATGGGTTTTGCAAGTTAATGAAATGACAAGCTTGGGGTTTGCAAGCCAATCAAATGACAAGCTTGAGGTTTGCAAGCCAATCAAATGACAAGCTTGGGGTTTGCAAGCCAATGAAATGACAAGCTTGGGGTTTGCAAGCCAATGAAATGATAAGCTTGGGGTTTGCAAGCCAATGAAATGACAAGCTTGGGGTTTGCAAGCCAATGAAATGACAAGCTTGGGGTGTGCAAGCCAAAGAAATGACAAGCTTGTGGTTTGCAAGCCAATGAAATTGAAATGACAGCATGGGTTTGCAAGCCAATGAAATGACAGCATGGGTTTGCAAGCCAATGAAATGACAGCATGGGTTTGCAAGCCAATGAAATGACAGCATGGGTTTGCAAGCCAATGAAATGACAGCATGGGTTTGCAAGCCAGTACAAAATGAGAGCTCAGAAATCCTAAACTGTTGCCATAGTAACTTTCAGCGTGGCCTACATGAAAAAGCAAAAAAGAATTCACTTCAAACGGCAACAGCAAACAATTTGAAGGAGAACAATTTTTGAAAAAGTTTCCAAAACAGCATTAAAACAAATAAAAGGCATGAAACATATGTACATACACATACAATTAAGATTTCAATGAGTGAATTGTTGCTACCTACATATATATATCTATGTGAGTTGTTGTTTTTTTAACTATCCTTTTAAAGCAGTGAAAAGTGACTCTTGAGAATGATGATAGTTCTCTAGCCTAACACTTTGCTGGGTTGTATTGAAGCTACACAAGTGGCAAAGTTGTTGAAAGACAGTTGAAGGAAGCAGAGGCTGAATTGAAGAATGCCTGATAAATCAACAAGACGTCTCCTGAGAAATCGTCAGAGTTTACCTAAAGCAACTGTTGGCCAAATCTTAATTTCACTGGGCCTGGAGGAAGTTACTACTGTCTTTGCCCCATTCTGAGATTACTGCCTCTTGTCTTTAAGCCGTGAAGACATGTCCCAAATATCAAAGATATTAATTCCCTTTGAAATGCCCTAAATATAAAAAAAAGTCTGCACAATAAGCTACTACGATACAGCAGTTTTAGGGAATTGTCAAAAATATCAAATTCGGCTGATCAAAAACCTCTTCTAAAATTAAATTGAAACCATACTTCTCAAGTAAATGAAGCAAATGGCAAAAAAACAGTCAGTCTACTATATTGTGGGGTGTTAGAAGAATTAGCAAAATAAGAATGAGCAAAACTATTGTGATGACATTCAGATTACATGTAGTATCCTAATGTTAACATTTTAATAAGGAAATAAAAAGAACAATTTTCATCGGCCGCATTTTCAAGAAGAAGTTGCATGTATTGGGTCAAAGAGAAAAGTTGACAGTTATGTGGACAGGTATGTAGACAGTTATGCACATTGAAACTAAATGATCCATGAAAGACAATCCGTCAAATCTAAATGCTGCTACATCAACAAACAAAACACAAAAAAAAAAAAAAACATCGGCCGAACAAAGACAAAATGTTTAACCAATGGCATTATCAGTGATGGCTATACAAAATAATTTGGATCATGTGATCACAACGCTACAGCACGAGACTCCATTCTGTGCCTTCTCTGTCTCTTTATATCAGCAGGTTAGGCGGATATCTGTATCTTAGCAGGTCATGGGAGCCAACGAGTTCTGGTCAAAGTTTCTCATCTGGTTGAACTCAGCGGCTGTGCTGTAAACTTGAACCAACGACGGGACTGAAAGAGAAGGCAAGAATGGGACACAAGTTGAAAATGCGATTCTTCAAACAGAAAAACTATGAAAAAAACTTGGCGCCCGAAGGTTAAATTTTTATCATTTTTGGAAAAGTGTTTTGGTGTGATTATAAAAGCAACTGACATTTTATATACTATTATTAAAAATGGAATGAATACTATTTAAAAAAAAAAAACACATCTTTTTTAATATTGTTGTTACTGTTTAAACTTGTAATTTTGATTTTAATGTGTGTTTAGTTTTGATAGAGAAAATTGAACTAAGAAATCGTTCATTTTATAACAAGGTAGTAAAGTAAAGATGCCATTTGTTGATTGTAAAAAAATGCTTCTTGCAAACACTGGTTCAATAGGTACAATAAAATTTAAAAAAAGAATACACTGATAGGAAACACTATCCCCGCAGCAGTATACAAAACAAACAACGCTCCGATGGGCCATGCCTGACAAAACATTTCTATGTAAAAATGTCACTTCGTTGCTGTTAACTATGCATTACCACAAAAAATGTTAGTGTATTTGTAAGTATATACTGTAAGCTTCATTTTTCTTTATTGTTAATCTAGCCTGTTTTTCTTTACAATTAATGTACATAACTTTTGTTGGACACATTGAAGTCTACAGGCCAACTAGTACATACAAGGCTACATATTCATGAATTTGTTTTCTGCTAATATTATTCTAGAGGTCTGAGGGAGGGGGTGGGGGTGGGGCATGTGGTGGGGGAAAGGGGGGGGCAACTTTTGTCAACTCAAAAGTAGTGTGCAGCATCCCAAAAAAAAATTTTTTTTTAACACCAAACAAATTTCTAGAAATGCATACGAAAAAAAAATGTGTTTTGTGTTCGTAAGCTTTTGCCCTTTTGCCACCCACGAAGAACAAAAGAAACAAAAGCAAAGTTAATATAAAAGATTTAGAAATCAGGTGAAAAAATGTCGATCAGATGCATTCAATAAGGATTTTAATGTGGATTTTAAAGTGTGCAGAACACACACACAGAAAATCCCAGTTAAAAAAATGTCATTATGGGGCTGGGGTTAAGGGAATATTGCTGAAAATTTGAAAGAATTTGTTATCATTGGCAACACATTTATGTGTCAAGTTTCAGCTTGATAGCATGACCGGAAGTGGGTCCATTAGCCTTCCAAGGAATTTCCTGTCAACGGGCACAAAGTTTTGCAAAGATTAAGAATTTAACAAAAGAAAAAACAGAAAACACAACGCTTAACCTGCACAAGGCAGTCTCACCAAGTTATGAACATTTAAAATCCTTAAATATTTCTATCAAAGTATTATGTAATCATGTGTTGTTGTTTTTTTAACACACATAAAGAAGACATAAGCAAACGATGCAGTTAAATGATTGCAGACTTTGGAAAAATAATTATTCTAGATGCAAATGAGTTATATTTACAGAAAGCATTAGCCAAATTCAAATATAAACAATTGAAACAAAATAAAACACCGAAAAAAAAAATGTTTATCTAAACAAGAAAAGTGTTTAAAAAGAATTGTATCGCATTTTTTACTAGCAAAAAAAACCACAACGCTTTCTGCTATATTGCTAACTAAAGTGTCCTATTACAAAAAGAATTGAGTATCAGAGTAGAAGGCTTTCAACTGAGACTAAATGAACAATGTGAGGAGAAGGAAACTGAAACAAATAAAAAAATAAAAAATTTTTAAGGTGCAAGAAATTACTACAACAAAGCCATAGTAAAAAAAACAAGAGAAATGAATTGTGTGTAGATCTATAGAACATTGATAAGTGTCACAGTAATCCTTACACCCTTTTCAGGAGGAAACAGCACAGATTGAAAGAGAAGGCAACAAAGCTTGGTCAGTTACAGATCAAATGGTTTTGTTGTTAACTTTCATTATTAAAAAGTAAAATAGTGATTAAATTTGTCATTCTTTATATTTTCAATTTAAAAAAAAAATAATAGTAGTTTTTAATTACTTAAAAAAAATTCACATTATTTCCAGTTAAAATTATGCTATTTGATTATTTGCAGGTCTATAAAGTTTTAATTTTTTTTTTAGAATCCAAAGGGTTAACAAATTTGTTTATATTTAACTACAGCACACAAAGACTGAGACCAAAGCTAAAAAAGGTCATCCATTTTTTCATAACAACAAAAATGGCCTCCTAATAAAATGTTAGAACATTTAGCTAGCAGTAACAACTTTTTTTTTGTAGACCAACAGTAGCGTTAAGCTAGGCAGCATTGTAAGTTAGGCAGCAGAGGGTTTAACAAGAAACTAAACTGATTTCTACCAAGTTTTAAACAGCTCACCAGAATCTTTACAGGACTGTGTTATTATTTCACATTTGTTTTTCTATGTTCTATGGGTTCCAAAAGTATTCATTATTTCTTCTATGGCTCATTTGAAAGTTCTTTTTTTAATAGCAGTATGTGAAATTTTCAATGTTAACTCATTTGCTACTAACCTACTTTCCAAAGACACCCCTGAAAATACTAGCCAAAGGGAAGGAACTCTGTATTAAATTTAGGAAATTATTTTTAAATATTTTTTTTTAATGACTAAATATTCCCCAAAGTGAATAAAAATTACATAATAAAATAGATAAATATCTTAGCTTTCTGGACATGTATACTTTTATACATAAAAAATGCCGAATTATTGGTAGAATCATTCACTGAGTGTTGAGACCCTAGGATTTGGCTAAATATTTTCACTAGCCCTAGCGTCAAAGTCCGATAAAGTACCATAAAGCCCATAAATCGAATTGTAATGGAAATTCATCTAAGTCTATATCTGCTGCATCCTTATTATCAGAACTGTTGTTAAATGTTATATTTGGAGGTATAGAGCTATTGATTAATAAAGTAAAAAATTAAAGGCGAAGGCTATAAAAAAAGTATTACAAGACGAAAGGCCAGTGAAAACTACCCGTACTTTGAACACGCATCGCAGAAAAACAAAACTAGATAAAAACATCCGGTTTTTATTAACGAAACTGACTACGGTATATTCCTACTTTTTAAAAGCCATGCTTGCAGTAAAAAAAAAACAGAACGCATGGCGAAAAATCAAGAAACGACAATAGGTTAGTCACACACGTGGCGGCCGCTAGTACGGAGGGGGGTATGCCGCATTCAGTCGCGGTAGTAGCAAATGAGTTAAACCTAGTGTTATCTTAACAGTGTCATAGTTATTTCAAAGTAATTAGTCACTAGGTATTAGGTTCTAATATTCATCTATCCAATAATCATTCTGCCCGAGACTATGGTGAAAGGTCAGATCCTTATCTCACTTAGGAAAATATATGCACCTGGGCCCCAGGGAATTGTGTCGGCTGATGAAAATATACGGAAAAAGTAGGTCGATGTAAATATGCATGCCTAGGGCTGTAAGGGTTAATTGAATGCCATTCCTAAAGATCACACTTTAGCTTGAATATCTGATAAATTTAAAATATTTGAGCAGTCCAATAAGATCTGATAGCATCAAAAATTGTAACTGCAGTAGAATAATGTAAATATACACGCCTAGGGCTGTAAGGTCTGAATGCCATTCCTAAAGATCATACTTTAGCTTGAATAGCTAATAAATAAAAAATATTTTGAGCAGTCCAATAAGGTCTCATTGCATCAAAAATTGTAACTGCAGTAGAATGATAAATTTACAAGGGAAAGCCACACCAGGCAATGATGGATTAGAACAAGCTCACCCAAACCAAACAATATTGGAATTCTGCTACTGGGACATTTCTGACCAAAAGGCTGTAATGACTCACCATATCCCATCCCTTGCAAGAACAGACGGAAGGCCTCGCAGGTCTTCCCAGGCTGCTCCTCAAGTGGCATACCACCGCAGTCTGCAATCTTTGCGGGAAGAATAAAAAAACAAAGTGAAATATTTTAAATCAACACAATTTGGCTGTTGAAACAGGAATCTTTTTGGTGTAGCATTTATTTTACCCAGTATTTTATGCGCTCTAAGGACATATTTACAAATACTTGCATAAATAATAAAGGTTTATAACAACACTATATCATTATAATGATTTTAATTTAAAATGTGTACCATCATCATTAAGTAGCATAAAAAAAACATGACAAATCAAATCTTACACAAAAAGAAAAAAAAAATCCAGTTTTCTAAACATTCGCAGTTGTTGTTTTTTTGTTTAGAATAAAATGTGAATAACTTATGTATACTCACTTTGAGGAAATCTGTCTCCTCTGGCAACATTCTGCCGTTCATCTCCACAACATCCTCCATGTGTGGGGAGTCATCACCAACCAGGACCAACGAGCGACACCTGAGAAGGTCACATGATGAGACATTTTTTCAGTGTACACAAAGTCATGATCTGCCACTGACTCTAAAGATCTTGTCCAGCGTTTCACAGACTTTTTATTTTTTTTATGCTTTTACTTTGTGACCCGCCAACCTTTTCATCGCCTATACTAATCTGTACCGGCATATGTAAAGTTAACAGATATCAATTTTTACCTCATTTTTAAGCCTAGTGATGCCTACACTATTTTTGTATGGGTAAAGAAATTATGTTTCTTTTTAAAGGCGGGACAGAGTCCCTACTGTTTTTTTTTTCCTTCTTTAAAGACAACAAAAATTATATCGTTTCTTATACATAACCGACGCTTCTTCAGAAAATTATTACTTGTTCTTTCTTTATTGAAGACAAGCTACATTGCCCGGATGAAAAAGAAGCAGCACTGTTTAACTGATTAACTACCGTGAGCCGCTGTGAGCGGCTCAAGCGATTCATTCACTTTGTACCACAAGCCGCTGACAGCGCCAAGATTATTTCGCCAAGTTTAAAGCTAAATATTTGCATTATTTCTGTAAATTTTGTTCCCAAGTTTGTAGTTACTGACAGGAAGTATATTTACGAACCTATTTTTGATTTCAAAGCGTAAACATTGTTATTTTGTGTGCTAAATTTTGGTAAAAATAAGCGGAAAAAAATAACTTTCTTCCCGATTTAGGAAAATGTTTTGATTGATAATCTTATCTTGTTTGTGTAAATACCACTCGATTAACTTCATCTTGGATTTATTATGTTCTATTTTAGATATACTTTATTATAATTATGAGTAAAAGCTATAAATTCATTTAGGAAAAGAAGAAATATTAGGTGAAAGGAATTTTTTTACTTTTCCGTAAAATTTTTCGTAACAAATCACATGTCAACATAAATTATTGTCTAAACTAACAAATTAACTAGATTGTGTTTATATTTATCTTATACACAATTTATTTCCCTACAAAATGGTATAATTTGTTTTAAAATATATCAATGTATAAAAGAACAACACACACATATGTACACACACCCACATGCAAAAAAATGGGACAGAAAGTAGGCAAGTATTTTTATTGAACAAAAATCTAAATTGCCCGTAGATTTACAATGTCTTTTGTTGCTAAAATTATGAAAAAAAAATTGTAGAAAAAAGGTATAGTCTAACTGGAGAATCGAACTCAGGTTGCTTGCTTAGCAGTCCGCTACGTTAACCACTGAGCAAGCGAGACACATGTATGACATGAAAAATTATTAGAAAACATATAGGCCTAAATAGGTCAGAGACACAAACTCACGTGTTTTCAAATTGACCAATGGGGATCCGTGGGGACACAAACACGATCTTTTTATATATATAGATAACCAATGATTTCTTTCAAAGGACATATTTAATGTACACCTTTTAAATGGCTAAATAAAACAATCCGAGGATGATCTCTAGTTTCCTTTTACCTGATTGTTCTGGCTGAAACTTTCCTCATCGGGTCCATCTCTCTCACAATGCCAAGGTCAGTTCTCCTAATAATTGCAGAGGGAGAAAAGAGACAAAAAAAAAATATTACATTTGGAACAGTCTCCCTGTTATGTCTTTCAATAGTAGACTTTATTATTAGGATTAAAACAAACATAAACGAATATAATTCTATACAAAACAGGGGAGTAGACTTGTTGAGGGTGGGTCTATACTCTCGTTCTGGGCCTGAGCAATGGTTATTGCATTCTTTTTATGAAATGTCTATCCCTCCGGATCCCGTCATAACACGCCCTCAATGTTGAACGTTAAGCCTTGATCAGTACAGTTTTACAGAAATGGACGAAAGCGCTGCAAAATTACGGTCCTGTTTGCCAACGGGTCTCTCTCTATTTCCTTTACGCACACAAAAACTCCAAATGATTTTAACAGAGTAATTTATGACAGAAACAGACTGTTATCTTGTTGAAAAGTTGATGTAACTCCAGTGAGTTATGTTTGTTGTCTTTTCATCAGCTTCACCAGCTTGATATGAGTAGGACGACATGTTAAGGAAGTTACTGAATCGTAATAGAAGTAGAGAGAGAGAGTTAAGCGTCGGTAGATTTTTGTATTTAGTCATAGAAGTTTGTTTATTATGATGTATTGAGTTTAGTGGACTCTTTGTTATATTCTGATATTTGATAAGGGCTCTTCTAAGACCCATGGATAAAGTACTGCACTATTTATACAATTGTTTCTAATCTACTGTATTGTTGAACCTGTGCTAATAAAGAAATGTATATATACTGTGATATAATAGTATTAAAATATACTCACTCGTTATTTTCTCCCCAAAACAAACATAATTAGGTCACTAATATGTGGGTGGGGCCCAAGAGTTAGTCCTTCCCTCCCCCCCCCCATTTACTGCCACTGCACAGAACCATGCACTGTTACCGCATAATTTGACACATCACCATTTAAGGCGATCAAATTTCACCCGTTTCTTGGAAAAGTATGCAAATTTATAGGGATATAACCATTTCAGCCCTAAGCATTTTCCAGCCTATAACTCCCCTATCCCTAAGCCAAGTTGCATAACTCCGTTTATTGAACAAAAATCTGATAAAAAATATTATTTAAAAATTTACTGTAAAAGAACTATCCAAGCAACTGAATTAAATTCTTCACAGTTCAAATATAAAAATATAAAGTTTAATTCAAACTAGAAGAGATGACAATTAACTAATAAATAAAAGGAAAATAATAAAAATCACTGAGTATACAGCAATAGGTTCCGATAGTTTGTCAAGAAATTTTGAATTTATCGTATCGGACTTAAATAATCCTATTCAAAGCCTATTCAACTTCTACAAAGCTTTCAATATCGCTATTATGTTAGCATTATCAAAATAATACAGCCTTTTCCTCACAAGCCTAGCCTAATGCTTCTCTAAATATTGCCAAAATACCTTAAATTTTCGTAGAACTAGCCTTAAAAATGCGTTATTTTAAAAAAATTCACGTAAGTCCTATCAATCAAGGTAAAAATACCAATCAAACATGTAAAAAGGCATCACTATCGCTCTTCTAGGTCAGAGTTTAAAAAGAGTTTATTAAGCAATTAAAAACTAGCAGTACTGTCGGCAACGAAACAACCCGAAATTGGCAATGCGCGACGACTGTAGTTGGGAAATGGTTAAGAAAACATTCTTTGTAAAGGACAGAATAGGAATAAGTTTCACCCCCTATAGTGGATCCATTACCGCCGTTCTGAATATGTTTATAAGCCTTGCCGGAGAGGGCCTGCCAGAGCACAGGAGCGCTATAGCTAAAGTTTATTGATGATGTTTCGTATATTCTCATCTCAATAGCCTTGTATATTGTTTTTAATATTGTTTGATTCTTGCTACGATGTTTTAATAATTGTATTAAAGATATTTATTTATTAGCAAACTACTTCGCATCGACTCCTTGCTTCAAGTTTTCAACTGTGTCTTCAATATTTGATGTACACTATCAACATGAACTAGATAAATTATTATCTTCAAAGACTCATTCGAAATAGAATTACTGTAGGAAGGAACTCTCAGAGGTCAATAATTGAGTTTGAACCCTGGGCAAGGAGCAGTGTACGGAAGAAACAAAACTACCATTGAGTCAACCCTATTATGCATTATGTGCAGGCTCCGATGACCACTGGATTGTGGTTATAATAATACCATCAACTATTGTTAATTCGAAGTTGAGAGGAGCCTGATATAAACCCACAGCACGTCCCAATCATGACATTACAATGATAAAACAAAATAAGGATTTTACACTGTTCACAAAGTTCAGGTAAGAATTCAGGTAATCAAAGGATCTAGATTAAACCACTTACTTTAAGTAAGACTCAATGAAGAGATCTAGATTAAACCACTTACTTTAAGTAAGACTCAATGAAGATATCTAGATTAAACCACTTACTTTAAGTAAGACTCAATGAAGAGATCTAGATTAAACCACTTACTTTAAGTAAGACTCAATGAAGAGATCTAGATTAAACCACTTACTTTAAGTAAGACTCAATGAAGAGATCTAGATTAAACCACTTACTTTAAGTAAGACTCAATGAAGAGAGCTAGATTAAACCACTTACTTTAAGTAAGACTCAATGAAGAGATCTAGATTAAACCACTTACTTTAAGTAAGACTCAATGAAGAGATCTAGATTAAACCACTTACTTTAAGTAAGACTCAATGAAGAGAGCTAGATTAAACCACTTACTTTAAGTAAGACTCAATGAAGAGATCTAGATTAAACCACTTACTTTAAGTAAGACTCAATGAAGAGAGCTAGATTCTGTGGGTTGATAGACTTGATGTATTCACTGTACGTGTGAATCAGATCATGGTTGTTCCATCTGGTCTTCTACAAGTGCACAAACAGAAATCAACATATAAACATATTACTACAGCCACAGGTGATTTCAAACTATAACCAATTCAACAAAAATGTCAATCATTTCAGAATTGTATCAAAATTGCAACAAACAATTTTTTAAGCTGACTTATTCTTTGATACTAAGCCAACTTAAAATTGTGTACAATTTTTAAAATGTGAAACTTCCAAAATTGCATGACCAATTTTTCCTCACTGTTTCTAGAAATGAATTGGAAACATCATCCCAGGTATTTAGGTGTTATACACCGGCTAGGGTTGTATTCAAGATATGATATGATATTTGAGTTATTTATAGTGGGGGTTGAACATACACATATTAAATGATTTTGTTTAACCCTAAAGCAAGAAACTGTCAAAAAGATATAGATTTCTTTAGATATAGATATCTTTTTTTTTTCTTTAACTAACATAAGAGAATATGGTCAGTTTAAATTATTGGTGTTTATCACCAATGATAAAAATCCATTTATCAGACATTCTGATATCAGCTTTCATCAAATAATTACAGGATGATTCCATCCTTTCCTCCGGTCACTCACCTTTCCAAACCAATGCCACAGGAGATATTCCTCTGTGAATGAGGTCAGCTGTCCGCTGAACAGGTACCATGAGTTCATCTGGAAATTAAAACCAAAACATTGAACTAACAATGTAGCTTGTCTGAACATGTCTTCATTTGGGAGGTGGAATTAGGATTAGGTTACTATTGTTGTTTATAGCCATTATATGTTGATATAGAGACATAGTGCTGGATTGTCTATCCCACAGGGCCTTGGGATCAAATCTGGATTCAAGTTATGTATGTTCAGGGGTGTGTTATTTCCCTCATAAAAGCCAACAATGATATCCTAATTTAAACACAAAAAAGTATGAATGTGACTTTTCCTTAATGTCTTAGGCAGAGTGTTTATTATCAATTTTGTTAAACAACTGATAAACAAATTGCAATTGCAAGTTGACACTGGTTTTCTTGTCTTGCCAGATGTGACACATTTGATTTGACTTTATTTGACACACTATTACTAATATATCGTCATAAGTGCGTGTCAACTTCCTTTCTCTCTCTAACAAACAATGAATCTATAAAGGCAAGTTTCCGACAAGCCATTTAATATGTAGTTATAATACACAATTCAACATACATCAATTCACCCCATGTTCTCCACCTATATACTAAAATGAGATCAACGTCCACTTCTATATATTTACTTTAAAATATCTAACCAACACCCGGCCCTGACTTGGACCGTATTCCCTTCTGTCTGCTACACACACTCTGGCCCTCCGTGCTGACCCCTTGACCGTTGATGGACAATGTTTTTTTGGTGTCGCCACCTTACTCAATTTCTTTGGTAGTGATACAGGTTAAAAAAAAAATGTAAAATAAAAACAACGAAACAAACGAACCTTCTGATAACCCCATTCTATCCATCCACTCTTACCAGCTGTTGGGTTGACCAGAATCAACGAGTCAACATGCTCATGATGAGAAAGCTGAGTAAGAAGTATTAATTATTATTATATGTTTTATCATTTTTGTTTTCAAACCTTTGTTTAAAAACATTGTTTGTACACGAAAGGGGGTGCGGTGGCCGAGCGGCAGAGCATACCACTGGCATACCAAAGGTTTTAGGTTTAAATCCCAATGAAGGCTAGGATTTGTTCTGGAGGGTGTCATGGGCCTTGGTGGCCGAGCGGTGTTTGACTGGCGTACTGAAGGTTCTGGGTTCGATTCCTGTTGAAGACTAGGATTTGATCCCAGGACTGGAGGATGTCCCCGAGTCTACCCAGCTATTGATGTGTACCCGACTTTAGTTGGGGTAAAGTAAAGGCGGCTGGGCATTGTGCTGGCCACACAATCCCCTAGTATGCCATGGCCACTGAAACTGGTGAATGCTGTTTCACTTGCCCTATGGATCAATTTGGTCTGATGGGATACTTATACAAGAAAAATACAAATATCATTCCAATTTTTTTTTCTCAAACTCAGATAAAGTGATAATGCTATATTTTCTAAAAGTTTCAGTTAGACACAACTGCAGTAAAGGTAGGATTATCCAGAAAACACTTGTTTTAAATCACTTGTTGTATCACTCGCTTGAATTCTTTTCCTACAAACAACTTGTTTCTTCTATTAAATACTTGATTCTGTTTTAGATCAGTTGCTTCCGCTTAAAATAACTTTTTTGCTTTAATACAAGTTTCTAATTTAAATCACTTGTTTCTGCTCTAATATAAAATCAGGTGCCATGGTGGCCCAGCGTCAAAATGTTTGTTTGGTGTACCGAAGGCCCATGGTTCAAATCCTGGGGAAGGCTAGGATTTTTTCCCTGGACTCGAGGGTGTCCCTGAGTCAACCCAGCTCTAATGGGTACCTGACATAAGTTGGGGTAAAGTAAAGGCATCTGGGCATGGCAATGGCCACGCCACACAATCCCCTAGTATGCCATGGCCACTGAAACTGGTCACCGGCCCTTTCATCAATTTGGTCCGACAGGTACTTTACTTCTGCTCTATATCACTTTTTGTGTTATTTAAAAATCCTTTTCTGCTATAATCTAATCTGTTTCTGTTATCAATCATCACTAAGGCCCTACCTCGTATCTGGCCAAAACATTGGCTCCGGCACCAACTCCAAAGCCTATGAAAGTCTTCATGCTAGAAAAACAAGAATAGAATAATAACACTAAATCAGTTTTCCTTTTATCCATCTACTCATATACATGTATACATAAATCTGCATTACTAAAGCATTACTAAAGCATTAAACTATAGCCCGTCACTACAGCCGCTCGTTATTTAAAACTATATCCAATTAAACTAGAAGTCAATAATTTTATAGCTGTACTTAAACTTATTACACATGTGATCAAGGATAATGTATACACGCAGCTTACAGACCCAATACTAATTTGCTTTGATGGGACCCTATTCACCATTCAACGTCAGATGTAAAACTCACACACTCAACATCCCACAGAATACTTTTGTTAACACTTAAGTATAACTGACAGACAATGAACTCAACAACAGCTTTCTAGGTATCAATGATGTAGCCCACACAACATTGAAAATTCTTTGGGGTTGGAAAAAAAAAATGTTTTTGACACCCACAAAATTATTCCCTAAAACTGTTCTTGGCAAAAAGGAAAAACTGGATGTCTGTCAATCCACGGTGAAGTGGCTTATCGAATTACAAGTGTCTCAATACCATCCGGCTCTTGAGTCTGTGGCATAAAAAAAATTTTCAGGGGTGAAGGGGGGGGGGCACCAAGGTTCTGTCATGTCGCCAGGCACCCCATGGCACACCAAAGCTGTGTCATGCTGTGTAATGTTAGGGTACAGTCTCTGCAGCCCATGCACAAACTGCGGAATTCCCCTGGAATTACTATCGTGCAATGGTCGCTTTTTTTTACACACGACTGCTGCACTCATTGCTTCCTCATCACAGGGCCTCGGGGGGCCTCTAGGCGGTGCAATGAGCCTTAGACACACTTCAAGGGCTGTCCCCAGTAACTTATTATTTCAGCTGTACATTCATTAAACAAACGTGTCTCATTCTGTCTCTATTAAAAGTAAGTGTCTAATGACAGAAGTCTCAACCCACTAATAATTTTTGGGTGGGATTAAAATAAAAAAAACTGCCAAAGTATATTTGTAAGTAAATTGTTGTACATTTTTTGCTGTTTTAAACATTTTACTTTCTTGATATCAAGTTTTTTTTTTTTATTTCTTAATTCAATTGCTTGATTTTCTAATGAAACTTTCAAATATTCCAATTCAAACTTTTTTTTTTCTTATTCAAATAAGGTGAAGTGAAAAGAAGTATTTGTTCTACTCACTGGAAATGGTCAACAACATGCTGGAGCGAATCGGCCAGCTGGTCCATTGTTGGGTAGACGAAACTAGACACAAAGATAATGAGTCAGATGTAATACATTTTAACTAAGCGAGACAAAGCTAGATACAAGATGAGTCAGATGTCTACATTTAAACTAAGGGAAACAATCCATCTCGTGAATAAAAAAAAAATTACACTTTCAAACCATTTAGTAAGACTTTGTTGCGACCTATAGCTGAATCACACAGTTACTTCCATAGTCTCTACTTACCGAATAGTCTCCCCCTTTTAACTAAGGTAATTTTAAAAAGAATGCATATTTATAAAGGCAGATACTTTAGAAGTAAATAAAGGCTAATGATTTGTGAGTCACAATATGAACAACTTTAAAATTGATAGAAATTAGAAGCACTAGACAACATCAACATAATCTAGTCTGGATTCATTTCTATTACAAGTGTAAGCTTACATCTGTGTACAGAGCCGTTTTGTCTATATTACAATGTTAATTCCTGTTGTGAATTACGATGCCCATGAACCCGGTTCTGTAGAAATGGTTTAAGCGGGATTGTGTGTCAAGTACCATGCCGGGTGAACCCTTTTCATATTATCCTAACAGTAAATACAACTGGTTGGGCCTGTGGTGTCTGTTTTAGGGACCTGATACGGAAAAAAGAAACCCTGACCTTGCCAGGACAACTTGGAACTTTTGCTTATCATTCCCCCAGAACACATGCAGTAATTCTGGATCTCTACTTACACGTGTGCATATGTGCACAAAATACCTACGCATATTACAAGCCCCACGGTTCTTATTGTGTATATATTACAGGACACCCCCCTTCTATACACAAGGTTCGTACAGAAAAATTGCCTCAAAATTCCAGGAGTATTCCAGGAGTTTTCCAGAAGTTTTTCCGGTGTATATTTTTTGAAAAGCCAAACTGAGCTCTTTAAAAAAAAAAACAGACACCTCGCTACACAGCTTTTTTTTGTTTTACGACATTACATGGACTTTTATAGCCTACATCCCAAGTTTAAATTTTAAAAAACAAGATCTAGTAAAAAAAAACAAGGAGTGGCATCACTGGTGTCATCAACGTTTGCGAGCAGAAATAGAAAGAGGCAAATAGGGCTTTCTGGAAAAGTGAAAGTACCATCTAATAGCAGTGATCACGATTTTTATTAAAAATTACGACAATCTCCCTGGAAAAATAAAGAGTTTTTTGTATTTTCCCAGGACTAAATGCAGTTTTTCCAGGAGATTTAAGGTCCTGGAACACAACTTTTTGTTTTCAAGGGACATTTGGTGTTTCCACCAGACCACAATCTGAACATGCCTTCAACTAGCCCAGCCATTCTTTTAAATCCGGTACGTTTTCTTTTTTTTAAAGCACCAGCATTTCAAGGAGTTTCCAGGAGCTGTACGAACCCTGTATACAGAAGATTTTTGCCCGCCCCCTGAGCTTATCTGTGGTTTAAGTCTAGTCTTGCATTGTGATTCTCAGTTAGCTAAAATCCTTTCAGACAACAAAGGACACAGCCAGAATGTCATAATGATCACAACAACCCCTCACTATTGATTCATTGAACAAAAAAACATAGAGAGATACATAATTACTATATTTAAAACCACTATTGCAAACTACTAAGCACTAAACTACAAACTTCTACAAAAACTACTAGAAACCAACACCAAAAAAAAAACTTAAAAAAAAAAACACAAAAAAACCACAAAGTTAGGGTTATATAACAAGTAAATAGATATGGGTGTCTAAAGCATGCGCTGACAATTTTTTTTTTTTAAAGCAAAGCTGGATGCTCAATACAACAACAAGAAAAAAAAATATATTATTATAATTTTTAAAGAAAACAAAAGAAGGCAGCAAAGACAATCAAGTCCTTTTTATTTTTAAGAAGGAAGAAATACATGGCGGAGAAAGAACGCACCCATGGCAAAAAGGTTCATGGCTTGTTTTAGAAATACCCTCATACTCAGTTATGTTTTGTTAAATTTTGATCAATTAAATTATATGTTACCTACAAATGACTACCAATATATAAATGAATGTTATTAGCAAATTTATGTTAAGAAATTACACTTGTTAAAAATACTGTTTTAACACCTAAATATTTTATCACTATATTCAGTGCAAATAGATTTTGTAAAAAAAATGTTTTTTTTCTTTTATGACCAAAATTTAAAAACCAACCAGAAAAAAATTAAATAATGTGCCGTGAAAATATAAAGAAGAACATGAAGCCAAGGTGAAGGTTAACGATGCAGTTTGTGAACAAGATAACGATGTTAGGAAATATAAACAGATAGAAACCCTTTGTGATTAAAATGATTGGTGCAAGGATGAAAGTTAGAAAACAAAATAAACCAATCAAATAGATAGCCAAAGCAGTTGAGGGAATAAAAAAGTGAACACCTTTGTTTTGGGCAAACGAAACAAATAATTTACAGGTGGTGGGGGAGGGGGTGGGAGAGGGAGAGAAGAAAAAACCCCACACAAGGCTAGGCTATTGACTCCCGCGAAAGTGACGTACCTGCTACCGAGGGAGTCTGGATTTCCAACAACGTCGTGACTGTTTTGTTGTAACATTGAAGAGAATTCAAAAAAACCAATGCATGAAAAACAAAAAACAACAACAAAGAAACGAAACAAACATGATCATGTCAAAATGCACTAACATATAAAAAAAATAGCAAGAAAAACATACAGAAAAATACATTACAGCCTATGATGTTATATACAAAACATTTCATAAGCAAATCTACACTAATGTATCCAGGCAACCATTCAACTACTATATGATACTAGATACTACTAGATATTATATGATACCGTATATTAGATTTATTTATCTGAGAAAACAAAAACATGCATATAGTAAAAATAATATTATTGATTTAAACAAAGTTAATGTAGCAAATTAATGAGGAAATTAAGACAAATTCAACTAATTTCCTTGATAGTTCCTTTTTTTTCAAAGAAACCCATTGCCTTTAGTTTGAGATGTCACTTATTTTTGTTTGAAAAATGTCTAAAAAAATTACACATTTATATATTTGGCACCCATGCCTGAGAATTTTTTTTTAAGTGGGCAAATTTTAGATCGTCATATTTTTTTCTTTATTTCACTCAACTGCTGGGTGGTCCCTAATGTGCAAAACAGTGCGGCTTCTGTGCATTTGCTTTGCTTTGTTCTACTGGCATTCATATATTTTTTTTTATGAATTGTCACATTATAAGCATTATTCTTGATAATTTGCTTTTTTTCTTTTTTTTTGGATTTTTCATCTTAAGTAATTTTTTTAAAAGTTAAATCAAATTTTTTTTTGTCTTACATTATTTTGTTATGATGGCTAATCAAATAATATTTCACTAAAACAGGTATGATGAAAAAAAATGTTATGGAACAATTCGGCCAGTTGAAAGAAAAAGGCTTTAGAATAGCTAGAAAGGCCAGTGTGAGATGATTCATATAATATACAAATAGGCATGCTCAAGGCCTCTTAGCCTCCCAAGACCCTTGCTGTGATGAAACTAAAATAATAATAAAAAAATAAAAACATTCACAGATCGAGTCAATGACGCGATTTGTGCCACTGGAAAAGTTAATGGGGAAACACACACCCCAAAAACCATTAATGCGATTACTTCAAGATGCAAAACTAAAAAACAATGAAACAACCTAAAGTGAAAAAGGGTTTGCTGAGAGATCAAGTCAATGATCCTCAACAATTGCATGCAAACACATTCTGGACATGTGGTGTCCTCACCAGACCACAATCTGAACATGCCTTTAACTAGCCCAGCCATTCTTTAAAATCCGGTACGTTTTCTTTTTTTTTAAAGCACCAGCATTTCCAAGAAATACTGCTACCTTCAGTATTACTTCAAATAAATTAATCATTGGTATGAATATTCCTATACGATTACAGTTCTCTGGTAACCTTCCGAATCCCTGTCCTACTAAAAGCAGATGCTTACTCTGGCTTTAGGGTCATGGCGCCTTCTTGCTGTCCGGGGGCGTTGACGTGGTAAACGCAGAAGTGCTTCAGGATCGGCTGCATGTCTGCATAGCTGAAGAAACCTTGGAAGCAGGTGATATCTGGATAGAACAAAACAACAACATGAAAATATCCACAAGCTACCGTTATCTCACAATCTCATGTATTTAAAGTTCATCTTCTTACTAGAAACTTTATACAGCTCTCTAAGTCCTCTAGCACCTCATCATACTTATGTTTAATATGGTGACTTAAATAGTTCTAAATGTACCGTTATTTACATACAACCAAAGTATCTGCTTAAATTATATGTTGTTTTGCATTATTAACCATTTTGCAACTAAAGTTAAAAAATCTATAGTAGCTGTGTGTTGACGAATTAGGGTTGTTTCGTTTCTGATTGCAATGCTAGTTTTTAAATGCCTATGTAAACATCTTTAAACTCTGACTTTTATGTTTTTTTTAGCTTTTGTTGCTCTTTTCTTTGGGCTTAATTAAAAACTAAGGCTATAAACAAGGTAATTGGCAACTAGATCAGAGATTACCAGCGTTTGCATTAGTGGTATAAATATAGTACCTATGCATCTATGTTTATTTCAATGTATCTATATTCAGGGGTTGTTGTGATGATTAAGACATTATGGCTGTGCCTTTGTTGTCTAAAAGGATTTTAATAACTAAGAATCTATGGCCAGACATAGATATAAAGATACCTTTATTTATTCTATATGCAAGAAAAAAATACATTTAACATACAAGCTCTCTGAATTTCAGAGTGGCATGGAATGAGCACCAGAAAAAAAAACAACCAACAAATTTATTACCGGTACATTTAACACTTAAGACTAAGCTTAAATCATGAATCAGCTTATTAGACTATTATCTTCTGCATAGAAGGATTGTCTGTAGCATACAAGTTAAGGAGACGATATAGCTACTTCCCCCAAATAATGTCAGGCGCCCACAAGATCTTTTTAAATCTGGAACAGGCTACAAAACCTGGCTTCTGATCGCAGCCCTTTAGAATGGCATCCAAAGGCCTGTGGCTAGTCCAAGGTGTCCCATTTTACATTCTCAAGGTACTACCCTTTACAAACAAACTCTAGATCGTCATAAATTCTATTCATCATTCATCTCTCTCATATTTAAATGTAATTTTATTTTTGTATGGCAAATCACCGTAAAATACTTACGATTGAGTCCAATGTCATGGAAAGTTAAAATCGGTTGCTTGGTTCTGTCCCCTTGAATGGCAACTAGCAAATTGCCGTATGGTGTTTCAATATTTTCCTCCTGTGGAGTGCAGGAAAGTTTATTTTCTCTTTTGAATTGTGTAGGTTAGACACAAACATTAAATATTGATTTTGAAGAAACAAAAATTTAAGTTTAAAAAAAAAATAATTTATGTATTTGTTGCAAAACAACGGAACCCCAAAAGAAAACGACCTAAAGACCCAGACTGAGATGTTTGGGCGATGTGGAGATGTATCTGAGACAGATCAGGGTCCAGGCCTGGAGAAAGAAAACAGCAGGTGGTGAGGCAGGCCAGTGCCTTCCATGGGCTGTAGAGCCACAGATGATGATAAATAATATGAAATACATAATATACTTTTGAACAAGTTTATGTTATCAGAAGACCTGTTAGCTAGTCCATAGTTCAAAGTATGCTTTGAACAAACAACTTCAAAGTAGAAAGTCTCAATCAATGAAAACATGGTTGAAGAATTGACTACACAGTTTTAGTAATGACTCTCAATCCTATAAAGAATCTTTACAAGGAACTAAGTAAAATAGTAAAAAGTACAATGAAATTTAATAAAAAACTTAATCTGATAAACAAATTATTCTGTTTAGCTACAGGATTAAATTTAACCCTTACAGTCCCGGGCGCGTATATAGAGGAACTGAAGGCAGCATAGATAGAAGTAGGTCGGTACGGGAAGGGTTAAGAAAAACAACAAAGATAAAAAGTCTAGATTCTTTACCTGCATTAAGACTGTGTGAGCAAATGACCTTGGTTTCGGATCAATGGTTTCGATGCTTGTTAGTTCAATTTCAGTTCTCTTCTCCATTTTCTCTTTTCCTTTCTGGCTTTAGTAGGAGCTGAAAGAATTTTACATACATTTTAGTCGATCATGGGATAATTGTATCCGACAATTCTTCAGACACACACATAAACAAGAGGATAACCTTGTCACCATACACGACATACATGTATCTGTTAAAACAACACCATCTGCTTTAGACAAATTTGAGCTGTTGATCACAAAATGGCACCATAAAGTATGCACTCAGCGCAGCAAGTAAATCCTATGATGACCCCTCATACCTTAAACTAAGTTCCCTTTGGTATTGTTTTTTTTTCAACAATTCATTTTGATCATGGGATAGAGCGAGCAATGCAAACTAGAAGGAAGAAGTAGAGAGAGAGTAAAAGAGAGGCATATATAGCAGTAAGGGTAAATCCAGAGCAATATAGATGGGGTGATATTTTAAGTCCTTAGAGAAAGATTTAGGCAAGGCTGTCTAGTCGGAGTCGGAGGAAATTTTGAGTATCTGGAGTCGGAAGTACAAATAACCGAGGATTCGGAATCGGAACATTTATCTACCGACTCCACAGCCCTGGATTTATGGGTGATTAATTTAGTAGAATTACCAAAAGGAAGAATGCAAACTAATACTATAAGTTTCAGTAACATTTTATGAGCCTGGCTTTCTGGTGTAAATATATTTAAATTTAAAGAATCTAATAGTTACACAAAATGTTTAAAATGCCTACACTGTGGACTGGTTTTATCTGTTTGAAGTATTGGGTAAAACTGGGCAATCAAAATATAAATGAGAATTGGTGACATCTAAACAACAATGTCAGTAGATGAAATCATAATTAACTTATAAGAACCAATTTAGTTTAGTAACGTATTATAGGCCTAAATATTGCTGAGCCTTCTACAAAAATAAAATGCTGCTGTTGACTGTAACCGTAGGCCTACATTCTTATTCTTGATCTAAAAGAGACTTAATCATAATCAAACATATAAATATATAATTTAATAAATTTAAATACTTTAATTTAATAAATTCAAACCGTTTTTTGTGTCTTGTTAACTTGTTGGATTTTTTATTCTTGCCTAGATTTAGAATCAAAGTACTTTTTACTTACTAAGTAAACTTAAAGTTTAAGTCATGAAATGAATGTAAATGGACCAGTCAATTTAAATTAAATGTAAATATTTGGTTAACCTTTATTTTCATCTGAAGTCCTCTCACCTCACTCAACAAAATCAACAAGCCAAGTGTTTTTGCCAGTCAACTTGACTTGACTCAAATTATATCTATTTGATCGATTTTGCCTGAGCTATAGCCTATACTATACTAACTATAGTAATAGCCTATGCCTATAGTATAGGAGTATAGGCCTACTATACTATACTATAGGTATAGGATAGGGCCTACCTAGGCCTATATGATATATCATCATATATTAATTCAGTATACTGAGTATATGTACGCTATATTGCTATATGTTAAAAGTGACATATTATATTTTTTTTTAGAATGACATCGGACTATCTTAGAAATTACTGTGACTATTTCATTATCTTATCATTCTATTTATCAAATGTCTATTGATTGATCTATGATCTATGTCATGATGATCATGATGTTATGATATGATGAGATGAACGATGCGACAACTGTTGAACTGAATTTACTGAGTCGCAGTATAATTTATGCAATTTTTTTAAAGTATAAAATCGCTTTAAATTGGTTCTTTTGTATGTATGTGGTTAATTATTAAAATTGCAAAAATAAATACAGTAACAACAAGTCGACATTATTTACCAGATATTGCTGAAATAAGAAATTCAAGATATTTCCGTGTACAATTCACCACAATTAGTAGAATAATGTTGTTGACCTTTTTGACCACTGTAAAAATTGCAAGACGAACGGCTATTGGCCAGTAGCACTTTCTCTTAACCAATAGAAAATGGCCTCACATCTTATTGTCACTTAAAAATATAAACTCAAAACAAAGATTTTAATTCATCTCTTTAGACTTCAAAAGAAATTAAATAGATCTAATCTAGTTATTATCTTTGTTTAAAGTCTAAAAATGTCTTGTTAGGAACAAAAATTAAGTGATTTATAATTAGCTTTGCTTTTAAGGGGTTTTAAATTGATTTAAGTTGTTTGATTTTCTAACTAGTTCATGCAACTCTATTTAAATCTTATCTTATACATTACAGACGCTCCTTCTATAAAGAAGATTATTGCGTCCTACGCTCATCCGTGGTCCGAGTCTAGTCTTGCATTTTTATTAATGTTTTAAATGATGTTAGGTTATTGGTTTTCCTGGTTTGTTCAGGCAACCCATTCCATGCCCGAATGCCACTCGGGAAGAAAGAGTACTTATATGTGTAGGTCGGTGACTTAAATTAAAAGTGTGATTATTTGCTTTGTGCTGTACGAGTGGTCCATTTGAATGTGTTTAAGTTTCTGTGCTCTGTGGGTGTTATGATTTGTGAGAATGTAGGTAATTGACTTTTAATGTAGGTGTATTTTATTATTTGTAATATAGATATAGACTTGGGGGACTGTTTGGTATAAAAATGATGTATGTAAATATTGTTTTGTATTTTGTGAAAGCCCTGAAACGAGGTTAAGCGGCTAGGTCTTGCGTCATTTTTCGGAATTCTTTTTCTGATTATTTTAAATGGGGATTTCGTTAGTGTAGTTTAATTAAAGTAATAGGTAGAATTTTTATTGTAGTTTAATTTAATATAGGGTTGTACATAAGGTAGATTTGTATATATTTAGCAATAGGAGATTTAGAATAATATTTAGCACAGATTGACCGGAAATAAGGCAATGTTAGGGTAGTTAAAAAAGGAATTTCTGGTTAGCGGTCAGAGACGTTCGGTCAGCGTCTATAAATAGAACAATTAATCAATCACTTCCGTCTGAAATGGCCCATTTTGTGGAAGACCAGTGGTCGGTATATGGCGTAGTTGTGTGTGGCTTGTTCGGATATGACGTGAGTTGAGCTTTAATTACTTTTTAGAATTTGTATGTTATTTTATGCTATGTTTTATTAGGTTATTTTATGTATATTGTCCACTTGTCTATGACAAGTGCATTGATGGGAATGGATTAAGTTGGAGGTTTGGGAAGGAACATTAGCCGCCATGTTGGCTTCTTCTTTTTAAATGTATATTTCTTTTTAGTTCATGTATATTATTATTTTAATGTAATGTTGCCTTTAATGGCCGGCATGGGAATAAGTTATGGTAGATGTTTTTATTTCATGCTTGGTTTTAACTGGTATGTATTAACCAGTGAGTGGCCTAACTCTGTGGTACAGAGTATAGACCGGTGTTGTCTTGTTCTAGTCTTCATTGACTAGAGCTGGGTTGATTCTTATGTCATAATTCATATTATGTTATAAGATGTATAAGGAGTATAGGTTCATGTTTGAACTGGTTATAGTTGGGACTATGCTATGTAGTTTTTATTTACTGTATATAGTATATATATATTATGCTTATGTATATAGATGACCATGTTCTAATGTTTATTTTTATTTCTCTATTTCTATTCTATTATATTGTAGGTCGTAATGTCGGCCTATGTTGGTTTTTAGTGGGGAGTTAAAGTTTGTTTTTAGTGGGGAGTTGAAGTTAGTTTTTTTTAGTGGGGAGTTTAAGTTGGTTATTATTTGTGAGGGTTTACAGTATGTTTATAGAGTTTAGATAGTATAGGTTTATTGTTGGGGTTTAATTTGTTTTTATGATTTTTATGTTCCCTTTAATGGGACAAGTGAATTTCCATGAATAAACAGTAATTTGTAATTTGAATATGATTTTAGTGTTTTATGTTTAGTGTTCAGTGTTGTTGGTCTGTTTAGATTGTAATAATCCTTCTGTTCCAACGGAAGTGTCACGGAAACCCAAAGTCCCCTCGTGCCCTAGTTTAGATGTATTTAGTAGATGATTGCTGTCCTTTACCCACAACCCTCTTTAATTAGTAGTAACCAAGTATCCCCCCACCCTGTTACAAATGGTGTCAGAAGTGGGATCCGTGCTTAAACAGACCAATGATTACTATTTTTAGCTTAGGAAGGTTAGGTTTAATGGGTTGGAGGTTAGGATATAGGTAGAAAAAAACCAACATAGGCATGGCTGGTGAAGAACAAGCCACACAGACAGTGTATGTCTTCCTGCACCGTGAGGAGCCGATCAAACTATTCCACGGCAGTAACCACCCAGGCGACGTGGAGAGCTTCATCGATGACATTAGAGGTGCCTGGAGGGCGAGACGAGTCACCGAGAACGAAGAGAAGAGAGACGTGCTATGGGCTCACCTCGGCGAGTCAGTGAGGGCAGAGTGTAGGTGCCACCCACCGGAGGTGAGGTCCAACCCTGAAGAGCTGATCAGGGTGTTACAGTCCGCCTACGGGGAGAAACGAAGTATCTCCAAATTAATGGGCCTGTTCCTCACAGTCCATCAACATGTCTCAGAGACCGTGAGAGCTTACTCTCACCGCTTGCAGGCTGCATTTGATGCCCTGTTAGCGCGACAAACCTGTCTCTCAGTGGCCCTCACAGATGCCGTAATCTTGAGGGACCACTTTGCAGAAAACTTGCTGGACCCCCTCTTGAGGAAGTACCTGCGAGAGGAGATCCATAAATACCCTAGGACCTCCTTCCTAGACCTCCGGGATACGGCTATACGCTGGTCCGAGGACGAATGTGGCGTCCACTTGACGCACTCTGTAGCTACGACTCTTGAGCCACAACAGCCGGGCCCAGAGTTGGAAAAATTGGTGTTGGCACTGGCCAAACAGGTGGGTGAGTTATCAACAACAATAGAGTATCTGCAGCTTGCACAACAAAGCCCTGATGCTCATCCATACCCACAGCGTTCAGGTGAACCAGACCACTACGGTTATCATGCTAGATACAGTGTTAACTGTGGCAGCCCCGACCACCTTGCTGGAGAGTGCCTGAAAGGGAGGCAGTCAACTGTCGGAGCGAATGGCGCGATTCATCACAAAGATGAGGATTCTACTCTGTCGAGCCAGATAATAGGCACCCGCCCTGCCGCAAATGTCAGCCTCAATGGGCTATGTTGTGAGGCCACGATTGACACAGGCTCCCTGGTCAGCACAGTGACGGAAAGCCTATTCACCAACCAAACTGCCAGTATTCTACCAGAAGTTGGGGATACCCAAACTGTTAGACCCCAGTCAGTCATGTTTAAAGTAGTTATGCCAACAGGACCGGTAGTAAATAAAGGAATGGTTCAGGCGGCACCGTTATATGGCTTGAAAGTGGTTAAAGAAACGGTTTCGGTGGACCCTATGATAGTTAATGTGAAATCGGTGTGCCAAACTAGACGTCCAGATGTACCAGGAGAGGACTCTGCTCTTTTCTCATTACACTTCTGTTTACTTTTTATCTTTAGCCATTTTCTTTCCTTTTGTTATGTTTTTATGAAAATGTTAAATTTACTTTTTGTATGCCTTTATTACCCATTTTATGACATGTTGACTCTTTTGTGTCGTGTGCGTAGATTTTTCCTGTTTGGCGTACTTGGACGCTACGTATATCTCATTGTGACTTTGATGTCAGATGTTTTAAGAATAGGTACAGCATTTTTTGTCCCAGTGAGACTTTCACATTTTCCACCTATCTTTAGGCTGCATGCTTTTTATGTATGTCCCAATGGGTAAATTTTTGTATTGATCTAGGGCCAGAGGGGTATTTTTTGTATGATAGTTTGTTTTTGCAGGGTCGCAAAAAGAAAGTTAGGAGATGAATGTAGGTCGGTGACTTAAATTAAAAGTGTGATTATTTGCTTTGTGCTGTACGAGTGGTCCATTTGAATGTGTTTAAGTTTCTGTGCTCTGTGGGTGTTATGATTTGTGAGAATGTAGGTAATTGACTTTTAATGTAGGTGTATTTTATTATTTGTAATATAGATATAGACTTGGGGGACTGTTTGGTATAAAAATGATGTATGTAAATATTGTTTTGTATTTTGTGAAAGCCCTGAAACGAGGTTAAGCGGCTAGGTCTTGCGTCATTTTTCGGAATTCTTTTTCTGATTATTTTAAATGGGGATTTCGTTAGTGTAGTTTAATTAAAGTAATAGGTAGAATTTTTATTGTAGTTTAATTTAATATAGGGTTGTACATAAGGTAGATTTGTATATATTTAGCAATAGGAGATTTAGAATAATATTTAGCACAGATTGACCGGAAATAAGGCAATGTTAGGGTAGTTAAAAAAGGAATTTCTGGTTAGCGGTCAGAGACGTTCGGTCAGCGTCTATAAATAGAACAATTAATCAATCACTTCCGTCTGAAATGGCCCATTTTGTGGAAGACCAGTGGTCGGTATATGGCGTAGTTGTGTGTGGCTTGTTCGGATATGACGTGAGTTGAGCTTTAATTACTTTTTAGAATTTGTATGTTATTTTATGCTATGTTTTATTAGGTTATTTTATGTATATTGTCCACTTGTCTATGACAAGTGCATTGATGGGAATGGATTAAGTTGGAGGTTTGGGAAGGAACATTAGCCGCCATGTTGGCTTCTTCTTTTTAAATGTATATTTCTTTTTAGTTCATGTATATTATTATTTTAATGTAATGTTGCCTTTAATGGCCGGCATGGGAATAAGTTATGGTAGATGTTTTTATTTCATGCTTGGTTTTAACTGGTATGTATTAACCAGTGAGTGGCCTAACTCTGTGGTACAGAGTATAGACCGGTGTTGTCTTGTTCTAGTCTTCATTGACTAGAGCTGGGTTGATTCTTATGTCATAATTCATATTATGTTATAAGATGTATAAGGAGTATAGGTTCATGTTTGAACTGGTTATAGTTGGGACTATACTATGTAGTTTTTATTTACTGTATATAGTATATATATATTATGCTTATGTATATAGATGACCATGTTCTAATGTTTATTTTTATTTCTCTATTTCTATTCTATTATATTGTAGGTCGTAATGTCGGCCTATGTTGGTTTTTAGTGGGGAGTTAAAGTTTGTTTTTAGTGGGGAGTTGAAGTTAGTTTTTTTTAGTGGGGAGTTTAAGTTGGTTATTATTTGTGAGGGTTTACAGTATGTTTATAGAGTTTAGATAGTATAGGTTTATTGTTGGGGTTTAATTTGTTTTTATGATTTTTATGTTCCCTTTAATGGGACAAGTGAATTTCCATGAATAAACAGTAATTTGTAATTTGAATATGATTTTAGTGTTTTATGTTTAGTGTTCAGTGTTGTTGGTCTGTTTAGATTGTAATAATCCTTCTGTTCCAACGGAAGTGTCACGGAAACCCAAAGTCCCCTCGTGCCCTAGTTTAGATGTATTTAGTAGATGATTGCTGTCCTTTACCCACAACCCTCTTTAATTAGTAGTAACCAAGTATCCCCCCACCCTGTTACAAATGGTGTCAGAAGTGGGATCCTAATAAAACATAGCATAAAATAACATACAAATTCTAAAAAGTAATTAAAGCTCAACTCACGTCATATCCGAACAAGCCACACACAACTACGCCATATACCGACCACTGGTCTTCCACAAAATGGGCCATTTCAGACGGAAGTGATTGATTAATTGTTCTATTTATAGACGCTGACCGAACGTCTCTGACCGCTAACCAGAAATTCCTTTTTTAACTACCCTAACATTGCCTTATTTCCGGTCAATCTGTGCTAAATATTATTCTAAATCTCCTATTGCTAAATATATACAAATCTACCTTATGTACAACCCTATATTAAATTAAACTACAATAAAAATTCTACCTATTACTTTAATTAAACTACACTAACGAAATCCCCATTTAAAATAATCAGAAAAAGAATTCCGAAAAATGACGCAAGACCTAGCCGCTTAACCTCGTTTCAGGGCTTTCACAAAATACAAAACAATATTTACATACATCATTTTTATACCAAACAGTCCCCCAAGTCTATATCTATATTACAAATAATAAAATACACCTACATTAAAAGTCAATTACCTACATTCTCACAAATCATAACACCCACAGAGCACAGAAACTTAAACACATTCAAATGGACCACTCGTACAGCACAAAGCAAATAATCACACTTTTAATTTAAGTCACCGACCTACATATGCATTTGTTCTCGCATAAGGGACAAGGAAGGTGTTTTTGTCTTTATGTTTATCTGAGCTTTGCAACAGATTGTTATTGGGTTGTATTTCTAAATTAGAGTTTAATGCCTTATGTATTATTACTACTTTACTCTTTGCCCTTCTGTCCTCTAGTGTTTCTAGGTTTAGTGATTTGACTAATGGTGTTACTCTTGTCAACTAAACCTAAGCCTATAAAAAAAATAGGCTACATAGAGCAGGGCTCGGCAACCTATGCAACGCGTGCCAGTCTTGGCACTAAGGGCGATTTTCATATAGCACGCGGAAGACCTCCAAAACGGCAATTGGTGTCTTTTCTACAAGAAATTGGGTGCTAGAGCCAAATAACTTTTACCTGTTGACACGCTAAATGAATTAGAAATCCTACTATTTGGCACTCAATTATCAAAAGGATACCGACACCCTGACATAGGCCTATAGTCCTATAGAGGACAGAAGGGTAAAGTAGTAGGCCTAATGATGCATAAAGCATTAAACTCTAATTTAGAAATAGGCCTACAACACAATAACAACCTGTTGCAATGCTCAGATAAAAGGACAAAATCACTTTCCTTATCCCTTATGCGAGAACAAATGTAGGCTACTCTTTTTCACCGAGTGGCATCCGGGCATCGAATGGGTTGCCTGAACAATGAAAATGAATCCACGATAACCAGTAACCAAACACTAATAAAAATACAAGACTAGACTCAGACCACAGATGAGTGTAGAATAAAAAATCTTCTATATAGAAGGAGCGTCTGTAATGTAGCCTATATATATATAAGCTTCTTATATGTATATATAACCAAGATTAATCAAGAAATAGGCAACACAGAGGACCGAAGAGCAAAGTTAAAGTAGAAGCCATCCGTCGTTATCTCACCAAGGAAGCTTGCGTTAAGCTCATCATCTCTCTCCTATTTTCCCGCTTGGACTATTGTAATTCGCTTTTGGCTGGTCTCCCGGCCTCCTCCCTTCAAGGACTCCAACGTATCCAGAACTGCGCAGCCCGACTAGTTCTCAAGAAGAAGAAGTCAAATGATATCAATCCTCTGCTCCGATCTCTGCACTGGCTACCCATCAACAACCGGATCTCATATAAGCTGGCTTCCCTCTGTTATAGGTGCCTGAATAACTGCGCCCCGGATTATCTTCGCTCTTGTATGGAGCTCTACACCCAGTCCCGCCCACTTCGTTCGGCATCTGACGCGCTTACTCTGCGGATCCCTCGTGTGAGGCTAGTGTCCGCTGGCGAACGTTCATTTTCCTACGCAGGACCGTCCGCTTGGAATCACCTCCCACTACAGCTTCGCCAGAGCCCTAGCTATGACACCTTCAGGAGCCGGCTGAAGACTCACCTATTTCGTCAGCAGAATTAGCGTATTACTATATATTTCGTTGTCTGTCTGTATTCTGTAACTGTCGTCTGCGCATAGAACTGTCACCAACGGGATATGCGCTATATAAGCACCGTTATTATTATTATTATTATTATTCACGAATCATTAAATGAATAACTTAGAATAGAAATACAACACAATAACAATCTATTTCAAAGCCCAAATAACCTAAGCGGACATTAACACGTTTCTTATTCCGTCTGCAAGCACTTACTCAGCGGCCACAGTACGCCGTATCAACGTAGTTTCTTCGTTTTTTTTCCCGTCGATACGACGTGGTCACGACGTGGTGTGCCCGCTGGGTTATAAATGCTTAGGCCCATAGGCTTACTTTCTTTCTTCCACGCTAGATCTACCATCCGGGCAAGGAACGAGTTTTTACTGAACAAACAAGGAAAACCAATAACCTAGCATCATTGTAAATCACTACTCAAAATGCAAGATTAGACACAAACCACGGATGATAAGCGTAGGACGCAGAAACCTTCCACAAACATAGGCCTAGCCTAAGATACGATTTTTTGTATCTTTTTTATACCTGTTTTTTTTATATAGGCCTAGATATTACTATAGGCCTATTGCGTTGCTGTATCACTTGTTATTTATCAATATTCATTCAAATAAACCGTATGATCTCTTTCAATATCATTAGACCTTTTTGAAAATAATTTTCTTGTTATGAGACCAGGTAAGGAACTCATTTTTTTAAATAAGGGAAACAACTTTGAAAAAAGATATCATTTTTACAATTTATTTAGTTGTGTCCCTTGCACCGTGTTTTATTTTGCAATCAGTTTCCCCGAGAAGACTGCGTATAATAATTTAAACAAATTAAAACGTTATATTGTGTAACTCTGTCTAAGGCAGGTCCAGATTTAGATGTAGTTGGGCCATATATAATTTATTTTGCAAAGCTACCCAAATCAAACCCTTTCAATTAATCTACGGCTAGGGGATTAGTTACGATTAGCTTTAAATTTGCGTTATCTGGGTCAGTACCCGAGTTAAAGGGACAGTACCGAGGAAAAACAATGTTTAGTTTACATGAAATGATTACTTCCCTCACTTATTAAAATTGATTTTGTGGAACCATTGTATTAAATAAATACAGAAATAAGACAGAATTAAAGGAATGAATAAATGCAAATACAATGTAAAATAAATAGTGCAAATTTGATGAACGATTTAACTCTCATATATAGATTAGTACCTACTGTACTATCCAAAGATAAACTCTATGTTATGTCTTCTATCCTTTAATGTTTTGAAATGAAATAAATGTCTATTATCCCCTTCCTAACTATATGTATATAAAAGTGAGCCAATTTGTTGATGATTATTTGTTATGGTACATGCCTTTATGTAAATAAACTTTTTTGAAAACAAAAAAAAAACGTATATATGCCTAGAACGACTTTTAGAGAAAGTTTGATACGAGAATCTCCATCAAACGCAAATGTATCTCCCTGTCAAATATTGTTCGTACGTTTTTCAGTAGCTTAGCCAGCATTTTTAAAATATACTTTATGTATCAATAATTGGAAATGACCTCAATAATTTGATTAAACAATTTTAAACGAGTTAAAACTACAGGTCATAATTTTATTTTATGTATCATTTTATATCATATTTAATTACTAAATTATAATCATGAGAAATATCTTTGAGTTCAGTGCATCTAAATTAGGCACATAGTGTGTGTGGGGGGGGGGGAAGAAGGGGGAGGGGCACATGCGCGAGGGTGACACTTCCCGGGGGGGGGGGGCAAATGTAGTCTAAATATTGCAAATATAGCATTAAACAAGAAGTTACAGTATGCCCTGGGGCGCTACATAAGCTTGTAAAGGCTCTGCCAGAGACTGGTGTTCGTTATGTAAGCCATGTAGGCCTTAGCGATAGCTGGGATTGGGAATATAACTAAAAGCAACAATAGGCCCTCTCTGAGATTTTAATTCATGTCTGCAAAGCATTGAATGAAGTGTATTGTATGAATCCAACATGGTTATTTTTAAATATTTCCTTCAGAAAAATAATTCGTGACCCACCACATGAAGTTTCAAATACTTATAGCTTATACCTTTCATTTTAACATTCCTAATTTTGAATATTGAATATTGTTGCTGTCTACATCATAATAGGTGAAACATTTAAATTTAAAGTAGATCGATTAGGCTACATAGGTCTATTTAGTAATTTTTTAGTTTTAATTTCTAATTTTCTTGAAAAATTGTATGAGATAAAAATGTGTAAGTATCAGTGGCGTCGCCAGGATTGCAAGGTGTGGGTGGCAAATAGTGCAAGGTAGAAGAGGCAGGAGACAGGGATAGGGTAGCCAGACACATGGGTGTCAAAAGGAGGACATTGAGAGACAAAAAGGAGGACATTGTGTTTCAATTGAACAGTTTCGCAATAAACCCGTAATCAGTACAATTTTATTACAAGTGCTGCACAATAAGTGCGTATTGGTAAACTGAACAAGAAACAGTTTTGTTAAATAACATACAAATTAACTGTAGGCTGAAAGTCAGCTTGCTTAATTTTGGGCAACTTTGAAAAATAAACTTTACAGCTCATACAGGAGTCTTTAAGAAAACGGATCTTTTTTTTTTGGTACAAATGATCATGCACTTGTTTATGAATTAAGCTTATATTCTTAAATGGTTAATACTAGTCCTATGTTTAATACTGTTCGCTTACAAAACATAAAATACTACAAAAGCCGGACATTTTAAAGGTTTTAAGCTTTGCTTGCCGGACGGAGGACAATAGTCTAAAAAAGGAGGCATTGTCCTCCTTTTGCCGGACGTCTAAAAACCATAGACAGGGGAGGCAATTATACCGTGTGTATAATGTGTGTGTGGAAGAAGGCAACTATACCGTGTGTATAATGTGTGTGTGGAAGAAGGCAACTATACCGTGTGTATAATGTGTGTGTGGAAGAATGCAACTATACCGTGTGTATAATGTGTGTGTGGAAGAAGGCAACTATACCGTGTGTATAATGTGTGTGTGCAAGAATGCAACTATACCGTGTGTATAATGTGTGTGTGGAAGAATGCAACTATACCATGTGTATAATGTGTGTGTGGAAGAAGGCAACTATACCGTGTGTATAATGTGTGTGTGCAAGAATGCAACTATACCATGTGTATAATGTGTGTGTGCAAGAAGGCAACTATACCGTGTGTATAATGTGTGTGTGGAAGAATGCAACTATACCATGTGTATAATGTGTGTGTGGAAGAATGCAACTATACCATGTGTATAATGTGTGTGTGCAAGAATGCAACTATACCATGTGTATAATGTGTGTGTGCAAGAAGGCAACTATACCGTGTGTATAATGTGTGTGTGGAAGAATGCAACTATACCATGTGTATAATGTGTGTGTGGAAGAAGGCAACTATACCGTGTGTATAATGTGTGTGTGGAAGAAGGCAACTATACCGTGTGTATAATGTGTGTGTGGAAGAAGGCAACTATACCGTGTGTATAATGTGTGTGTGGAAGAAGGCAACTATACCGTGTGTATAATGTGTGTGTGGAAGAAGGCAACTATACCGTGTGTATAATGTGTGTGTGGAAGAAGGCAACTATACCGTGTGTATAATGTGTGTGTGGAAGAAGGCAACTATACCGTGTGTATAATGTGTGTGTGGAAGAAGGCAACTATACCGTGTGTATAATGTGTGTGTGGAAGAAGGCAACTATACCGTGTGTATAATGTGTGTGTGGAAGAAGGCAACTATACCGTGTGTATAATGTGTGTGTGGAAGAATGCAACTATACCGTGTGTATAATGTGTGTGTGGAAGAAGGCAACTATACCGTGTGTATAATGTGTGTGTGGAAGAATGCAACTATACCGTGTTTGTAATGTGTGTGTGGAAGAAGGCAACTATACCGTGTGTATAATGTGTGTGTGGAAGAAGGCAACTATACCGTGTGTATAATGTGTGTGTGGAAGAAGGCAACTATACCGTGTGTATAATGTGTGTGTGGAAGAAGGCAACTATACCGTGTGTATAATGTGTGTGTGCAAGAAGACAACTATACCGTGTGTATAATGTGTGTGTGCAAGAAGGCAACTATACCGTGTGTATAATGTGTGTGTGCAAGAAGGCAACTATACCGTGTGTATAATGTGTGTGTGGAAGAATGCAACTATACCATGTGTATAATGTGTGTGTGGAAGAAGGCAACTATACCGTGTGTATAATGTGTGTGTGGAAGAATGCAACTATACCGTGTGTATTATGTGTGTGTGGAAGAATGCAACTATACCGTGTGTATTATGTGTGTGTGGAAGAAGGCAACTATACCGTGTGTATAATGTGTGTGTGCAAGAAGACAACTATACCGTGTGTATAATGTGTGTGTGGAAGAATGCAACTATACCGTGTGTATAATGTGTGTGTGGAAGAATGCAACTATACCGTGTGTATAATGTGTGTGTGGAAGAATGCAACTATACCGTGTGTATTATGTGTGTGTGGAAGAATGCAACTATACCGTGTGTATTATGTGTGTGTGGAAGAATGCAACTATAACGTGTGTATAATGTGTGTGTGGAAGAATGCAACTATACCGTGTGTATAATGTGTGTGTGGAAGAATGCAACTATACCGTGTGTATTATGTGTGTGTGGAAGAATGCAACTATACCGTGTGTATAATGTGTGTGTGGAAGAAGGCAACTATACCGTGTGTATAATGTGTGTGTGGAAGAAGGCAACTATACCGTGTGTATAATGTGTGTGTGGAAGAATGCAACTATACCGTGTGTATAATGTGTGTGTGGAAGAATGCAACTATACCGTGTGTATAATGTGTGTGTGCAAGAAGACAACTATACCGTGTGTATAATGTGTGTGTGGAATAAGGCAACTATACCGTGTGTATAATGTGTGTGTGGAAGAATGCAACTATACCGTGTGTATAATGTGTGTGTGCAAGAAGACAACTATACCGTGTGTATAATGTGTGTGTGGAATAAGGCAACTATACCGTGTGTATAATGTGTGTGTGGAAGAAGGCAACTATACCGTGTGTATAATGTGTGTGTGCAAGAAGACAACTATACCGTGTGTATAATGTGTGTGTGGAAGAATGCAACTATACCGTGTGTATAATGTGTGTGTGGAAGAATGCAACTATACCGTGTGTATAATGTGTGTGTGGAAGAATGCAACTATACCGTGTGTATAATGTGTGTGTGGAAGAATGCAACTATACCGTGTGTATAATGTGTGTGTGGAAGAAGGCAACTATACCGTGTGTATAATGTGTGTGTGGAAGAAGGCAACTAAACCGTGTGTATAATGTGTGTGTGGAAGAATGCAACTATACCGTGTGTATAATGTGTGTGTGGAAGAAGGCAACTATACCGTGTGTATAATGTGTGTGTGGAAGAAGGCAACTATACCGTGTGTATAATGTGTGTGTGCAAGAAGGCAACTATACCGTGTGTATAATGTGTGTGTGGAAGAAGGCAACTATACCGTGTGTATAATGTGTGTGTGGAAGAAGGCAACTATACCGTGTGTATAATGTGTGTGTGGAAGAAGGCAACTATACCGTGTGTATAATGTGTGTGTGGAAGAAGGCAACTATACCGTGTGTATAATGTGTGTGTGGAAGAAGGCAACTATACCGTGTGTATAATAAGTGTGTGCAAGAAGGCAACTATACCGTGTGTATAATGTGTGTGTGGAAGAAGGCAACTATACCGTGTGTATAATGTGTGTGTGCAAGAAGGCAACTATACCGTGTGTATTATGTGTGTGTGGAAGAAGGCAACTATACCGTGTGTATAATGTGTGTGTGGAAGAAGGCAACTATACCGTGTGTATAATGTGTGTGTGCAAGAAGGCAACTATACCGTGTGTATAATGTGTGTGTGGAAGAAGGCAACTATACCGTGTGTATAATGTGTGTGTGGAAGAATGCAACTATACCGTGTGTATAATGTGTGTGTGGAAGAAGGCAACTATACCGTGTGTATAATGTGTGTGTGGAAGAAGGCAACTATACCGTGTGTATAATGTGTGTGTGGAAGAATGCAACTATACCGTGTGTATAATGTGTGTGTGGAAGAAGGCAACTATACCGTGTGTATAATGTGTGTGTGGAAGAATGCAACTATACCGTGTGTATAATGTGTGTGTGGAAGAAGGCAACTATACCGTGTGTATAATGTGTGTGTGGAAGAAGGCAACTATACCGTGTGTATAATGTGTGTGTGGAAGAATGCAACTATACCGTGTGTATAATGTGTGTGTGCAAGAAGGCAACTATACCGTGTGTATAATGTGTGTGTGGAAGAAGGCAACTATACCGTGTGTATAATGTGTGTGTGCAAGAAGGCAACTATACCGTGTGTATAATGTGTGTGTACAAGAAGGCAACTATACCGTGTGTATAATGTGTGTGTGCAAGAAGGCAACTATACCGTGTGTATAATGTGTGTGTGGAAGAATGCAACTATACCGTGTGTATAATGTGTGTGTGGAAGAAGGCAACTATACCGTGTGTATAATGTGTGTGTGCAAGAAGGCAACTATACCGTGTGTATAATGTGTATGTGGAAGAAGGCAACTATAACGTGTGTATAATGTGTGTGTGCAAGAAGGCAACTATACCGTGTGTATAATGTGTTTGTGGAAGAAGGCAACTATACCGTGTGTATAATGTGTGTGTGGAAGAATGCAACTATACCGTGTGTATAATGTGTGTGTGGAAGAATGCAACTATACCGTGTGTATAATGTGTGTGTGGAAGAATGCAACTATACCGTGTGTATAATGTGTGTGTGGAAGAATGCAACTATACCGTGTGTATAATGTGTGTGTGGAAGAAGACAACTATACCGTGTGTATAATGTGTGTGTGCAAGAAGACAACTATACCGTGTGTATAATGTGTGTGTGGAAGAAGGCAACTATACCGTGTTTATAATGTGTGTGTGGAAGAAGGCAACTATACCGTGTGTATAATGTGTGTGTGGAAGAATGCAACTATACCGTGTGTATAATGTGTGTGTGGAAGAAGGCAACTATACCATGTGTATAATGTGTGTGTGGAAGAATGCAACTATACCGTGTGTATAATGTGTGTGTGGAAGAATGCAACTATACCGTGTGTATAATGTGTGTGTGGAAGAAGGCAACTATACCGTGTGTATAATGTGTGTGTGGAAGAATGCAACTATACCGTGTGTATAATGTGTGTGTGCAAGAAGGCAACTATACCGTGTGTATAATGTGTGTGTGGAAGAAGGCAACTATACCGTGTGTATAATGTGTGTGTGCAAGAAGGCAACTATACCGTGTGTATAATGTGTGTGTGCAAGAAGGCAACTATACCGTGTGTATAATGTGTGTGTGGAAGAATGCAACTATACCGTGTGTATAATGTGTGTGTGGAAGAAT
Organism: Anisus vortex; assembly: GCA_949126835.1. Lineage (NCBI taxonomy): Eukaryota > Metazoa > Mollusca > Gastropoda > Planorbidae > Anisus > Anisus vortex. The sequence goes on from OX421499.1 coordinate 4,536,014, forward strand.
GCAACTATACCGTGTGTATAATGTGTGTGTGGAAAAAGGCAACTATACCGTGTGTATAATGTGTGTGTGCAAGAAGGCAACTATACCGTGTGTATAATGTGTGTGTGCAACAAGGCAACTATACCGTGTGTATAATGTGTGTGTGCAAGAAGGCAACTATACCGTGTGTATAATGTGTGTGTGGAAGAATGCAACTATACCGTGTGTATAATGTGTGTGTGGAAGAATGCAACTATACCGTGTGTATAATGTGTGTGTGGAAGATGGCAACTATACCGTGTGTAGAATGTGTGTGTGCAACAAGGCAACTATACCGTGTGTATAATGTGTGTGTGCAAGAAGGCAACTATACCGTGTGTATAATGTGTGTGTGCAAGAATGCAACTATACCGTGTGTATAATGTGTGTGTGGAAGAATGCAACTATACCGTGTGTATAATGTGTGTGTGCAAGAAGACAACTATACCGTGTGTATAATGTGTGTGTGGAAGAAGGCAACTATACCGTGTGTATAATGTGTGTGTGGAAGAATGCAACTATACCGTGTGTATAATGTGTGTGTGGAAGAAGGCAACTATACCGTGTGTATAATGTGTGTGTGGAAGAAGACAACTATACCGTGTGTATAATGTGTGTGTGGAAGAATGCAACTATACCGTGTGTATAATGTGTGTGTGGAAGAATGCAACTATACCGTGTGTATAATGTGTGTGTGGAAGAAGACAACTATACCGTGTGTATAATGTGTGTGTGGAAGAATGCAACTATACCGTGTGTTTAATGTGTGTGTGCAAGAATGCAACTATACCGTGTGTATAATGTGTGTGTGGAAGAATGCAACTATACCGTGTGTATAATGTGTGTGTGCAAGAAGACAACTATACCGTGTGTATAATGTGTGTGTGGAAGAAGGCAACTATACCGTGTGTATAATGTGTGTGTGGAAGAATGCAACTGTACCGTGTGTATAATGTGTGTGTGGAAGAAGGCAACTATACCGTGTGTATAATGTGTGTGTGGAAGAAGACAACTATACCGTGTGTATAATGTGTGTGTGTGGAAGAAGGCAACTATACCGTGTGTTTAATGTGTGTGTGCAAGAATGCAACTATACCGTGTGTATAATGTGTGTGTGGAAGAAGGCAACTATACCGTGTGTATAATGTGTGTGTGGAAGAAGGCAACTATACCGTGTGTATAATGTGTGTGTGGAAGAAGGCAACTATACCGTGTGTATAATGTGTGTGTGGAAGAATGCAACTATACCGTGTGTATAATGTGTGTGTGGAAGAAGGCAACTATACCGTGTGTATAATGTGTGTGTGCAAGAAGACAACTATACCGTGTGTATAATGTGTGTGTGCAAGAAGGCAACTATACCGTGTGTATAATGTGTGTGTGCAACAAGGCAACTATACCGTGTGTATAATGTGTGTGTGCAAGACGGCAACTATACCGTGTGTATAATGTGTGTGTGGAAGAAGGCAACTATACCGTGTGTATAATGTGTGTGTGGAAGAATGCAACTATACCGTGTGTATAATGTGTGTGTGGAAGAATGCAACTATACCGTGTGTATAATGTGTGTGTGGAAGAAGGCAACTATACCGTATGTATAATGTGTGTGTGGAAGAATGCAACTATACCGTGTGTATAATGTGTGTGTGCAAGAAGGCAACTATACCGTGTGTATAATGTGTGTGTGGAAGAAGGCAACTATACCGTGTGTATAATGTGTGTGTGGAAGAAGGCAACTATACCGTGTGTATAATGTGTGTGTGGAAGAATGCAACTATACCGTGTGTATAATGTGTGTGTGGAAGAAGGCAACTATTTCGTGTGTATAATGTGTGTGTGGAAGAATGCAACTATACCGTGTGTATAATGTGTGTGTGGAAGAATGCAACTATACCGTGTGTATAATGTGTGTGTGGAAGAAGGCAACTATACCGTGTGTATAATGTGTGTGTGGAAGAATGCAACTATACCGTGTGTATAATGTGTGTGTGCAAGAAGGCAACTATACCGTGTGTATAATGTGTGTGTGGAAGAATGCAACTATACCGTGTGTATAATGTGTGTGTGGAAGAAGGCAACTATACCGTGTGTATAATGTGTGTGTGCAAGAAGGCAACTATACCGTGTGTATAATGTGTGTGTGGAAGAAGGCAACTATACCGTGTGTATAATGTGTGTGTGCAAGAAGGCAACTATACCGTGTGTATAATGTGTGTGTGGAAGAAGGCAACTATACCGTGTGTATAATGTGTGTGTGGAAGAATGCAACTATACCGTGTGTATAATGTGTGTGTGGAAGAATGCAACTATACCGTGTGTATAATGTGTGTGTGGAAGAATGCAACTATACCGTGTGTATAATGTGTGTGTGGAAGAATGCAACTATACCGTGTGTATAATGTGTGTGTGGAAGAAGACAACTATACCGTGTGTATAATGTGTGTGTGCAAGAAGGCAACTATACCGTGTGTATAATGTGTGTGTGGAAGAAGGCAACTATACCGTGTTTATAATGTGTCTGTGGAAGAAGGCAACTATACCGTGTGTATAATGTGTGTGTGGAAGAATGCAACTATACCGTGTGTATAATGTGTGTGTGGAAGAAGGCAACTATACCATGTGTATAATGTGTGTGTGGAAGAATGCAACTATACCGTGTGTATAATGTGTGTGTGGAAGAATGCAACTATACCGTGTGTATAATGTGTGTGGAAGAAGGCAACTATACCGTGTGTATAATGTGTGTGTGGAAGAATGCAACTATACCGTGTGTATAATGTGTGTGTGCAAGAAGGCAACTATACCGTGTGTATAATGTGTGTGTGGAAGAAGGCAACTATACCGTGTGTATAATGTGTGTGTGCAAGAAGGCAACTATACCGTGTGTATAATGTGTGTGTGCAAGAAGGCAACTATACCGTGTGTATAATGTGTGTGTGGAAGAATGCAACTATACCGTGTGTATAATGTGTGTGTGGAAGAATGCAACTATACCGTGTGTATAATGTGTGTGTGGAAAAAGGCAACTATACCGTGTGTATAATGTGTGTGTGCAAGAAGGCAACTATACCGTGTGTATAATGTGTGTGTGCAACAAGGCAACTATACCGTGTGTATAATGTGTGTGTGCAAGAAGGCAACTATACCGTGTGTATAATGTGTGTGTGGAAGAATGCAACTATACCGTGTGTATAATGTGTGTGTGGAAGAATGCAACTATACCGTGTGTATAATGTGTGTGTGGAAGATGGCAACTATACCGTGTGTAGAATGTGTGTGTGCAACAAGGCAACTATACCGTGTGTATAATGTGTGTGTGCAAGAAGGCAACTATACCGTGTGTATAATGTGTGTGTGCAAGAAGTCAACTCTACCGTGTGTATAATGTGTGTGTGCAAGAAGTCAACTCTACCGTGTGTATAATGTGTGTGTGCAAGAAGTCAACTCTACCGTGTGTATAATGTGTGTGTGTGCAAGAAGGCAACTATACCGTATGTATAATGTGTGTATGCAAGAAGGAATAGTGAACATATGGTTAAAATAGAGGGCTAATTTACAACTGGTGCACAATTTTACCCTAAACTAGTTAAAAATATAAATGTACCAAAAGCTCATTTGTGAAACGTCAAACTGGAAAAGTTTAGGTCTAAATATTTCTATGAAAAGAACAATAGTAAACAAAAAGAAAAGAAATATTGTTAAAATCCTCAGATTGGAAAAACAATGTGGGAGGAGCGAGTGGAGAGGGGTAGGAACCATGTCCCCCCCCCCCTCATGGCTATGAGAGTTAAAGCCAATTTAAAATTTTTTAAACAAATTTAAAATGTATTACAATTAACTATATTATAGACCTTTCCGTTTCAAATCTATTATATAAATAAAAGCCAGTGTCTAAAATATTGTTACTTGTTATGAAGGGGGGGGGGATAACAAATTGTTGACGTAATTATATAGGGGGAAGGTCTCTGTAAGTTTGACAGTTGTTGACATGGGGGAGGGGGGGGGAGGTAAAAATCACCTAAAAATTGTTGACGTAATTAATGGACGTCCCCTTAATAGCATGAGTGCCGTAGCGCCCAGGACAAATGTAATAATCTAGCATTCTAACGAATAAAAAGATGGTTCAGTAGATCTTACTGTGACCCAAATATAAAATATTTAATACCGTTTTGCCAGTGATTACAAGAAGGATATAGTTAAATCAATTTTTGGTCTACATTACAATAACAATCTATTACAATGCTCAGATGGACATAAGGACAAAAACACTTTTCTTATCCCTTGGGGCAGTGGTTCCCATCTTTTAAATGCCGCGACCCTTTAATACAGTTTTTCACGTCATGGCGACCCCCCAACCATAAACATTTGTTCGTTGCTACCTTATAACTGTAATGTGCTACTGTTATAAAATGTAATGTAATGTCTCATATGCAGGATGTATTTTCAGTGTTACACATTGAACATAATTAAAGCACAGTGATTAATCACATCAATGGGACAGTCTAAATTGTCACATCAATGGGACCGGCCAAATTGTCACATCAATGGAACTTACCAAATTGTCACATCAATGGAACTTACCAAATTGTCACATCAATGGAACTTACCAAATTGTCACATCAACGGGATCGACCAAATTGTCACATCAATGGAACTTATTTAATTGTCACATCAATGAAACCAACCAAAATGTCACATTAAAGGGCCGACAGAATAATTGTCACATCAATGGAACCAACCATTTTTTTCAAATCAATGGGACTGGCCAAATTGTCACATCACTGGGACCGATCAAATTGTCACATCAATGGGACCGGCCAAATTGTCACATCAATGGGACCGATCAAATAGTCACATCACTGGGACCGATCAAATTGTCACATCAATGGGCCCGACCAAATAGTCACATCAATGGGACCTATCAAATTGTCACATCAATGGGACCGACCAAATAGTCACATCAATGGGGCCGATCAAATTGTCACATCAATGGGACCGACAAAGTTGTCACATCAATGGGACCGACCTAATTGTCACATCAATGGGACCGACCGAATAATTGTCACATCAATGGGACCGACCGAATTGTCACATCTATGGGACCGACCAAGTTGTCACATCAATGGGACCGACAAAGTTGTCACATCAATGGGACCGACCTAATTGTCACATCAATGGGACCGACCGATTAATTGTCACATCAATGGGACCGACCAAATTGTCACATTATTTAGACCGACCAAATTGTCACATCAATGGGACCGACCGAATAATTTTCACATCAATGGGACCGACCGAATAATTGTCACATCCATGGGACCGACCAAATTGTCACATCTATGGGACCGACCAAGTTATCACATCAATGGGACCGACAAAGTTGTCACATCAATGGGACCGACCAAATTACCACATCAATGGGACCGACCAAGTTGTCACATCAATGGGACCGACCAAACTGTCACATCAAAGGGGGGAGGGGGGAGAACCCCAAACATGCCTAATCCGCATCACCGACTTATAAGCGCCCACTACCTTTGCTCCATTGAAAAGGCTACTATAATATAATACAATCATGGCTTTTCTTTGTGTTTTTTTTTACGTATTCTTATGCAGGTTTGGTTTGAGTCCACACAAAAAATACTAAGTTTTTTTTTATCCCCAAGACATATTCACACTACAGTTCTGTTAATCCCCCCCCCCCCCCCCCACACACACACACATACACACAAACGCATCTAATAAAAGTACAGCCCTATCTACTTTTATTTTCATCTATGGTAATCAGACTATCAGACCCCCATTTTGCCTTTATTCGCCATTGAACCGAATAGCATTTTCAGAAATCGCTCTCGGTGAACACACACACACACAAATCCCTCACAACATAAACCCCCCAAAAAAAAACATTTATGAGAGAGAAAAAAAATGTTTTATTCAGTGAACCGTAATATATTATAAAAACAAGGTTTGTATGGAATATTTTTTCCCCCCAACATCTGCGCGTGGTGGGGAATTCAGTGCTTGAACACGCTACGGGTTTGGAATTCTACGTGTATAGACTGAGATGTGGGGGGGGGGGGAGGGGGGAGATATAAAAGGATGGAGAATGGAGGATCATGCATTGTGGGGAGGGGAGGGGCGAGGGGGTATAATTATAGTAATATGTAGGCGATATCTGATCGGGAGGTAAGGTGCTTTCTCTGCGTTATGTATCATGATCCAATAGACTAGATCTCTGCGTTATATATTATGATCCAATAGACTAGATCTCTGCGTTATGTATCATGATCCAATAGACTAGATATTATGATCCAATAGACTAGATATTATGATCCAATAGACTAGATATTATGATCCAATAGACTAGATATTATGATCCAATAGACTAGATATTATGATCCAATAGACTAGATATTATGATCCAATAGACTAGATATTATGATCCAATAGACTAGATATTATGATCCAATAGACTAGATATTATGATCCAATAGACTAGATATTATGATCCAATAGACTAGATATTATGATCCAATAGACTAGATATTATGATCCAATAGACTAGATATTATGATCCAATAGACTAGATATTATGATCCAATAGACTAGATATTATGATCCAATAGACTAGATATTATGATCCAATAGACTAGATATTATGATCCAATAGACTAGATATTATGATCCAATAGACTAGATATTATGATCCAATAGACTAGATATTATGATCCAATAGACTAGATATTATGATATTATAGTACCGAGCGTCGTTTTGTTAATTAAGAAATAATTAGTGGTCATAGTTGAAAGAATAATTACCACGAAGTCTTGTTTTGATTAAAAGTAGCTTAATAACATTAATCAAATGTAACAAGAAAAAAACATGAAATTAAATTATGTCTAAACATGACTAAAACCTAGAAATTATATCTAAACATGACTAAAACCTAGAAATTATATCTAAACATGACTAAATCTAGAAATTATATCTAAACATGACTAAAACCTAGAAATTATATCTAAACATGACTAAACCTAGCCTACTAGTAAAAAATTAAAGTGACCCGTCGAACCAAATTGATTAATAGGTCCAGTGAAGCAGCGTTCACCAGTTCCTGTGGCCACGGCACCTAAGGTCAGGTACCCATTATAGCTGGGTAGACTCAAGAACACCCTCCAGACCCGGTGAAAAAAATCCTACCCTGCGCCAGGATTCGAACCCAGGACCTTCGGAACGCCGGCCAAACGCGCTGCCGCTCGACCACTGTGCAGTGAAGAAGAAAATAGTGGTCAAAGTTGAAGGAGAAGTTTGACCACGGGATTCTTGTGCTTATGGAGTAATACACGACTCAAATGTAACAAGAAAACAAGAAATGAAAATAATATCTAAACACTAGGAACCTAAGACATAGATCTGTACTAGAACAACTTTCTTCTGGCTGGGGTCCATCGAGTAAAGAGAGAGATATAAGATAAAGTAAGAGAGAGAGAGAGAGAGAGAGAGAGAGAGAAAGAGAGAGAGAGAGAGAGAAAGCTTGGAAAAGAGGTGGGTGGGGGGGGGGGACTGAGAACTCCACATTTTAATTGGAATTTGAGAGCGAGTGGGAAAAAAGATAAAATGAGTAGTCATAGAGAATATAGACAGATAAACCGATGGACCGATGGACGCTTGGATGGATAGACAGATAGACGGATAGATGGATAGACAGATAGACGGATGGACCGATGGACACATGGACGGATAGACAGATAGACGGATAGATGGATAGACAGATGGATCGATGGACCGATGGACACATGGACGGATAGACAGATAGACGGATAGATGGATAGACAGATGGATCGATGGACCGATGGACACATGGACGGATAGACAGATAGACGGATAGATGGATAGACAGATGGATCGATGGACCGATGGACACATGGACGGATAGACAGATAGACGGATAAATGGATAGACAGATAGACGGATGGACCGATGGACACATGGACGGATAGACAGATAGACGGATAGATGGATAGACAGATAGACGGATGGACCGATGGACACATGGACGGATAGACAGATAGACGGATAGATGGATAGACAGATGGATCGATGGACCGATGGATACATGGACGGATAGACAGATAGACGGATAGATGGATAGACAGATGGATCGATGGACCGATGGACACATGGACGGATAGACAGGTAGACGGATAGATGGATCGATGGACGCATGGACGGATAGACAGATAGACGGATAGATGGATAGACAGATGGATCGATGGACCGATGGACACATGGACGGATAGACAGATAGACGGATAGATGGATAGACAGATGGATCGATGGACCGATGGACACATGGACGGATAGACAGATAGACGGATAGATGGATAGACAGATGGATCGATGGACCGATGGACACATGGACGGATAGACAGGTAGACGGATAGATGGATCGATGGACGCATGGACGGATAGACAGATAGACGGATAGATGGATAGACAGATGGATCGATGGACCGATGGACACATGGACGGATAGACAGATAGACGGATAGATGGATAGACAGATGGATCGATGGACCGATGGACCGATGGACACATGGACGGATAGACAGATAGACGGATAGATGGATAGACAGATGGATCGATGGACCGATGGACACATGGACGGATAGACAGGTAGACGGATAGATGGACCGATGGACACATGGACGGATAGACAGATAGACGGATAGATGGATAGACAGATGGATCGATGGACCGATGGACACATGGACGGATAGACAGATAGACGGATAGATGGATAGACAGATGGATCGATGGACCGATGGACACATGGACGGATAGACAGGTAGACGGATAGATGGATCGATGGACGCATGGACGGATAGACAGATAGACGGATAGATGGATAGACAGATGGACCGATAGACCGATGGACGCATGGACGGATAGACAGATAGACTGATAGATGGATAGACAGATGGACCGATGGACGCATGGACGGATAGACAGGTAGACGGATAGATGGATAGACAGATGGACCGATAGACCGATGGACGCATGGACGGATAGACAGATAGATAGACGGATAGTTAGAAGAAGAAGAAAAATGTGGAGGCGCTGTTAAAAGAGTTAGAGAAAAGCTATAAATAAAAAGACTTTTTAACAAAGAAGGTGAAAGATTTTTTTTAAAGATAAAAAGAGTGCCATGAAAACCTTCGTTGGAGCAAGACCTTTGCCATAGTGCACTAAGTGAGATAGATATCACAAGCTGCTTTCTTACACACCTGACAGATCGATATAACCTACGTCGTGGGATAAGTTTTTCCTTAGTACAGCGTGGGGGGGGGGGGGGGGGTGAGGGGGCGGGCAGGAGGGAGAGATGTGATATGTGTGTAGGGAGGGGGCAGTTGGGGGCGTGGCCAGGTGTCATTATTGATGGCTACCTTTGTATTATGTCGTCTTGGAGAAATACCTGATGCAGGCATCGACAGGTCGTAACGACTTATACATCTATTGGTCTCTCTCTCTCTCTTTCTCTCTCTCTCTCTCTGTTCTCGCGTTACACCTTGTGGTTGGAATTATACTACTTTACCAAAGAAAAACTTGTCGACTCCTGTCGGAAACAAAATTCCACCAATGGAAACCGCAACAGACAATACAAAAAATGTATAGAGGCGGCGGTTGAGATGGTGCGGGGGTTGGGTGCGGGGTGGGTGCGGGATGGGTGCGGGGGTGGGTGCGGGGGTGGATGCGGGGGTGGGTGCGGGGGTGGGTGCGGGGGTGGGTGCGGGGGTGGGTGCGGGGGTGGGTGTGTAAGAAAGGGGGTGTCAAGGCGTAAGTATCAGTACGATTTTGAGAGGGGGAGGGGGGTTTGGTGGGGGTCTATTAAGGCATTGTTTTTATGGTCCTGGTGATACATGACTATTTAGTTGCACGGATAGGATGCTGTGGTTTATGCACAAGTATGAATTTGGGTACTCTTGTGTGTGTGTCGTGTGTGTGCTATACTTGTGAGTTGGAGTTTGTATTGCTGACATATTATATTATATTTGAATTGATACACACAGATAGTTCTGTTACTTGTGCTGTTATATTTCATACATAGTTAAGTTAAGGTGTACAGATGGGCAGTAGTTGATGCCCCTTTTTTTATCTGGGGGGGGGGGGGGGGGTAAGAGTCCTTGGGAGGGAAAGGGGGGCGGGACTTGAGACGACCAATACATGGTGGGTACCTTACACTAGTCGCGGACAGTAAGAGGTCAATAGATATAGATAGATAGATTGATAGATTGGTACATTTATAAACTGATAAATTCATAGATTGATAAATTTATAAACTGATACATTAACAGATCGATAAACTGATAAGATTAATAAGATTTGAACCCAGGACCTTCGGTACGCCAGTCGAACGCGCAGCCGCTAGGCCAACTGGCCACATATGGATCTCTAGAGGCTGAAAAAAACAACACAAAAGACAATACTTGATAAATATTCAATCAGGATATTTAAAAAAACAACATCACAGGCATTGTCTTAGAAATTTTTTCCAATGACTCTTCGAAACTTTCATGAGCTGGGAGGGAGGGGGGAGAGCAAGGGACAATGAAATAAGCGTAATAAATAGTTCAGTTATTTAATTGTCTGTATTTAGTTTATTGTACGGTGGTAAAATATTTCTGCCGGAGTCTCACCAACTTCTTAACCGGCATTTTCATTTTTACGCTCAAGGGTGGGGGACATTGATGTCTGCGTCATCAGAGATTAGGGGTAAAGGTCAAACAGAGCACCCCCACCCCCTCCACAGGCAACTAAAGTTGCGCTCTTGTCTATCTTCAAGGAAGTTGCGATGAGATATGTGTATAAATACTCTGTGTACGTGTCTGCGTATTTGTGCGTGTAGATAGATATACATTAAAACAACGGGTAAACCTGTTGATAACACTGTTCTGCCGTATCGCGGTGCCGTGATAATATTGATCTATTCGATTGATTTACTGATGTACTCGGTCGATAGAAGGAAGAAGAAACTTAAGATAAGAATATAAACATATATGTTTATATATATAACAAGCTATATATATATATATATATATATATATATATATATATATATATATATATATATATACAAGCTACATTGCCCGGCGTTGCCCGGGTGAAGAAAAAAAAGGACTGTCTGGGGTGCAGATAACAAATTTATAAACTACACTTACTGAATACTTTTAGGAAAGTAAATAAATATTGTAATAGGGTAAAAAAAATAGTCAAATATTTTTATTTAACAAAATCTATATTGCCTATAGATTTGCAATGTCTTTTGTTTTTAAAAGTTTGAAAAATTAATTGTCGAAAAAAAAAGAATAGTCTAACTGGAGAATCGAACCCTGGTCGCCCGTTTAGCAGTCCACTACGTTTACCACTGAGCTATCGAAGACACATGTCCGATGTGAAAAATTATTATTGGGCTAGGCCTAGATAGGTCAGTGACACACGTGTTTTCTAATTGACCAATGGGGATCCTCGCGGGGCTTAACACTGTCTTTTTATATATATAGATAAAGCATACAGAGGGGGTGAGGGGGCGGAATGGTGATGTAAACACGCGTAGTAAAGTAAAGTACAATTCGGACCAAACCGAATATATGGCTAGTGGAGCAGCGTTCACCAGTTTATTTGGCCACGGCATACTAAGGGATGTGTGGCCAGCACAATGCCCCAGCCATCCTTTAATTTACCCCAACAAGTGTCAGGTACTCATCAGAGTACCGGGAAAAAATCCTTGCATGCACCGGTATTCAAACCCAGAACCTTCGGATCGCCAGTTGAACGCGCTGCCGGTCGGCCACCGTACCTCCATTACACGCGTAGGAGAAGGTCCTATCAAGCCCAGGATGAAGCATAACATGCTAATGGATTGTGTGGTAAGGGTAATGCGCAACAGCCTATTTATTCCCCAAACAGTTGTCAGAGGTTCTTTGGTGATTGTACTACGCCCATTTTGACTTTTCTAAATTGACAGACGGAAAGAAGGACGGGACGACGAATTAACGGACAGACAGAGTGACGGACAAGCGGGCGGGCTTAAGGACTGACTGGCAGATGGCGGATGGGTAAATAGCTTGATATATTGATATATTGATATATTGATATATTGATATATTGATATATTGATATATTGATATATTGATATATTGATATATTGATATATTGATAGATTGATAGATTGATAGATTGATAGATTGATAGATTGATAGATTGATAGATTGATAGATTGATAGATTGATATATTGATAGATTGATAGATTGATAGATTGATAGATTGATAGATTGATAGATTGATAGATTGATAGATTGATAGATTGATAGATTGATAGATTGATAGATTGATAGATTGATAGATTGGTAGATTGATAGATTGATAGATTGATAGATTGATAGATTGATAGATTGATAGATTGATAGATTGATAGATTGATAGATTGATAGATTGATAGATTGATAGATTGATAGATTGATAGATTGATAGATTGATAGATTGATAGATTGATAGATTGATAGATTGATAGATTGATAGATTGATAGATTGATAGATTGATAGATTGATAGATTGATAGATCGATAGATCTATAGATTGAAAGATTGATAGTTTGATGATAGATTGATAGATTGAGGATAGATTGATCGATAATATATGGATATATATATTAATGATAGATTGATAAATTGATGTATCGATGGATCGATATTGTATATACCCTGTACTTTAAAAAAATGTATAAACCATACGTGTGCATAAAGTATGCAGATCAACAAGATGACGTATAAACATCAAACAATAACAAAGGCCCATATAACCGTGTATAGAATGCCAAGGAGTAGGACCTTAACTCATAAGGGAGGCAACGCATTTCGACAACACACACACACAAACACACACTTACAGGTATAGACCTGGTCACATACAGACCCTTCCCCCTCAGTTTTTTTGTTTATTACACATGTGTGTGTGCGTGTGGTTATGTGTGAGTGTGTGTGTGTTCCTTCTGTGCCCTGATACGCTAAAAAAATCAATACCCCGAAGAAATCTTTATCTTTTATCATGCTAATTTCCCAAGGCGGCTGGAGCTGTACGTGGAAAGAGAGAGAGAGAGGGGGAGAGGCCATACAGGATTTGATCAGATGCCAAGTCAAACCTACAGCTGATGTCAGAGACCTAGGTATATTGATTTGGTTTTTATATCCCCCTCCCCCTTTTTTCCACTTCTTCCTCTCTTAACCTACCACTCTTTTTTTTTCCTCCTCCCAAAAAGCGATAATCTATTGATAACTTTTTTTTTTTTTAAAACCCCTCTCTGCGATTGATTTTAGATTCTAGGCATCGATTTTTTTTTTAACCTGTTGCGGTGGTAAATCTATACACGAACGTACATATTATAAGGGGGGGGGGGGGAAGGGATCGCTGGCATGTGATAAAGATCTCTATATCAAGGAGGTGTCCGAACATGTTATCACTTGGCAGTTGGGAAGACGTGCGTTGCAGAGAGTTGTTGTCTGTGTATATGCCTCCACCCCCCCCTCTCTCTCTCTCTTTCTAACAATATCTATGTTCTATCTTATTTCTATCTATATTTATCTATTTTCTACCTATTTTCTATCTACCTATCTTCTATATATCTTCTGTCTATCTTCTACTTATCTTCTATCTACCTGCCTTCTATCTTCTACCTATCTTCTATATATCTTCTACCAATCATCTTCTATCAATCATCTTCTATATATCTTCTGTCTATCTTCTACTTATCTTCTATCTACCTGCCTTCTATCTTCTACCTATCTTCTATATATCTTCTACCACTCATCTTCTATCAATCATCTTCTATATATCTTCTGTCTATCTTCTACTTATCTTCTATCTACCTGCCTTCTATCTTCTACCTATCTTCTATCTATCTAATATCATCTATCTATAACACTATAATTCACATGGATTGCTTGCTTTAGTATTTCTGCTATATGTTGACTCAAAAGGCTGATTTTTTTCAGAATTCCCGATTCTAAATGAAGTATTTCTACAAAATTAACATAATTAAAGCATAGATTAAGCTCATAAAAAAAGATGCTGTCTTGCTTCTGATTTTAAGTAGTTCACCTTTCCTATCGACAATAATTATTATCTCCTTACACTAAATGCTTACAATGTGTCAGTGTGAAATAGTAGAGAATTGTTCGGTTCATCATAGTTTCACGAAACAAAATTTCTCATAAAATGGTGCGATTCAATAAAACGGAAGTTGTATAGCAAATACTTCATTTAGAATCGGGGAACTCCACACAAAAAAAGAAGATAATAAGCAGAAAAAACTAAAGCAAGCGGTCCATGTGTAATATAGTCTATGTTATTATATAGCAAGTCTGCAGCTGTGTCATATTTTTGTGATGTTAATACAGAATGGTGGAAAAATTACTCGTGTAGGCTAGGATATCTTCACGGGTTCTGGAGGGTGTCCCCGAGTCTACCCAGCTCTGATGGGTTCCTGACTTTAGTTTGGGCAAAGTCAAGCCGGCTGGGTATTGAGCTGGGCATACAATTTTCTAGTGTGCCGTGGCCAGAGAAACTGGAGAACGCTATTTGATTGGGTCTGACGGAATAATTTACTTTATTGTGCTGGCTAAGCAATTTCCTTAAAATCAATAAATATTGGTCGCAAAGTTACAATCTATAAACTAAATATTTTAGAAAACATATATGTCTATAAATAATTTATTCACAGTTACATTCTATAAATATTTGGACATAGTTAAAATCAATTTAAAAAACAAAACATTATATTTTCATGAGCATTTAATGGCTTAATGACTATTATTTTTAAACCAATTAATTACAATAGTAATACTAATAACTATATGTGTATGTTGTAACCAACATAATATTGTAAGATAAGAAGAAAAACTCCTGCCTTATCCCCTGTGCGAGACCAATGCTTATTAAGTACTCTTTCTTCCCGAATGACATCTGGGCATGGAATGGGTTGCCTGAACAAAAACAGGAAAACTAGTAACTTAACATCATTTATAGCACATGGAAAAGCAGGACCAGACTAACACCACGGATGAGCGTAGGACACAATAATAGAAGGAGCGTCTGTAATGTATACTATAAGATAAAAACATACATAGAGTGTCTCAACAAGCTATGCATTGATTGCCTCTATGGTAAAGAGCACCTTGACTAGGCGTCTTAGAACATCACCTTGTCTCAACATTACACGGCCAATATCATACAATTACACTGACATTATTCACACAGGATGGCATCGCGAGCACTAGTTGACATATTACATGGACCTAATAGAAATAGTTACGTTCAATGCGAATCCTTAGAGAGCGCTGGAAAGTGGCGTTTTCCGTGAAGGTCTCAGAAGATTGCAAACGAAAGTGAAGTTTTTGTGAAGGACTCCGAAAGAGCAATGGAAAGTAGAGTCCGAATAGAGCAACGAAAAATAAAAGGACCTCAATGGCTCGTTCCGTCTATGATTTGGCTAGCGAGCTGCGATCGTAAAGGCAGTGCTTTGCTGTCTCCTCGTCCGCACCACAGTGGGGCCGACTTGAATTGAAGTGAACGGGCCGAACGTCTCCAGGCCTCCAGGCCTGGCCAATATATAATGGAGCGAGCAAAACCTAAACAACTGAGGTTATAGACCGATTGGGTCCTGTTTCCGGATCGTCTGCATCACACACAGTTGTACGGTTGCATACATCGCCTAACGATAGGGCGGACACAGGTCTTGTAAAAGAGTCGGGGGCTAAACTCACGCCTAAATTCACTGAGTCAGAGAGGAGGTAGGTCAGAACCTGGCAGCGTATGCCCCATTAGAAATCATGTTCAGACAGGCTTCAATTTCTACCGACATCTGGGCATGTTCATAACTTAGTGTCCTGGGTCGACCAGAAGTCTCAATTGCAATATTTTTTTTTTCGTTTGAAACTTGACTCCTATAAATAAAGCAACAACGTCGATTTCCCACCCCCAAACATTCCAACTCCACCCTTTTATGCGTAATTCTTTACTAGTGATAAATAACAGTCCGTTCGTCGGAGAATCGCTGTAGCTTTACATAAAGTAGCTTTGCACGCTGTTGCTTGACATGAAGTAGCTTTACTTGAAGTAGTTTTACATGATGTAGCTTTACTAGCTATATCTTTACACGCTATAGCTTTAGATGATGTAGCTTTACTAGCTATATCTTTACACGCTGTAGCTTTAGATGATGTAGCTTTACTAGCTACATCTTTACACGCTGTAGCTTTAGATGATGTAGCTTTACTAGTTATATCTTTACACGCTGTAGCTTTAGATGATGTAGCTTTACTAGTTATATCTTTACACGCTGTAGCTTTAGATGATGTAGCTTTACTAGCTATATCTTTGCAAGCTGTAGCTTTAGATGATGTAGCTTTACTAGCTATATCTTTACACGCTGTAGCTTTAGATGATGTAGCTTTACTAGCTATATCTTTACACGCTGTAGCTTTAAATAATGTAGCTTTACTAGCTATATCTTTGCACGCTGTAGCTTTAGATGATGTAGCTTTACTAGCTATATCTTTGCACGCTGTAGCTTTAGATGATGTAGCTTTAGCCTACATGTTGCAGCTTTACTTTCTATATCTTTATGGATTATAAGAGCACATGTATTGTAAAAAAAAAGATTGGAGATCACATTGACTATAATAAATTTGCGCAGACAACAAGAGGCAGGCAGTAAAAGTCCGAGCATTTGAACCTTTAAAGTAAAAGTTTAAGAAAGGAAAGAAAGTTAGTTCGAAATTAAAAACCTGCACAGGAACAATTAACCGATCTCAGGTCGAGGCGCCCTGACCCAGCCCCCAAACTATATTTTTTATGTATGTGTTTCTCTATCTGTATACAAGGCTACAACAGCCTGTCTCGAGAATAGAACAAAAAGAAGGTTATTAGAGAAGACGCTAGAATAACAGGAGTCGAACAATAACCGAGGCTGATAAAGAAGACGGAGGGCGGTAACTGTGTACATGTGTCTATGCATGTATATGTGTGTGTGTCTCCTATGCGCCTCTCTCTCTCTCGCTCTCTCTCTCTCTCTCTCTCTCTCTATCGTCTCCAACAACAAATGCCGGGTTGATATAATGAGACAAGGCGACATACCCCCCCACCCTCCCATCTTACCCCTTCCTCCTTCCTTCCCTCCATTTCTCAGTCCCTCTCTCACGCACACACGCACACACATACCAGCGTGGATAGACAATAGACGTTCACAAAACAGCGATACCCGTCTCCCCCTCAAACTATTCACGATACCCCCGTTTTTTAAATTCTCATTGTTATTTGTACATCACGCGAGCTAGTTCAAGTTTCATCTTGTTTAGAATACCCAATCATTGAACTACAGGTTCACTTAATCATTGAACTACAGGTTCACTCAATCATTAAACTACAGGTTCACTCGATCATTGAACTACAGGTTCACTCGATCATTGAACTACATGTTCACCCAATCATTGAACTACAGGTTCACTCAATCATTGAACTACAGGTTCACTCAATCATTGAACTACAGGTTCACTCAATCATTGAGCTACAGGTTCACTCAATCATTGAACTACAGGTTCACTCAATCATTGAACTACAGGTTCACTCAATCATTGAACTACAGGTTCACTCAATCATTGAACTACAGGTTCACTTAATCATTGAACTACAGGTTCGTTCTCGCTTTCTCTCTCAGTCTAACTCTCCCTCTCTCTCTCTGTCTCTCTCGAACTCTCGATCTTTTACTTTCTCTCTCTTTATATATTTCTGTCTCTGTTTCACTCTCTCTTTCTCTCCCTTTCTCTCTATGTCTTATATCTTCATCTCTCTCGCTCTTTCTCTCTCTTTCTTTATCTTTTGTTCTCTTTTTCTCTCCTTCTCTCTCTTACTCTCTCGTTCTCTATCTCTCTTTCTCCCTCTTTATCTCTCTTTCCCTTTCTATCTCTCTTTCTCTCTCGGTCTCTCTCTTTCTATGTCTTTATCTCCCTTTCGCTCATTCTCTCTCTTTCTCTCCTTTTCTAACTTTCTCTTTCTCTCTCTCTTTCTCTCTCTCTCTCTTACCCACACTCGAGAAAATAAGTTCTTTACTAGCGTATTAATAGGCCTCTAAAAATTGATGTAAAAGTAAACTTTCAGGCCTTTACGAATTAGGTCAACGTTATGTAATGGGCCTTTCAAAAAAGAGTCCATGGTCGAGCCGGCTAAGGGGTGCACTTACACCCCCCCCCCCCCATTCCGCCCGACCCCCAACCCATATTTTATGTTACTACCGGTAAAGGAAAACAGGTTTTTTTCCTCCCAGCCCGCTCATCACAATTACAGTTAAGGGGCGTACATAGGCCCTAGATCTAATTCTTATCAAAATGTTCACGGGAAAAAGAAAAAATTAGAATTTAAATCACAGATGAAAAGAAAAGAAATAAATTTGAAGAAAATAAAAAGGGGGAAGTCGTTTTAAGTCATCACTGTTATCACACAAGTTTGGGAGAGGAGAGGGGGGCCGGGCGCGCGGGGAGGGAGGTATCCATTCACCCTAGTCCCTAGTATGTCGCAAGATATCCCCCCTCCCCCCTCCTCCAAAAGAAAACAACATAAAAAAAAACGTTATCTTCAAACATTTATTATTAAGCCATCAAACCACCCGTTTTTTTTTTGTCACAGATCGGATTTTCCCGATGTTCTATATTAAGCGAAATTGTTTCTGTGTTTTTTCTTTAAAATAATATATAGGCCCATTGAGGCACTTTTCACCTTAAAGTTTTATTAGCTAGGCCTTTTTTATTTTATTTTACATTTGGGCCTTGAATTTTATTATATTTATTTATTTTGGTATAGTTCGCGAGGGATTACGTTTTTACGACTCTTTTCAATAAATGTCTGAAGAAAATCTAAATTTTTACAGGAAAACGTGGACAGCGTGTACAGGTTTTAAAATCCAAATAGAGAGGAATGGGGGGGGGGGGGGGCATTATAATAATATTTATAATGTGTTTAAAAATGTACGTTTCTGTTTTGGGCCGTTTCTTTCTTCCTCGGCGAACAATGGGATTACGTTAACAGCACGATGCCCAGCCGACTCGTTAGCTAAGTGATGTTATTTCAGGATAACGGCGCTTCGTAATTTTATTTTAAAAAAATAATTATTCCATTGTGTTCGTATCGGGATTTGATTTCAATTTTGTAATTCAACACTCTACCTATAGATCAATAAGTCAGCCCCACCTCTTACTATCTCTCTTTCTTTCTCTCTCTCTCTCTCGCTTACCCGCTCTCAAAAATATGTTGTGGACTACAATCACAAAGTTCCCAAACGAGTGTGGGTCGTTCTTCAATGCATTTTGGAGCCATCGTAACTCGGACCATTGAACACGAGAGTAACCTAACCATGAGCAAGGCCATTCATTCAACTTCCTTGATTTAAAAAAAAGATATTATAGATCTATCTAGCAACACATCCGGGCATCCATTTATCTATCTATGTATCTTTCAACGTTCTAACTATCGTCTTATCTACACATCTATCTATCTATTTATCAAGGTATCCATAATTTCACCTATTTATCTACCAATCTATCTATATATCCATCCACCCACCTATTTATTTACACATCTAGCTATCTATTTATCCATCTATACATCGATCTAACTAGATTTCCATCCATCTATTAATCATCTATCTGCGTAACAGTGTTTTCCAGTATCTTTGTATCTATGTATCCGTGTAAACTATCAGTGTATCCGTGTATCTAGTTGTGTATGTGTATTGTATATATATATCTGTCTGTGTATCTGCGTGTCCATGTGACCGTTTGTATCTGTCGGTGTATCTGTGAATCTGTCTATCTTTATACTTGTCCCACCTAACGTGCACACATGGTAAAATTAAAATAAAACCAATAAACAAAACATTTAAGCCGTGGATGGTTGGAGAGGGCAGGGATAAGGGAGGAGCAAGAGGGGGGGGGGAAATATGCACGCGGAAGAGGTTAGGGCAGCGGAGTGGGAGGGAAGGAGGTTGTCAGAACTTGACTTCGCGTCAATGAAGTATCGATTCATAATATATTTATCTCTTAGAATCGCCGTACTTTTATCGATTCGATATCACACATAGGGGTATGGGTGTGTGTGTGTGTGTGTGTGTGTGTATCGACACCTCAATGAATGGTGCTGTTAAAAGATATTTGGTAAGGTTTCCAAGAATATCCATTCTTTTACTTAAACAAGAGTTGAAAGAGAAAAAAAAACACGTTTGAATTTGTAATACAAATATAGATGTATACAGGGGGGGGGGGAGGGGGAGGGGAATTGTGGTTACGCAAGAAAGTTAAATAACATTATGTAAATGAAATCAAAATGAATTGAAATGAAAATGGGGAGGGGCTATGTTACTCTTGTTGGGGGGTGGACGCAAAGAAACACGGGGGTGAAGGGTTGACGTAGGACGTACGCATGGAGGAAGTTGCTGAAAAGTAAAAAAACAAAAACAATGTTTTATTTAGTTGAGATTGAAACCACAGACCACCTCCTCAGCCCCCACCTCTCTCTCCCTTTCCCCCAAACCGTCTGGAATATTTTTGTTTGAAGTCGATGGCTTGTTGTTAGAGGCTTTTGGTGTCTTTGGGTGTCATCTATCTATACTATCTATACTATCTATACTTTCTATACTATCCATACTATCTATACTTTGATACACTTAATTATCTAGAATCTAGATTATCTATCTATGTACTTTTCTATCTTTGTACCCAACACATTAAAAAAAATCTAATCTATCAATCTATATTATATCTATTTGTAGCCTATATATCCCTTAATCTTTCTATCTATAAGCGTATATATCTACCTATCTATCTCTTAGTCTCTCTGTCTTTAGTCTATATATCTCAACCTACCTATCAATCTATCTTTGTCTATATGTCTATCCATACATCTTTTCTTCTTTTTAATCTCTACGTCTATCTATCTTTCTATCACTCTATACGTCTAATTATTTGTATTTTATTTATCGCCCAAGCTGTCTATTTCTTATTTTTATCTATCTATCAATCTATCTTCCTATCTATCTATTCGTCTGTGAGTCTACGCTGGACAGGCCACCAGGAAGGCATGCCAAACAGCAGAGAAGTAAAAGTCACTCACAGACACAGAATCTCCTAGAGGAAAACGACCCTAAGATGGTTGGACGATGCCGACATGGGATCTGTGACAGATCGGGGGTCCAGGCCTGGAGAAAGAAAACAGCAGATAGGTATGATTGGAAGGACTGGTGAGGCAGGCCAGAGCCCCTCATGGGCTGTAGCACCACAGATGATGAGTATGGTGATAGTAGAAAAATTAGTAAAATATAACTTTCGATGAGTAATAGAATATGCCACATATCTTTCCGACTATATTCTATATTGGCCCGGCTACGGATCACGGCCTGGTATGTGGACAACGCTGACCTAAAAAAAAAAGTAAAGAATAAAATTTAAAGTATTAATTTCTACTTTACATTTTTTCACCTTACGAGTCCGACTATTTCAGTTACTCCTGTGGTTTTGTGCAAAAGTTATATCCACCCTTGCCCTGGGCCCATTCAATGAACCAATGACCCCCCCCCCACACACACACACACTAATCAGATTTCAGACGATGTCCTCACTCCGGTTAGCTTACCCTGGCCTATCTATATATAAAGTAGACTGTGTGTGTGTGCAACTAATCATAATAGTTAATTTAAAGACACGTGACCTTATTGTCTCATATTAAATTTTTGCGATTTCACTTCGACATGTGTCTTCACTAGCTAAGTGGTTAACGTATCGGACTGTCATGCGGGCGACCCGGGTTCAATTTTCCAGTTAGTCTATAGATTCTACCTTTTTTTTCTACAATTTTTTTTAAATTAAAATACTTTCCTGAAAGTCTTCAGTAAAAAATAATAATATTTTAAATTATTAGATTTATAGCTTTCTGTTCATTATATTTATACATGTTTCATATGTAGCGTATACAGGCCTGTTTTATTTTCACCCGGGCAACGCCGAGCCAGTGGCGTAGCTAGGGGAGGGGGAGGGGGGGTCCAAATTCGAAAGTCCCCCCGGTCCCCTACTTCAGGCGGGCCCCCAAAAGAGTGTCCGAATTTTTTTTCTTATGTCATAATATCGAATGTCAAAATGCAGGGTCCCTAAAAAGGCCAAGCCCCCCGGGCCCCCAAATCCCTAGCAACGGCATTGCGCCGGGAGCAATATTAGCTTGTGTACTATATACAAACTCAAGCCTGAAACAGTCCATGACCAGAGAAGTCACTCTAACGAACAACGGGTCATTCGGGACGGGGCGGCAGGGAGGGGTGATGATTTCTTTTGCTCTGAAGCATATAGTCTATATATAATGTATACTGTGCAGTTGCTTGAAACTTGAAACCATCTAACTTACCGTTAAATCGACTTAGAACGTAGAAGTTAAATTCGAGTGTCCAACTATAAGCACATGCCCATAAATTAGTTTTATCTTTTTAAAATAAAATGTCCCACGTTAGACAAGCCAAAACCCGCAGCAGAAATTTACATTTTTCAAACAAGCAAAAATCTTATGCTTCAACCCCGCCCCCCTCCCCCATCGATTAACCCCCCTTTCCCTCCTTTTTCTGCTTACGCGACAAAAAAAAAAAGATGCCAGCAGACGATGGCACTGCGCATGATTTGATCGAAGTTTTCTCTAGTGGTGCGCATAGCATCAGAAGAAGGGGAGGAGGAGAGAAAAAAAAAAAGCACACACATCGGCGGCCTCGTATTCGCTGCCGATATAATTCGATTAGTTCTCGTCTGCTAGTTGTTGTTATTTTTTTTATGTGTTCCGGTTTGCGTGTGTATATGTGTGCTCGCTCGCGCGTGTGTGTCGTGGATTTGAACCGAAGAAAGGATGTCTCGTCGTAAGCAGTCCAGGCCACGTCCTCTGAAAGGTAGGTGGACATTCATTAAATTCATCAACAAAAAAGACAAAACAAATAGCCACTGCCCACTTCTCTTGTGTCATAAACGAGCAATCGTTCAAGTCCCGCGATACTTTTTCCTTATTGGTTCAAGTAAATCGATCATGTGACCCCCCCCCCATTCCCCCCTTGGTGTGTGTGTGTTCATCTGCTCGACACCCAATGCGCAAGCTCTCGTCGTTCGCTTCTCTTCGCGTTTCCCACCCCCTCCCCTTTTCACTTCCCCATCCGCCCCTCCCCACATACACCTCTCGTCTCTCCGCCTCTTTACTGCCTCCTTCTCTCCCCCACCAAAAAGACTTATCGTAAATGTTATGAAAAAAAAAAGAAAGAAAGAAAAGGAAAACCGTTAGCTATTCAGCCCGAGTGGGCGGAGCCTAGGCAGGGAATCGCTGACTGGCCGTTTGTTTACAATCTCGCATTTAGCGAGATCGTTACGATGGTGAAGCGATCTCTCTCTCTCTCTCTCTCCCCCTTCCCCCCTCTCTCTCTCTCTTTCTTTTCACCTTTTCACTCAGTTGTTTCCAGTGAAAAAAGGAAGTGCATGAGAAAAGCAAAAGAGGGAGGGAAAAGAGATTTAAAAAAAAAAAATATTACACTCAGCTTTCACCTCACATAATATAGAGCATATTATAGGGCTCTCTTTTAGTGCCGGACTTAGACCCATAGAAGCCCAGGGCACTAAGAGATCGTGGTAGCCTACCCTTTTTTTGTAAAGTAATTCATTATATATTTCAAATAAAAAAAACAAATACCAGTCCAATTTGATCTTTTAAAGCCTGT
Organism: Anisus vortex; assembly: GCA_949126835.1. NCBI lineage: Eukaryota > Metazoa > Mollusca > Gastropoda > Planorbidae > Anisus > Anisus vortex. The sequence continues at coordinate 4,559,870 of OX421499.1, forward strand.
AAAGCAGCGTTCACAAACTTACACAACCACGGCATACTAGGGGGATTGTGTGACCAGCACAATGTCTTTAATTTATAATAATAATAATATTTGGTTAGCGCTGCCAACAAACTTAATATAAACTCATGGCGCATTTAACATACAACTAAGAACACTGATATTTTCTTTAGGCTAAGAAATATAGCCTAAATATTAAAACTGTACAAACATAGGACAAGTGAAATAAATGAAGCATTAACCGGCCTAATACATATAAGTAAAACAGAAGAGGTCTAAAGCATGTTATTTAAGGTAAATATTGAAATAATGAGTTCTTAAGTTCTGATGGAATTTATATTACCAATTGTCGGGTATGTGCTATGTAGGCTACCCAGAGCTTGGTCAGACTCAGGGACACCCTCAAACAATAATAAACCTATAACAACACATTTTTTGTTCTTGCAATTAAACATAATTTACAGTAAGGTGGTCAAACATGATATTGGTATATTTGATTCTTGTTGTTGTTTCTTGGTTTTATGTTTATTTCCATCTTTCACATGAACAGTTTTCTAATACATTTCTTTACAAGATTTATAATAAATTCTAATCGGCCACACCAAGTTGCATCAACGAGAGAAAAAACCGTGAAAACCACGAACAAAAACGTGGGAATCATGAAAATAAAAACGTGAAAACCACGAAAAAAACACACGTGGAAATCACGAAAAAAACGTGAAAACCACGAAAAAATGTGGAAATCATAAAAAAAACGTGAAAACCTAAAAAAAACACACGTGAAAACCATGAAAAAAACGTGAAAACCACGAGAAAAAAACATTGAAAGCCACGAGGAAAAAACGTGAAAAACTAGAAAAAAAAAACGTGGAAAAAACGTTTTCCTCCCATCGATACGACGTTCTGTGCCCGCTGGATAGTTAATAAGTAATGTAGAACTTTTTATTTTATGTTTGCGCGTCCTGGTTACGCTGTACCATTTCCAGTAGGCCATTTGGTATGAACATTGGATAATTTCTATGGTCTCTCTCCCCACCCCCCCCTGCCTTTTCATTAATGCCCCAATTACGTAATTCTGCGTGATGGTTAATCCAGCCCCTGCCTTATTCAATTCAACACAATTCACACAAACATACATGTGCACGGCGGCCGAGCGGCATCGTATTGAAGGTCCTGGGTTCGAATCCCGTGGAAGGCTGTGATTTGTCCTCGGGTCTGGAGGTGGTGTTGCTGTGTCTACCCAGCTCTGATAGGGTGGGGGGGGGGCAACAGTATGCCGTGACCACAGAAACTGGTGAACGCTGCTTCACCGGCCCTATGACCAATTTTGTCCGATGGAAACTTTACTGGAGGGTATCGCCGAGTCTACCCAGCTCTGACGGGTCCCTGAGATTAGTTGGCAAAAGTAAAGGCGGCTGGGCATGGTGCTGGCCACACAATCAACTAGTATGCCGTGGCCACAAAAACTTTCTTTATTACTAGACCTCGGCGTCCAACCCAACTTGCCATGTGGGAGCGAGAAACTTGTTTGGTGTGGAGGGGGCTATAAATATCCTGTAAGATGCGAACCACTTCTAGTTGCAATAAAAAAAACAACAACACTCTACACACATTTATTCCCGGGAATTCCAAGCATTGACACACACACACACAATTCTTTTCTTTGAATGCCATGCATTGCTTTTTTTGGGGGGAAGGGTTTTGAAATTTTAAATTACTTTTTAATATATCTTTAAAAAGCCATATGATGACTGGTAGGCTTTCTGTGTTTCATCCGTACGGAGCTATTCTTCTCTTGCATTCTTTTCAAATCCCGTTAGGACGTAGTTCTTTCATTTCTCTCCCCTTCTCTCTCTCTCTCTCTCTCTCTACTTTTGAAGACAAAAAGCTGTTTTTTTATATCCCCCTAAACTCCACAATCCCTCCGTGATAAAAATAATATGTTTCTTCCCACACACTTTTGATTTGCACAAAAAGAAAAAGAAGAAAAAAAAAGAAAAAATATTTTTTTAAATAAAAAAATGAGAATCTGCTGTAGGCCTACCTAATGCTACATCACGCATGAATTGTAGAAATGTATGTACGGTTTCATTTTTTCTCGTCCGTTATATCCATCTTATCATCTTATCATCTTTGTGACGAATGGAAACAAATCGGTCGTCACATAGGCCGAATTTTATAACTGCCAATGTTTATAACAAATGTATTAGCATCACAACCATGTATGGATTAGGAATATATGTACATTATTTTGATTAAGCGTAAGAGAGAGAGAGAGAGAGAGAGAGAGAGAAGGTTTAGAAATATAAATGTTGTTTGTAAATGTTAGTATATTACCTTGTTCCCATATAGCGGGGTTTCCCGGCCAAGTAAAATGATACTATACCGCCCTCCCCCCCCCCCCACCTTCCCGTGTCACCTTTTCCGCCCGCGACGTGGTTATCCCCCCTTACCTGTTAAGATAGAAATCATCTCCCTCCAACTTTGAATGGCGTACGAATTTAACGACCAGTGTCCAGATTGCAATTAAGGGTCACATAGTCTCGTGAATATCGCGCCCTCTCGCCCCCCCCCCCCTTTCCACCTTCCTGGGTGACCATATATTTCCTACCTTATCTTGTCACTGTTTCAGGAAATATAATTCCAGTTGATATCATTTTTTTCTGATCGCCAACGGTGGACATTGACATTTTTATGCATAGCTCTGGCCTTCTGCAAATGGCCCATAATTGGGCGACTTTCTAAGGCCAGGGAGATCCCTCTGTTGATCTCAAAATTTAGTACCAAATGTCAAACCATTGGTATAGTTTACACTCCCCCTCTTCATGCCCGCTATATAAGTTGAAACTGTTCGCTGTAAATGTAGTCCTAGCGCCAGTCTCATAAGAAGACACGCTTTCATTTTAGTTAGAAGTCAGATCTAACTATTGTAAATATTGTTCTACTCAGATTGTTTGATCCACCATTTTATATGCCAGTTTAGTCACGAAGTTTTGCATTTTGTTGATGAATTGCCTGCATCTGCTAATAGTTTACCTTCATCATTGTATTATTATTGCTAGCCATTTTCCGCTACCATTGAATAAAGTCATACAGTTTTCTCTCATAAGACAACAGCGTTGGTTACTGTTTGGTTAGAACGTGACATTGTTTGTTAGACTTAGACGTTTACGAAGCCACGTCTAAGGAAAGGTGTCAAATATAAATTTGCAAAAGTACAGTAGAGGCTGCCATCCGACTTCAAAAGATACCTCCAGACCAACGAAGCCAAGGGTGTGAGTTGAAACCTCCACCACACGTGTAACCGAGTCGAATCCACAACTACCGGGTTACATAATTGAGGTCTCGTCCGGTGATTCGAATCTGGGCACCATTTGAAGCGGTCCAGCTTGATTGTATTTTTGCTGGGGGCTCTTATTCACCTCTAACAGAAAAGCCACTGTCCTGACAACCCGGTGACAACCTGTATCAACCCCTACACAAACACTGCCTGTCTCCTGAAGAAAGTCAACTAGACCTACCCTGCACATTTCATTGAACATTGCTTGTTACCTGAAGAGTGTCAACTGCCAACCAGACAACCTTGTAGACAACCCTTTGCCACACGTTTATCCACCTGACACTATAGATCAGCTTCAACGCCGTCGTGAGACATTACAGCTAATAGTTACCGAAGTCCACAAGACAGAATTAAAAACATTCTAACATTCTAGTGACATTAGTGAATAGTGTATAAGTGTGTGTGTGTGTTAGTGATATGGATTTCTGTAATTCAAATTAGGAAGGCTGAAGGGTAAGTGATCCTTTTACTTTTGTTATATCATTGGCAATTTAGCATAATTTAGAAGTTAGAATATCATGGCCGATATTGTAAGCATTAAACGTGTTGCTAGAGAAGAAGCTGAGGCCGCTAAACTCACTGGTAATGAGATGTTAGAATATATTAAGCAACAGGTCGCTGAGTTTAGGGAGGCAGAAAAGATAAAAATTGAGTCCGAAAATGAAAAGTTAAAAATTGAATCAGAAAAAGAAAAGTTAAAAATTGAATCAGAAAAAGAAAAGTTAAAAATTGAATCAGAAAAAGAAAAGTTAAAAATTGAATCAGAAAAAGAAAAGTTAAAAATTGAATCAGAAAAAGAAAAGTTAAAAATTGAATCAGAAAAAGAAAAGTTAAAAATTGAATCAGAAAAAGAATTGCAAATTAGGTTGGCCCAAATTGAGGCTGAGAAAGTAATACAGTTAAGACAGGCAGAATTAGCGGCCCCCGGTATGTGCACTCCGAATTCCCCTTCCTCTCAAACTTCAACAGAGCACTCAAATGACTCATTCACCCCCAAATACTACTCTTTCACACCTGACATTTTTGACCCGTCATTAGAGACCATTGACGTCTACCTTAATAGGTATGAACATTTAGCTGTAAACCATAATGTCCACAAAGAACTATGGGTTAGACATTTAGTTCAGTCTCTAAGAGGCCAAGCTTATGAGGTTTACAACAAACTTCCTTCTAATGACAAAGACAGTTATGAAACATTGAAAAATGCGCTACTGATAAAGTACGAATTGACGGCTAGATCATACAATAGGAAATTTAGAGAATCACAAATAAAAGAAGGAGAGACGTATGTTCAGTTTGCAGACAGGCTAAATTCATATTTAATCAAATGGGTAGAACTCGCATCGCATGAAAAAACATTTCAAGGACTAGCCGAGCTAGTCCTAACAGAACAATTGAGACATAATATGTCTTATAAAATGAAAGTGTTCCTGGACGAACGTAAGGTGGGTACCTTTAACAAATTGGTAGAGTTAGCGGATCGCTACGCCACAGCTCACCAAGAGGAAAATCTGACAACCCACCCCCCACGCCCCCGGCTTGATAAACCCCAGGCAGGGCGCCCCAACGGGCCTATAGATAAGAAAAACTCACATCGCTATCCGCCCCAGCACGAAAATCAGCAAACGCTACGCCCCTACCATCAAACAAATGGAGGGAGCAATCGCCTAGAGCACTCAAACCCTTTTCCGAGTGATAGGAGAGACCGCCCCACACAGGCCCGCGTGTCCTCCGTTGTAGTCCGAACCGACTCTGAGGAGCCGGAAAATCCAATGACACCCATTTATAATTTGGGAACCTTAGCTACTTGCACTAATGAGTTAGAAACTCAGGTGCCTCTGATTGATGAATCGAAAGCATCGCCTACCCCTGGGAGCCACAATGGCCCCAAAGAAACAGACACGGTTGAACTGAATGGGGAACCAGCAACTTGTCACTTTGATAGTGGTTGTCAATACGACTCCATTGTTTCCGCTTCGCGGATACGACCCGGCGACCTTACGGGTCAGTTTGTAAGCCTTCGAGGGCCATCCCTCTCTGCACCCGTCCAGAATCTTCCTATTGCGCGTATTCACATAAATTCTCCTTTTGTGCGTGGCACAATAAATGCAGCGGTCATGAAAGACCTAGTTTATGATGTTATTTTGGGATGCAAGTACGTTTTTCTAGCTATCCCACAGACCCCTATGATCCTGACCCCGGTTATCACCCAAGCCCGCCCCGAGACAGTGGACTCCACAGTAGATCCTCCGCCCTCTCACCAAGATTTTATTAAAGCTCAGCAGGAAGACCTTTCCCTAAATTCAGTTAGAGAAAAAAACCAAACAAGCTTGCGCGATTCTAGAACAGCTTATGTTTTCTTTAAAGCAAACCTTCTCTATAGACAGCCTTGCGCTGATCAAAATGAAAAGCCCCAGGTAATAGACATAGCCCATGACTTTCATATAGGAGCCCACCAAGAACAGACGTCGACTGTTCAAAAAGTGAAACATGACTATTACTGGCCCGTTATGTCGGGTGACAGCAAAAGATTTGTATCTTCGGGTCACCAGGGCCAAGTCATGACAAAAAAACGCCTCACTCCACCTGTACCGTTAGGTGAGATCCCAGTGGGGGATATTCCCATTAAACGGGTGTCAGTAGACCTAATAGGTCCCCTCCCCCGGTCGCGGTATAAGGACGCTTATATCCTGAGTGTAGTGTGCCAATCGACTAAATGGCCAGACAGATTACCGACCCTTCTCATTCATGGCTTTAGGCAAAATCTTAACCGCCGACTAATGCGACAGTCTCTGTCTTTGACCCCGTACATACCAGGACCCGAAAACTGCCTATCAGACTTCCTCAACCGCCACTCTATTGCAAACAAAACGGGAGAGGACTAAGAAGCCCTCCTGGTTCATTGTATATATCTTCTGTCATTATCATAAATCTGTAAGTATCTCAATTTATCTCTTAGCTTTTTTTTGTTATAGACTTGTAACTTTTGGGGTGTATAATCTCGCGATTGTTCTCGTAATAGCGTTTATTAACAGTTCTTATCATAGATAAGAACTTTTGTTGGTGGGGATATTGTGACGAATGGAAACAAATCGGTCGTCACATAGGCCGAATTTTATAACTGCCAATGTTTATAACAAATGTATTAGCATCACAACCATGTATGGATTAGGAATATATGTACATTATTTTGATTAAGCGTAAGAGAGAGAGAGAGAGAGAGAGAGAGAGAAGGTTTAGAAATATAAATGTTGTTTGTAAATGTTAGTATATTACCTTGTTCCCATATAGCGGGGTTTCCCGGCCAAGTAAAATGATACTATACCGCCCTCCCCCCCCCCACCTTCCCGTGTCACCTTTTCCGCCCGCGACGTGGTTATCCCCCCTTACCTGTTAAGATAGAAATCATCTCCCTCCAACTTTGAATGGCGTACGAATTTAACGACCAGTGTCCAGATTGCAATTAAGGGTCACATAGTCTCGTGAATATCGCGCCCTCTCGCCCCCCCCCCCCCTTTCCACCTTCCTGGGTGACCATATATTTCCTACCTTATCTTGTCACTGTTTCAGGAAATATAATTCCAGTTGATATCATTTTTTTCTGATCGCCAACGGTGGACATTGACATTTTTATGCATAGCTCTGGCCTTCTGCAAATGGCCCATAATTGGGCGACTTTCTAAGGCCAGGGAGATCCCTCTGTTGATCTCAAAATTTAGTACCAAATGTCAAACCATTGGTATAGTTTACACTCCCCCTCTTCATGCCCGCTATATAAGTTGAAACTGTTCGCTGTAAATGTAGTCCTAGCGCCAGTCTCATAAGAAGACACGCTTTCATTTTAGTTAGAAGTCAGATCTAACTATTGTAAATATTGTTCTACTCAGATTGTTTGATCCACCATTTTATATGCCAGTTTAGTCACGAAGTTTTGCATTTTGTTGATGAATTGCCTGCATCTGCTAATAGTTTACCTTCATCATTGTATTATTATTGCTAGCCATTTTCCGCTACCATTGAATAAAGTCATACAGTTTTCTCTCATAAGACAACAGCGTTGGTTACTGTTTGGTTAGAACGTGACATTGTTTGTTAGACTTAGACGTTTACGAAGCCACGTCTAAGGAAAGGTGTCAAATATAAATTTGCAAAAGTACAGTAGAGGCTGCCATCCGACTTCAAAAGATACCTCCAGACCAACGAAGCCAAGGGTGTGAGTTGAAACCTCCACCACACGTGTAACCGAGTCGAATCCACAACTACCGGGTTACAATCTTATACTTTTATATTACAGACGCTCTTTCTATGAAGAAGATTATTGCGTCCTACGCTCATCCGTCGACCAAGTCCAGTCTTGCATTTTGATCTGCGTTTTAAAACAAAATTATAAACACACTTTTTCGATTTGTTTTATTAAAATAACATATTATGGTAAATGTAAAACGCATTCGAAGACTTTGTTATAAATTGCGCTACTTAAATATGTAATTTGTAATTTGATGTGAAAGTTACTGGTTTTCCTGGTTTGTTAAGGCAACCCATTCTATGCCCGGATGACGCTCGGGAATTATAGTCACATTTATATCTTGTTTATTTTAATAAATGGCAAGCAACTAAAGATGGATTAGGTATGAGATGCTAGGCTGTTGTGCTTTAAAAAATTTTATGAACATTTAGCTCAGTGCCAAATGGCATTATTTCTTTCTGGATGAGCCTTTTTGGTTGTTTTGTTTTGTGTGTGTGTGTTTTTTTATCAAACCCCGCGGTTCAAAAGACTTTGTTTATAGGGCTTATTAACTAAGAACAACGGGGCGCGTGGTGGCCGAGCGGAAGCGCGTTCGACTGGCGTACCGAAGGTCCTGGTGAGAGCTAGGATTTTTTTTCTGGGTCCCGGATGGTGTCCCTGAGTCTACCCAACTCCGATTGGTACCTGACCAGAACATTAACAATAATAAGTTCACCTAGATAATAATAATATGAATATTCACATTCATAACTATATAATTTAAGTAGTGCCCAATTACATGTAACTACAATTAACAAAATAATAATTGATATCTAATACATGTAACTACAAATGTACAAAATATTCACAATATAACAGGTAAAATAACCTAAATAAAAATAATATTGTGCTTTGCAGTGCTACTGTAATAATATTATCTAGAATTTACATTGCTATTAATTATAGTAAAATTATTGTGTATTGGCATTAATGAAAATGTACTTCCAGTAATCACTATGAAAATGTACTTCCAATACTGATAATAATTACATCCATTTCAATTGCTCATAAGAATAATATCATAGTGGCTTATGATAACATTAATCTAATTGTTATATGCCATCCTCAATAATAATAATAATATTATCTATGTGCTACCATTGGTAATAATAAGATTGTACATTGCTTTGCGGAAAATAATTGTGCAACCTATATAGTAATAATAAGTCACAATAGTAAAAAGTGACTTGCACTTGCTTTAAACTCTACTATAAAATTGCTCATAATAATAACATAAACAAGCCATAATTGAAAATGTGTCTTGGCATAGCCAATAATTGTTGACATTCTAGCATTTTGCATTCTGAATTATAAACATTTTACTACAGCATAGGATTAAAAAAAAAAAAAAGTTGCTGTGATATTATATGACTGCTCATTCAGTAATTAATAAATATTGCCATCCAGTATAGGAATAAAACATTGCTGTACTATAAAATAGTGCATTATAATAATTGTACTGTACTATAATATAATAAATCTTGACATTCATAATAAACAATAATGGAGTCAAAGGTTCAATTACTCTATGATGAGGCTAAATTGTTGGCAAAAGAATATGGTATTACTGATAAGAAAGAATATCAAGAATTTGTTGAAAATAAAGTTAAGCAATTGAAAAAAGAATTAGCAGATAAGGAAAGAGATGAACGAGCAGAATTAAGAGCTCATGAAATTAAACAAAAAGAACTTGATAATGAAATTAAACAAAAAGAACTTGATAATGAAATTAAACAAAAACAACTAGAACTAGAAATGAATAAAGAAAAAGAATTGAAAGAACTCGAAATGAATAAAGAAAAAGAATTGAAAGAACTAGAAATGAATAAAGAAAAAGAGTTAAGAGAAACTCAGTTGAAAGAAACTCAACTAAAATTAGCTCATGAATTGGAGTTGGCTAAATTACAAAATACTAAAGTTGAGCAAACAAATAATGAAAAATCAAAACATAGTGTAAGATTCAAAATGCCTCCTTTTGATGGAAAAGAGAAAATTGTTGATTTTCTAAATTTATTTGAAGCAACATGTAAAGGATATGGGATTCCCATTTCAGAATATTACATTCACCTTATCCCACAATTGAAAGATAAGGGTAGGGAAGCACTATCACATATTGATAAAGAAATAACTGATTATGCCATTATCAAAGAACAGTTAATAAAATTCTTTATCCACTCTGAGGATTATTACAGACAAAAGTTCCATAACTTTATCTTAACAGACAAGATAGAACCGAGAGCTTTTGTGTCTGAAGTGAAAACATTTTTACTTACCTGGTTAGACTTAGTAAAAATAGATACCAAAAATCCTAATGAGATTATAGAAATCATGGTTGTTGATAAAGTATTAGAACAAGCTTCTAAACCATTGTTTACTCACATTATGGAAAGAAAAGTTAAGACAGTTGAAAATTTGATAGATGCAATCTCAAATTTTAAGGATAGTCATCCTAATGTAGAACTAACTAAACAAAATCAAACAGTAAATACAATTCAACATAGAAGAAGGAGCTATTCACCTCCTAGGTCTAGACATAATCAATTTGGCAATAGAAAAAAATTTGGTAATCAACCAAAATCTAATAATTATAGATGTATTTTTTGCAATGGTACAAACCATTCATCAGAATATTGTTACAGAAATAACAATGCAAGAGGTAGAAATTTCAATCCAAACTTCAATAGATCAAATGTTGATCATAAAGGTTTTTCAAATCAAAATTTTTCTAATTTTGATAATAGAAACTTTCCAAATCAGAATTTTTCAAATTTTGGAAACAGAAATATGCCAAATCAGAATTTTTCCAATAACAATGTGCCAAATCAACATGTTGGAAGACAAGATTTTCCTAATACTCAAAACAGACCTCAATCAAATTTCCAAAATAGAAGAAATAGAGGAAAACTTAACAATTCCACATCTCAATCTAATAATGTCATATTTGAAAACAGGGGTCAGTTAATACTTTTTCCTGCTTATGTGGAAGGAAAGACCACTTACTGTCTAAGAGACACCGGAAGTAGTATAATATGCATAGATGAAAGTATCATTCCAAATCAGAAACCCACCAATATAATAAGAGTGGATACAATAAAACTTGGAAATGGTTCCACTGTAAATTGTCCTGTCACTATAATAGACATTGATTGTCCTTGGCTCACTGGAAAAGCAGAGGCAGCCATAATGAAAAACTGTGTTGCACCTTTAATTATTGGTAATTCTTTCAATGTCAAACATGATAATAGTTTTGACATTTTTCAAAAATGGATGAATGAAAAATCCAATGACTTGAATTTGAAACCTGTTCTATTGCAAAATGAGAAGTTAGTAGATTTACCAGAACAAGAATTTTACCCTGCTCTACAAACTTTTAATTTTTTACAAACCATAGGAAAGTCAGAAAATAATATTCTTAATGAGACACCTAATATTGACTTATCCATAAATAATGAAAAGGATAATCCTATTCCCAAATGGAATGGAACAGAAAAACTAGAACAGTATGTAAGCAAATTTGAAAGTCAATGTGAAATAAACAATGTACCAAAAGAATTACATGCTATTTCATTATGTAGACATTTAGAAGGTCATAAACAAATATTCAACATTGCTAAAAATCAAATATCTGATTTTACTAAAATGAAGAGTGAGATATTATCATACATTGATAGTCCTCATAAAAAGGAAACCCAAATGAAAAAAACAGAAAATATCAGTTTAATAAACATGCCTTTTGATGAGCTAACTCTAAAACAAGAACAGAAAGAAGATCCATACATAATTAAAATGGTATCAGAAATTGAAAAAGGTCAGGTTAAAAATAAAAACATTGAAATAATAAATGGAATTCTCTGTAGAAAGGACACTAAATTAGATGTAACTCAAATAGTTATACCTAAAACATTAACTGTCAAAGTAATGAAAATTTCGCATAACAATGCATTGTCAGGTCATTTGAGTAGCAAGAAAACAGTTTGTAAACTCAAAAGGAATTTCTGGTGGCCTAAAATGGAAAAAGATTTGAAAACATTTATTAAAAGCTGTGATACCTGTCTTAGACATAATAAAAAAGATTCTAAACATAAGGCTCCAATACAAATGACCGATACCATAAACAAACCTTTTTACAAGATAGCAGTTGATATAATAGGGCCCATGAAGCAGACTAAAACTACCAAAGCAAAGTTTGCCTTAACCATTATAGACATGGGGAGTAGATGGATAGAGGTAGTTCCATTAAGGGAAATAACTGCAGAAAGGGTCTGTAATGCTCTTTTACCTATCTTTTGTCGTTTCGGTTTTCCAAAGTTCATATTGAGTGACAATGGAACTCAATTCAAATCAAGCCTTACTCAAGCTTTTGCACAAATGTTAAAAATCACTCAAATTTTTAGTTCTATATACCATCCTGAATCAAATGGTATGATAGAAAGGGCTAATCAAACAATAAAGCAAATGATAACAAAAGTGTGTGAAGACCATCCATTTGAATGGGATGATTACCTTCCAGCTATTTTGTTTGCTTATAGGCAATCGGTTCATGAAAGCACAGGTTTTACACCATTTGAATTAGTGCTTGGCAAAAATCCCAATGGACCATTGGATAATTTCAAATCAGAATTATTAGGACTTAAAGAAAAAAAAATGTCTCCATTTGACTTAGTCAATAAAACTGAAAAACATATGAAAACAGCTTATGAATTTGCTGTACAAAAAAATGAAGAAATCAAATCTAAAACTTTAATCAGAGAAAATATTCATAAGAACATGAGAAAACTAGAAGTTGGTAATAAAGTACTTGTTTATTTGCCAATTGGCAGTGGCAATACTATGGAATGGAAAGGACCTTTTGAAATTATGCATAAGTTATCAGATGTAACTTACAAAGTTAACATTAATAACAAAGAAAAAATTGTTCATTTAAACAATTTAAGAGCTTATGAGGAAAACCAAATAAATGACAGTCAGTCAGATATTGAAAGCAAAATACAAAATAACAATATGATAATTTTTGAAGATAACAATGTTCAGAACATTCCAAACATTGACTATTTTTGTGGTATAACCACACCAGCCAATAATGAAATAGATCAAATACAGTTAGACCATATTAAAAATGAAATGGTTAAAAACAATATTTTGAATTTATTGAATAAATTTAAAACAACAATAACAGAAAAACCAGGATTAACAAATGTCATTGAACATAAAATAGAACTGACTGATCAAAAACAATTTCGATCAAAGGCATATAATATTCCTCAAATGCTTGTTGAAAAGGTAGATAAGGAATTAGATCAACTCATAGAAAGTAAGATAATAGAAAAATATATGTCTCAGTACTCATCACCCATGGTGATTGTTAGAAAAAAAAATGGTTCTATCAGATTATGTTGTGATTATCGCAAGCTCAATAAAGTAACAAAACTTGATCAAGAGGGTTTGCCCAATATAGAACATATCATTAACACTATGGCCACAGGTAAAATATTTACTACCATAGATTTAACAAGAGGATTTTGGCAAGTGCCTCTTGATGAGAAATCAAAGGATTATACAGCTTTTATTACACATAAAGGCGTATTTAATTGGAACGTCATGCCCTTCGGTTTAGTCAATAGTACTGCTACATTCACTAAACTAATGAGACATATTTTACCTCAAAATAAAAACATAGTTCACTATGTGGATGATATTTGTATTTTCACAAATACTTGGGATGAACACTTAATTCTATTAGAGGAAGTGTTGCAAATATTGAAAGACAATAATTTAACAGTATCTCCTTCAAAATTAAAAATAGGAAAAACTGAGATTGAATTTCTAGGACATAAATTTGAAAATGGCCAAGTAAAACCAACACAGCACTTACATAAGAAAATTCTAGAAATACAAACGCCTAAAACAAAAAAACATGTAAGGGCATTACTTGGATTGTTTAACTATTACAGTAAATTCATTCCAAACTATAGTCAAATAGTTAGACCTATTATAGATCTCACAAAAAAATTTCAACCCAATATTGTAAATTGGACTGACCAATGTGAAACATCATTTAAAATCCTAATAGATGCATTTTCTAAGGAACCAATACTAGAAACAATTCAAAAAGATGATGACATCATTCTAGCTTGTGATGCCTCAAAGTCCGGCTTAGGGGCTTGTATTTACAAAAAGGTCATTGTGGACTCTGAAATAGTTTATAAACCTGCCTATTATGTAAGTCGTGCACTGACTAAAAGTGAAAAGAATTTTAGTGTCATAGAATTAGAGGGTTTGTGTATAGTCTATGCTGTACTTAAGTTTCAATACTATTTGTTGGGTCGTCAGTTCACAATTCTCACAGATCATAAACCGCTTGTGAATTTTAATGTCTCTAATGTCAATAACAAAAGAATAAATAAATATGCTTTACTTCTATCAGATTACAAATTTCAGATAAAAAGTATTGTAGGAAAAGATAACCATTTACCTGATGTGCTGTCTAGATTATCCATACACATCACTGATATCCAATAGTTTATCTCAGTATTACTGAAGTTGATTAGACAATACCTAAAGATAATTGTCTATGACTAATTGTCATATAAACATTAGACATTATTCTTTGTGTCATATTTCTGCTTATAAATATGTTTTTTGATTGTTTGTACATATATTAAATGAATTTTTTTATTTTTTTTCTCTATGTATTATTAAATGAATGATTATATGCATTAATTAAGATTAAGATAATTTTTTTTTCATTATTGTAAACATTTTTCGTATCAAAAATAATAATAAATTATTATTTTTTCTCTGTGGTTGGGGGGTATGCTATGAAGCCATAAAATAATATATAGGTAGTAGCTATATTAATAATTAAAAAGTCGAAATAAAACCCATTTTTGGATATTAAGAAAACCTATATCGGAAGTAGATATAGTCAAGTGACTGTCCATGCGGTCGGCAGTCTTTTCTCATAACTCACAAGGAACGCAGGCATTATTTTAGACTCAGGAAAAATAAATAAAATTGTGTATTATGTTGATACTATAAAGCTATATTTGTTCATTGGATGTGAAGTGTCAACTGTTAATGAATTGTTATTAAATAATATGCTGCAATAAGTCGTTCTTTTATTATTTACAAGTTTGGAAGTTATATTGTGGTGATGTCGTCCATTTTGATGTTCAAATCAATCAAATAATTCAGCTACTGCAACTCAAATACTCTGAGAAGACTGGTGGTAATGTTTGATAGTCCAATAATAATAATAGGACATCAACAGGTGGGGTGAAGTAAAAGTGGCTGGGCATTGTGCTGGCCACACAATCAACTAGTATGCAGTGGCCACAGAAACTGGAGAACGCTGCTTCATCGGACCTATATAAATAGGGGAGAGGTGGGTAATTCGTACCGCTGGGTAATTCGTACCTCTGCCGTTTTACCTAGTTTGACTGGTTGTAATTAACATTTAATCCCGTTAACACATGTCAGCACATTAGTTTAGACTGCCATAGAAAAATGGTGGACATGGATAAGAAAATAAAACGGTAGGCTGACTTTATATTTTTTTTTACACTACTTGATGTTATTTTTGACCAGAGCCTTTAGTCGTACTACGTAAGGCTGGTTAAACATAGCGTATTTATATTCGTTCAGTGTGTTGACTATCCAGTCTGCTACATTAATAAATACATTTAGGTCTGTTTTCTACTGCCGATAAAAACACAGAAGCAATAAACACTGTTAAGTCTGAGTCGGCTAAATCGTACCTCGATATAGAGGGTAATACGTACCGGTACTAATTACGTTACAATTAGTGCAGAACTAACAAGTAAGTAAAGTACCCGTCGGACCGAGTTGATCCATAGGTCCGATGAAGCAAATAATATTGTTCATTGTTCATTGTCGCTCAATGAATTTATATTTAAAAAAAAAAAGCTAACATTATAAACAACCGGTAGTGGAAGAAACACGCACATTAAAAGTTGGACAAAGAGAAGTTGGGTTCGGGGACGGGCGGGGGATAATAGGAATTTACATGACTCACCACATTAAATATAATTACAACGGAGCACGCGAAAATAAAGCAAGCGGGCAATTTCATCTTCGTGTTTTAATAACTGCCCCCATTGAAATGGCTCCAGTAGCAGCTAGTTGAGAATGCCCTATAATATGTAGAAGTCCTAGTCTGTGGTGATTAAACATTCTTGAGTGATGCCTATCTTTTCTCCCTCGACCGTGGGCTCACTAATTGACATCTAGGCGAGGGGTGGGAGAGTTCGTGTTCTTGCGTGTTCTTTTGTCTATCTATCTATCTATCCATCCACCCATCTACCTATCTATATATCCATCCATACATCTATCCATCTATCTATGCATCCTCAAATAAATAGATGGATAGATAGATAGATAGAAAAATAGATCTATAAAAACCATCCAATCTATCTATCTGTCTTTATATTTAACTATTTTTTATGTATCTATTTGTCTATCTCTCTCTCTCTCTCTATATATATATATATATATATATATATAAACATCATGCAGGGGGACAGGGATTGGAGGCTGGGCGACAGTGATAGAACCCGGGTCATTAACAGTGCAATGTACCAACCACAGGACCAGCCAGATTCTCACTGTGCCTGACCTAGAACCTTGGGAGTGGATGGACACAGTGGGGCAGCGCTTTCGACTGGCTTTTTGGAGGGTCTGGGTTCAAAACCTGGTGAAGGCTAGGATTTGTTCCCCGAGACTGGAGAGTGTCCCTGAGTCTACCCAGCGCTGATGGGTACCTGACAATAGTTGGGGTCAAGTAAAGGCAGCTGGGCATTATGCTGGCCACACAATCCCCTAGTAAGCCGTGGCCACAGTAACTGGTGATCGCTGCTTCACCGGCCCTGTGGATCAATTTGGTCCGAATGGTTCTTTATTTAGAAAATTGGGAGTAACTGCGACTCGCCCAAGCTGAACAATATAAATAGACTGGAGAATTTAGAAAACAGCAATGCCAGGGTTCGGCAAACTATCTTTGTCTCTCTTACCCTCCCTTTCTGTCACTCTTTCCCTCCCTCTCTGTCACACTCTCCCTCCTTCTCTCCCTGACTCTCTATCTATCTCACTCCCTCTCTATGGGCGTATAAAGTAAGTCGTCAATGATGAGGTGACTATATAAAAAGTTCTCCAGTTCATACCGTGAAAACGTTTGTTTTTGTGTGCATGGGTTGGGCGGAGACTGGGGGCGGCTAAGGCTACGCTTATAGAGGCGGCGGGTAGGCGGTTGCCGCGAGCTGGTTACTCGCGCTAGAAAATCCGCCTAAACACTCGCGCGGTTGGTGTTTATAGCAAATGTGGGGGGAAAAGCCAGACAAGACAACACACATTTCACATGCAATCCAGTCTCTCCTTGCAATAGCAAACAGACAAAATGGCTTCTTTTATTGACGACTTTTTATTGTTAGACAGCAGTTTATAACAACATACAATAAGCATGTGTGGGTGGGAAACAGACAGACAAGCACGCGGACATAAATTTTACAGTCCGACAAGCAGACAGGTAGACTGAAAGACAGACAGGCAGACAGACAATCAAACAGGCAGACAGACAGGCAGACAAACAGACAGATAGACAGAATAAATCATATAAAAAAATGAAACTTGTCTTCACTGTTCATCTCTTTGCTGATTTCCTTCCATGCTTTGTCTACGAGATTCCTGTTGGCATATTCTTTCATTCTTTTGTCCCATATTAACGATCTTTTGAAAACTGCAGCGATAAGTAGGCCAACATCCATCTTGAGCCGTCGTTTATCACCAAATGGACGTAGATATATGTAAACACACAGCCAGCAAAAGTGCACAGCCTACACTGTCCGGCGCGGCAACGCGCATCAAGAACTAAAAACTAGTTCTGGTAATTACCCGCGCCGGTCGGCAAATCTGTCGCCTCGACAGACTCGCGTCCTCTATGAACAACTGCAAAGCAAAAATAGTAACATTCCTAGCACGCGTTTGCTCGGGTTGACTCGCGCGTGCGATTTTCCGAAACCCGCCGCCTCTATAAGCGCTAGCTAAGTCACCCTAAAGATGACCTGTGATGTTTTTATATCGGGGTATGTCTGTAGGTGCGTGCGTACTCCCTAAGTTACGACTTTGCGTGTTAATAGTGTAGTAAAGTAATCATCGTCTCCCCTAACCTTCCCCCCTTGAAATACAGGACACAGGACGCGGTATCTTAAAGTCAATTCCCCCTCCCCCAACACACACACAGTTATCATGCAGACGCCATTAAAAAGAAACCGAGAAGCAAACCTCACAACGAGGATTTATAATAGCTGCTTGACTCTATTCGCTCCGTTGTTGGCAAAAGTCACACACATACATACACATACACACACATACACACACATACATACACACACATACACACACATACACACACAATGACGCACGGAAGCTTGCACGCTCGTAAATCCATCCGTCCGATCCACCTTTCTGTAGTCGGGTGGTCTGCGCGAGCCAACATTAATATCCTAGTTATGGTAGTAATAAGACAATATCCGGGGTGGTCACGGTTGCCTCACGAAACTCGGTGGTCCGACGGCAGTGATTAGTCGTGCCCAGTAAATCTGTTCAAATCCGTTTATTTATATATTTTTATATTTAATTTTTATGAAATTTTGATTCTGATGAGTCTCTTTTTTTTGTCTTTTATTGTAAAAATTTACTGCAACATAATCCTATCGTGGTTCTTGGCCAATGAAACTGGTTGAACTCCACAGCCAGAGAAGCTAGTCTAGCAAATCCTTCACTGACACAACACTCTCCTTAAATGGCTGCACAGTTTAAAGCGGAACAAGTCGAGATGCCCACATTACATTCAATCTTCTCTGCAACCTGCTCCCACCATGTGCTACTCGAGGGTTATTATCCAGGGTTTTGTATTGGTTGGATAATCCGCGGATCTTCAGTTCAATAAAAATTCTTAAGTCTGTAGAAGCACAACAATAACATCAACCCCACTATCACCACCAATCTAGTAGGGCGTAGGGGTCAGCAGCCTACGGCACGCGTGTCAGACTTGTCACGCAGAGCTATTTTTAATGGCACGCGGAAGACTCCCCAAACAGACAAATCAGGTCTCTTCTACGAGAAATGAATAGGATGACCTTAATGCTGTTGGCACGCTGAAGGAATTAGAAATCCTACTTCGGCACATTGTTATAAAAAGGTTGCCGACCCCTGTTAGTATGGCATACATTCACAAAGTATGGACATAAAGCTATTGTGGAAATAAGCATCAATTATTGCGACACAATAAGTTGTAAATATGCAGGTCCTTACGATCTTTATATTTTTATTACGGCGTGTGGCATCAAGTTTTCGTGAACTTGCTTACTTTCTTAGTTCCTTTGGTTCCTCGTGCAACATAAGGGCATACACAACAACTGGGCAGCTTTTTTTAAAAAGTTCATCCTCTTCGCAGGATCGTCTCCAAGTGGTCTTAGGGCAACCAATCCGTCTCTTTCCCTCGGCAGTTCCATTGCAGAGCCTGTCGGGTGGTGTCCTGTAGGTTTTCCTAGGGTGAGCCCAATCCACCGCCACTGCTTGGATCCTGGTTCCTTTGCCCGCCACAAGTCGATGTTCATGACCTTTTCTGTCCACACCGAATCTTTAGTATGTTGTGGAGGCAGCCGTTGACAACAAAGGTTTGGAGCTTATTGCCCAGAGTGTTGGTGACTCTCCTGGTCTCTGAGCCGTAGAGCAGCACCGACTTTACGTTGGTGTTGTGCTCAATTCTTCGTAAAGCAAACCAGTAAAAGTAATTTGATAAAGGAAAGTGGGTTCCTAGGCGACGCTTTACAAAAAACTAATGGTTATGTTTATGCAATCTAAAACGGTTATAAATTGTTTTTTTAACCCATACAGTCCCGGACGCGTATATAGCAGAACTGAAGTCAGCATAGATAGAAGTAGGTCGGTACGGGAAGGGTTAATAATAAGTATCCCAACGCTCCTCCCCTATTCCGACGCCTGTGCCAGGAACATGTATTATATCCTTCTAAGGTTGCTTGATTTTAATGTAATTTCTCCCTCCGCTTGTGTTTACCTTTCAATTGTATTATTTGTATCGAATTTGCTCTGCCTGAAAAGTAATAATGACAAAATATCTTATCGGAGAATAACAGATTAAGAGTGTGGTTTGGGGAAGGCAGGGGGGGAGGGGGAAGAGAAAGAGTTGGAAAGAAAAGGCCTTGTCTTCGTAATGCAAGCCATTTTTAATTTCTAAACCAGCATGCTTTGCGCACCTAGCAACGGAAGCTCGTGACATAGCAACGAGGTGAAAGATTCAAACGGTCTCCTCCAATCGCGCGGGAGGCGAGACATCTTCGATGGCCAGACATTCAAACATATTGGCGTTATCTAAGGTCAAACGGAGTACTCTTTGTATCAGAGGCGTAGAAATTTTTTTAGGGGGGGAGTGGGGGGGGGCCCTGTGCAAAAATCGTAACAGACATCGACCCCCTTTTCAATTCCATTAAAGCCATCACTAAATTATAAAGAGTAAAATACGGCTGAGCGGCAGTGCGTTCGACTGGCGATCCGACGGTTCTGGGTTCGAATCCTGGCTAATTTATGTCCTAAAGAAAGCTAAATTTAACTCAACGCGACTAACACTTTGAGTATTAATTATCGCCTACATACCATTGATGGTATTCCTCATAACTAATCTTGTAGCCTTTATATATTTCTAAAACACCAGAACTGGACGTCGAGGCCTGTTTTTTTTTTTTTTTTTGTGTTTGCGGAAATGCCTAAAATACTTAAAAATAGCACCGGAAGTTCGTGATCTCTTCCAGTTGAAAAGGTCAGGCCTCATTAAGACTTGCCTATGTAAAATGTAAGAAAACAAAGTTCACTTATTTCAAAGATAAAATTATGCGAGAACAAATGCCTATAAGTATTATAAGTATAAATTATATTCTTCCCGAGTGGCATTCGGGCATGGAATGGGTTACCTGAACAAACCAGAAAACCAGTAACTTAACATCATTTAAAACACTTATAAAAATGCAAGACTAGACTCGAGGCCACGGATAAGCGTAGGACGCAATAATTTTCTTTATAGAAGGAGCGTCTGTAATGTACGAGATAAGATAAAATGTGAGGTTGCTGTTGTAGTCTTTTCGTCTCCGGGGGCCGAGTGTGCCATTGTCGGGCCCAGAGTGATCTGTTAATGATGCCCCCCTCCCTCCCTCCCACTCACCCACACACATACATTCATTCCTCTTATATTTTGTTGCCTCTGTTTCTATCAATGACTTTCTCTGGCCTCCATGTTTTCATTTTTTGTTTCCCCAAACAAAGTCATCAAGGACTCGTCACCGATTGGTTAAACCTGTCACTCACTTTAACCACACGTGTTCGTAGCCGTTTCGTTTCGTTGTTGTTGTATTTTTATCATTATCATCCACGTTTCATTTCGCTTTTTAACAAACACGTTTAAAAAAATAATAACATTTCGGGCACTTTTCTTAACGATACGTTCCCGTCTGAGTTTATTTATATTTACCCAAAAGATTTTTTGTTTAAATGAAAAGATACAGTTGTTTATTTTGTGCAAACAAGAGTTGGGCGCCACCAAATTGTGTTATGTAAAAATTTTAAGTAGAGGCGGATCCCCCTCCCCCAGCTTGTGGCTACACCTCTGCTAGACCCTCCCACATAATTGCACCCACCCTGAGAAACCCATCGGGTACAAGCAGCGCGTTCGTCTGGCGTACCGAACGTCCGGGGTTCGAATTCTGGTGCAGGCTAGGTAAGTAAAGGCGGCTGGGCACTGCGCTGACTCCTTAGTATGCCGTGGCCACAGAAACTGGTAAACGCTGATTCCCGGGCCCTAAGGGATCAATTTTACTTCGACGGGATACTTTACTTACCTTACCCAAGTGTGCTAAACACGCCGATCGGTAAAATTTTCACTGATACGCAAGCACGGACTTGATCGGGATATCGAGATAGATCCGTGATACACAAAGAAAGGGTGGGTGGAACGCAAGGTGAGGAGAAGGAGGGAGGGAGGTAGAGAGAGGTGTATGACATTCGATCCAAACCAAATTATATCCCAATTTAGGACCTCGAGGGCCAGTACCGGCATGTCGAGATTCGATTCTCGGGTTCCAGATTGGCTTTTGTTCGATTTTTTTTTCCCCTATAGATTTAAGTATTCTGTGACTGTGTATGTGTGTGTGTAAAAATGCCTTGATGGCAGGCGGTGGTAGACGGGGGACGGGTTGGTGGTGGTGTGTGTGTGGGGGGGGGGGTGTTCAGAGGCTCACAATAGTAATTGCTAGATGTTGTTGTTTTTTTTTTTACTTACATAAATGAATGTTGATGTAAACATTGGGTTAGAAGGTTTCGCTTGTTTGTATTATGCTGAAGAACGGTTATGCACCTATCTATCTATCTATCTATCTATCTATCTATCTATCTATCTATCTATCTATCTATCTATCTATCTATCTATCTCTCTATCTATCTATCTATCTTTCTATCTACCTATCTATCTATCTATCTATCTATCTATCTATCTATCTATCTACCTACCTATCTAACTATCTTTCTATCTATCTATCTATCGATCTATTGATCTATCTATCTATCTACCTACCTACCTATCTATCTATCTATCTATCTTTCTATCTTTCTATCTATCTATCTATCTATCTATCTATCTATCTATCTATCTATCTATCTATCTATCTATCTACCTACCTACCTACCTATCTATCTATCTACCTATCTATCTACCTACCTA
>OX421499.1:4584794-4654794 GCA_949126835.1 Anisus vortex
AGAGGAGAACAAGGAAGATCTAAGTGATATGGTAGCCTGGTAGAAGAGATAGAGGAGAACAAGGAAGATCTAAGTGATATGGTAGCCTGGTAGAAGAGATAGAGGAGAACAAGGAAGATCTAAGTGATATGGTAGCCTGGTAGAAGAGATAGAGGAGAACAAGGAAGATCTAAGTGATATGGTAGCCTGGTAGAAGAGATAGAGGAGAACAAGGAAGATCTAAGATTAAGTCGGCAGCATGGTGAAAAACTGAGATGGTTTTCTGATAAAAGACTTCATTCCTTCGTAAAAGACTAAAATGATATTCTGCTTAGAGATTCCATTCTTTCATAAAAGACTAAGATGATGTTCCGATGGAAAAAAACGGCATGCTTTAGTAAAAGACTCAAATGATTTTCTGCTAAAAGACTGGATGTCTTTGTAAAAGTCCAAAATAGTATTTTGATAAAAGACTTTAATCCCCCTATAAAAGACTAAAAAAATACTCTGATAAATTTTGGCGCTTGGTGCCATCTCCATCTGGCTACTTCACGACACCACAATACGCTACATCACCGTACGCCACATCAAAACTACACCAACACGACCTTTTGCTGCAAAAGCGGATTCCTTTTTCTTTCATTCTGCTCCCAGGATACTCTTGTATCGCACAGCCCCCCCCCCCCCCGGCCATTACATTCTATTTACCCCCGCAACGTCACTTCCCCTCCCCCACAGTTTTCAACACCATTCACCTAACTTTATCACAGCTGCCAGTAAACCTCACTTTGTCACAGACTCCAAAACTCTCTGACAATACACGCCGTCATTCCCAGCAGACATCGCCAATTATCCCATTCTCCTACTGATAATGCCGTGTATCGTATTAAAGAATTGCACTCTATGATAACTATTTATTTAGAACCTACTTATTAAATATCTTTTTGTGTGTGTGCGTGTGCAAGGGGCGCACTCAGACTGCCTGGAGCCCCGGGGTGCCTCTTTTATTACAAAATAAAATAACAATCATTTAGATGCAAGTTACGTTTTTAAATATAATCATCACTTGACGTATAAATCTCTTTTTTTTTCCCACTGGGACTACATGGAGTAAAGAAAGAAGGCTTGGCATATTTAAAAAGGGACCAAATCTTTCATCACAAAATCTTTTTGCACTGATTCTAAAGTATGGATCAGTGCCGTTGCTAGGGATTTGGGGGCCCGGGGGAGGGGGCTTGGCCTCCTTAGAGGCCCCTGCATTTTGACATTCGACATTATGACATGAGAAAAAAAAACACAATTCGGACACGCCTTTGAGTGCCCCCCTCAAGTAGGGGCCCGGGGGCCCTCCCCCTTCCCTAGCTACGCCACTGGTATGGATCAGGTCCATGCTCGGGTATATGTGCAACGAGGCGAAGGGTTCAGATACAATAGCAATGACGTTTAGTTAATGATCAGAGAAGAAGACCGCAATGCTGTTGGGGGCGGGAAAGTGATAGAGTAGTGCTTTTTTTCTGCGGGGACCGTACCCTTCTGTGTGTCTTGACTCGGACAGGGTCATGGTGTAACCCCCCCCCCCTCCTCGACCACTCCTTTCTGACGTTACGTCCTGGACAAGAGCCACTGGGACACGTCCAGTAATTTTTTTTAGAAATGTTAAATCAGTAAGAGGATTCGACCCACCGACCCCATTGATCTGATGGTTAAAATGGAAGAATTTGATAAGCTGTCGTAGACCAATCCCCACATCATGCTAGCCAGCTCAAATCTTAAAGTCGATTTCCTGAAAAAAAAAATTCTAAAAAAAAAATAGATAGGCTAGATCCCTTTCGGTCCTAAGTTTAAGCGTTTTTTTTCGTTTTGGCGTTCTCCCTAGGCACAATGCCGCCTTTACTGTACCCCAACTAAGGTCAGGTAGCCTCATCAGAGCTGGGTAGAATAAGGGAAACCACCCTCCAGACCCGGGAGGAAAAAATCCTAGCCTGTACCAGGATTCGAACCCAGGATCTCCGGTAAGCCATCGGAACGCGCTACCACACGCCCCCGTTAGTTAGTGTACAAATTGTGAAATTTGAGTAATTTCTGTCGTTAACTTTCAAGTAAATTAATTTCTATCCGGAAATTGTGCAATAAAAATTTCCACAAGTTCCGTTCAGGAAACTTCCGACCCCAAGCCACAACAAGGAAGGTGGAAGAGGATGAATAGGGAAAACGCCGAGGTGTATCTAGGATATTTTGCACCCCCGGGACGAGCACTAAAATTTGCTTTCCCCATCCAATCACATGTTAGCTTCATTTTGGGTTACATCCTTCGGATCCTCGTGGAACAGGGTCCTTCCGCAACAACAGCTCTCCAGCGCACTCGATTCTGGGAGGTGACATATGTACCCCACTGCGCCCCTACCCCCACACGTGCTCCCTCCACGCCCGCTCCCCCACGCTTAGCCACACCAATGGGAATAAACGACTGATTAATTTTAGTTTATTCAACAAAAAAAAGGGGGGGGGGGAGAATTGGTGGATAACCCAAATAAGGGGCGGATAACCCAAATAAGGGCGGATAACCCGTATATATGGGCGGATAACCCCAAATAGGGACGGATACGTTTTAATAACGTTTTTTCCCCCCTTATCAAACGAAAATTTAATTAGTAAGGAAAAGCCCAAAGATGGCTTAAAACTTCCCCGCCGACTTCTGCAACAACAGTCCTGTGACTGCAAGCGACCCTGTGGTTTCAGAATTGTGATCCGTAACGCGTCTCTTGTCAACTTGCGAGCTATTCAAATGAAATCAATTGTAAACCTATTGGGGTCACACACGCACACGCACATACACACATTCTCATACACATACGCACAATAAAATACCGTTAGAAAAATAACACACATCTCGATAAAGCGTTACAATATATACAAAAGAGGGGAGCTAATATATTTTCTGACAATATTATTTCCCTTTACAAATATATTTCTTTTTGTCCAATGGGATTGCTTTTTTTTCCGTCCAAGAACATAGCCTTGTCTTACTTTTAATATTATAATTTTTTGTAACAAGAAATGGTATAAATTTAATGGTTGGTATTTAATGGTTCACTGTACACAGGTCAAATTATGAAATGCACGTTAGTGGGTCATTAGTTGGGAATCAAAAAACAATAAAAACATATTAACATAAATGTATCAATTCATAATTTTGAGATTCATAACAACAAACATCACCGATGGTGACACATTCTATTAGTTTACAAACTGGTGAGTGGCTGTACCGTAGCATAGGTCGAAATAGTTTTAATTTCTTCAGCCAGCGTGCCAACATCAGCCAGCGTGCCAACATCCAACACGTCATCCTGCTCTAACTATCTATTTCTTGTAGGAAGGTACTTGAAGTGCCCTTTTTGGGGAGGTCTTCTGTGTGCCGTTGGAAATCGCTTTGCGTGCCAAGTCTGGACATTATTATATATTCTGTTATCTTCGACCCTTCCTCCTCCTTATGCTATAGAAAAGTCAAGTTAGTTAGAATGAATTCTCTGCCACCTGTCTTTACTTCACTTCGTTTTTTTAAAACATGTTTTCAACCTACCGGTACTTGTATTCTGCGCTCATTTTTCTCTCTTTAAATATATTTATTCATCTTTCCATCCATCCACCTGTCCATCTTTCCACTTATTCAATTATCCATCTAACTACCTGAACCAGCTTACCACCGATACGTCTATCCGTCTTCACATCTATGCATTTATCTACCAATCCACCTACCCATCTATCCACCTCTAAACCTATTCACCTACCCATCTATCCACATCAAAACCTATTCACCTACCCATCTATCCACATATAGACCTATCCACCTGTCTTATCTCATTTCACTAGCAGTTTCCACTACGCAATTTCGGACAAAATCATATTTTCGATCCTGCTTTTTATGTATTTTTAGTTTTAAACTAAAACTGATGACGTCATTATCATCATCACAACTCAAATCCGATATTATATTCTCTACACCAAATAACTATTCACTTCGAAATTTAAAAACATAAAAAAAAGATCATTTCCCTAAAGCGGTCACTTCTGCGAATCTTTCCAGGAAATGATCATAAATCTTAACGAGTGGAAAAGTACACGCACCTGTTAGATTTATTGGTAGGACTTAGCACCTAAAAAAAAAAAAAAGACAAAAAAAGCAAGAGAGAATTGCCAACTACAAATGCTTCCAAACAACCCAACATTGTGTGAATTTTTCGCTAATATAATACAATGGTTAAATTTGGATTAAAAGAAGCACAGAAATGTGTTTCTCCCTTAATTAATAAATAAAAAGAATCTAGATATATGTTTTAAATTTGAAATAGACCAACGTGGGCTATGTTGATGACCATTGAGCTTTCGTTCTTTAGTCCACGTGTTACAATAAAGATGAAAGTGTTCTTTTATTACTTAAAACCCTTAATGGGGTGTTCATTGAACGATACTAGATGAAAGAGAAAACAAACGTAAACACGGTAAACACTAAAAGAGTTTATTATAAACAAATGTTTAATACCTTCTAACTATATTATGATAAAGTGAATAGTAGGCCTATGTGTGGTAGTCTAATTTTTTATAATCCCTATCTCTCTCTATATATATAAATTAAACTCTGTGAGTGGTATCCGATCCCCCATTGGTTAACTGGAAGACACGTGACTATATTGTCTCATATTTTACTTTTGCGATCTCGCTTTCTTCATGTGTCCTTCATAGTTGAGTGGTTAGCGTATCCGGCTGCAATGCGAGCGACCTGGGTTCGATTAATATTACTTTTTTTTAATCTTATCTTATACATCTTATCTTATACATTACAGACGCTCCTTCTATAGAGAATATTATTGCGTCCTACGCTCATCCGTGGTCCGAGTCTAGTCTTGCATTTTTATTAGTGTTTTAAATGATGTTAAGTTACTGGTTTTCCTGGCTTGTTCAGGCAACCCATTCCATGCCCGAATGCCACTCGGGAAGAAAGAGTACTTATATGCATTTGTTCTCGCATAGGGGATAAGGAAAGTGTTTTTGTCTTTATGTTTATCTGAGCTTTGCAACAGGTTGTTATTGGGTTGTATTTCTAAATTAGAGTTTAATGCCTTATGTATTATTACTACCTTACTCTTTGCCTTTCTGCCATCTAGTGTGTCTAGGTTTAGTGATTTAACTATTGGTGTTACTCTTGTCAATTGGGAATATGCACTAGTTATGAACCTTGCAGCTCTTTTTTGAATTTGTGCTAATTGTTTTTAAAAGATTAAAAAGAATTTTAGAACTTAAATCTTTCTTAAAATGTTTCCAGTAAGTAAAATCTAATCATTATATTTTAGACGCATGCGGGAGACGGGTGTTTGGTTTTCATCCACAGGGATAGTCCTTACTTAAAAATAAAAACATGCTTTTTTTAAAAAACTCGATTGCCGATTGTACGATATTTATTTTAAATTACTTTCCTCAATGTTTTCAGCAAATGAATAATAATTTTTGATCATTTTAGGCATTCACTTAATTGCTTTTATTTTTATTATACCTGTATTTGTTTTTTTAACAAATAAAAACTGCGTTCATTGATGTATCATTAACAAAACATACAAATACACATAATATTATTCTGCCACACACAAACATTATATATATATATGCACATAATATGCCAGCGTACATCCAATGAGAGAGTGTGGGGGTGGGAGGGGGAGGGTTTGGCCTACACTTGATACCCTGGATGGGAAGGAAAAGGGGTTTGAGGTTTGTGGGGGGGGGGGGCGGTCAGGGGGAGGGGAGGGACTTGATTAAACTCGTCGCTGGGCTCAATGGATGAAATAAAAAAGGAGGGAGTGTGTGTAAAAAAAGGAAGGGGGGGGGGGAGGCTTTGAGGGGACGTCAACAATACTATATTTAGAAACGACTTTACCGTGTGTGACACGAGTGTGAGCCCTAAAAATTTTTCTCCCTCACGCAGTTTCTGTTTCGATGCACAGGGAGAGCTGAGATTTTAAAAAATAAAAATTTAATAACACACTAGATGTCCTTGACATTATTAGACTAAGCCTTTTAAAGTAAAGGATGCATTATCACAAACCAATAATAAATAATAATAATAATAACGAAAAGTGTTTTAAAGTATAAAAACCCATGCCTTCGGACCGGATTGATCCAAGTCGTATCGACGGGGAAAAAAACGTGAAAAACCACGTAGAAACCTGGAAAACACGCTTTTCCCCCGTCGATACTACGTGGTGTGCCCGCTGGATGACCAGCACAATCCACTGCCGCCTTTACTAGTTGTCAGGTACCCATCAGAGCTGGGGTAGACTCGGGGACACCCTCCAGACCAGGATTCGAACCTTCGGCACGCCAGCCCAACACGCTTCCTGCTAGGGCCACCCTTATTTTTAAAACAGAACATAAAATATTTTTCAAGCAAATGTCTCCAGTAATTGTTTCTTTAAATTTGCGCCCTGGTGCCAATGTTATGACAACAAGAAAACGGCGCAAACTGGCATGATTCGGTCATGTGATGTGGTATAATAACCTGCCAGAAAACAATCCTCCAAGACACTGTGGAAGGTGGACGTCGGAGAGGCCTTCAGCGGAAATGCTGGTCCGACAATATCAAAGGTTGGACAGGGCTGTAATGTTGACAACCGCTCAGGATTAGCAAAAGTGGAGAAAGTCCCCCCCCCCCCCCCCACGCAACTACCACAACGGTCAAGGGATTGAAGACGATGACCAATATTAATTGTAGAACAAACGCTAGGGCAGTATGTCACAATGGGAAAGAACTCGCCCACCTCAGAGACTTATGTTTTTAAACCCTAATCTTAAAACCCTTTTACTTCTTCCACCCCCGCAACCCACGCATGCAACCCTTCCTCGTTTCTTATTGGAATAGTGTGTGTTTTTTTTTAAATACTGGCACGCCTCATTAATTTTATACCGTGGGCGTTTGCCGGGGTTCATGATCCGCCCCCCCCCCCTTAGAAATATAAAATAAATTCGAAACTAAGTAAGTAAGTTTGTTATTCCCATCCCTAATTGCTTACTTATCTTATCTTATCTTATATATTATATACGCTCATTCTATAAAGAAGATTTTTGCGTCCTACGCCCATCCGTGGTCCGAGTCTAGTCTTGCATCTTTATTAATGTTTTAAATGCTGCTAAGTTACTGATTTTCCTGGTTTGTTCGGGCAACCCATTCCTTGCCCGAATGCCACTCGGGAAGAAAGATACTTATATTATGTATTTGTTCTCGCATAAGGGATAAGGAAAGTGTTTTCGTCTTTATGTTTTTTCTGATTATTGCAACAGGTTGTTATTGGGTCCAGTAGCGTAGCCAGGTTTTGACGCTAGGGGTAGCGAAATTTTAGGAAAAAGGACCCACTTTTAGCAATTTTTCCAGATTAATAGAAAAACTAAGAATTTGTACGTAGGCCTATCAAGTGTTATAATAATACCCTGTGCGTCAGGATACACACACTGTATAGGCTAATAGTGTAGTTTTTATTTAACCATTCACTATTCTTTTTCTAGCAGCTGGGATGGAAATGTCTGCTAAATTGATAGCATCTACTGCTCATTTTCGGGATGAACATCTAGTATCGAAAAGTATTTATAAAATCAACGCGAACGCTCTTTATCAGGAGTCGGCCACCTAAAGCACGCGTGCCAGACTTGGCAGAACGCAGAACGATTTTCAGTGGCACGCAAAAGACCTTCAAGAATATTGTTTAATGCAAGTGAAAACAACGTATGTCAGCATAATTAGTGGCTGCTGCATGGCGAACTACATGGTAATCACACTGGACGTCGTTTGTTTCAGTTCAGGAATGTTTGTATGCAAATTTCCCAAATTATATAAATATTATATGACTAAAGAATGTATATGTACATTTTTTAAAGTTAAAATAACTACCCAGTTTGTATGATTATTTTGCATCTCTTCCTAATAATTGTAGTAGCTTCCGTCCCGTCGTTTCTTCGGTTAAAAGAATGTGTTAGAGTAAATCTCAGTTATTCTTAGATAAGATAAGATAAGATAAGATTTCTTTATTGATCCAAACAAATGGAAATTTGTCTTGATTACAGATGTTTTGTCCTTCAGCATATTTTAAACAAAATAAAATAATTATTTTTAATTTATATACAAGCACAGAAATATACTTATAAAAATAGACAATCGCACACACAATCACACAATTATCATGCAAGAAAAAGTTCATTAGTAGTCAGCTATTGTTGACTGAAATCCTGACGATAGGCCTATATTTCTTGTTGCGTATGGTAGATAGTTTGGCCGGAGGCTGACGCTCAATAATTCTTCGTCTGGTGTGCATATTCTTCTTTTGTTGTAATGTAGTTGGTATTGCCATATTGTTTGTTTATATAGCCAGCCATCCAACTTTACTTGCCACTGTTGACGGGTCTGTCTGAGCAAAGCAGATAAAATGTCCACAGACGTATTCCTCTACGGCCACTTTTAATTCGCCCTGATAGTGTAAAGACATGTTTATTTGTTGTCATTTTGATCCAAGATGGCGGTTCGTTCAATAGTATGGACACTAATGGTGTAAAATAGATCAAACATGAAATACTTTATATGTATTACTAGAATTATTTCTTGACAACTAAATTCAAATGTAGATAACTATGTGTAAGTTAAGTAATGAAATTGTGTTAGCTGTTAATGGATTTTTTTTTATATAGTTATAATATAGTTAATCAGTTTGACTTTCACACAGTTGACACGCTGAATGATTCAAAATGATTGTAATAAATTAAATTGTTGAAATGCAATTTAAAGAAAAAAAATAGAAACAGCATAATTGTGCTTCGTGGCTTGTTAAAATTATTATTTAAATTTCTTTTTTCCATAAAGGCCCTTTTTTTTCGCAAATGGTCGTAGGGGGAGCGGAGGGGATTGCAGCCCCCCCCCCCCTGCCCTCTCCCTGGCTACGCTACTGATTGGGTTGCATTCCTAAATTAGAGTGTAATGCATTATGTATTATTACTATTTTACTCTTTGCCCTTCTGTCCTCTAGTGTTTCTAGCTTTAATGATTTGACTAATTATGTCACTCTTGTCAGTTGGGATTTTGTTAGTTACTTGCTGAGTGCCTTTGGTTCCTTGTTGAAGACCCCCACAAGAAGCTATCCAGCGCACTCGATTTCTGAGCAGACTTCTTTTTAGTTCATCCCACGAAAGGTTGCAGCTCTTCATTTCCCTCTTCGAAGGAGCGTCGTAGGGCGACCAACCAACCCGTCCCTCTCCCTGGCGGGGTTCCATTGCTGAGCCCGTCGGTTGCTGTCCTGTGTTGTTTTTTTTTTTTTCTTCGTAAGGTGTGCACAATCCGCCGCCACTTTCGCCTGGCGATCTGCTGTTCAAGGGACCCCAAGCTTTGGGATTTGCTTAACTTTTTTTTTCTTAGACCGAATCGCCCGAAGTTGCCCCATGATTTTTTAGCTTAAGGGCTACGTGGGGAGGGGGGGGGGGGCTGGAGGGGGGCGCTCAACAAAATTGTATTGTTTTTGTATAAGATTAATAGGCTTGCGTGCACCAATCTAATAGATTTCATACACTTTTATTATTACAGGTTAACTATCTATCTATATCCTTATTGTCTCATATTATACTCTTGTTTTTTGCGATTTTACTTCGGACATGTGTCTTCGTTAGCTAAGTGGATAACGTATCGGACTGCCATGCGGGCGACCTAGTTAGTTTATACCTTTTTTTCTACAATTTTTTTTAATTTCCATTAATATTACTTTAAAAAAAAGATTGTAAATTTACGAGCAGCACCGGGAAATTTAGATTTTTGTTCAATAAAAATACTTGCCTATTTTTTTTACCCTATTACAATATTTATTTTAAATTACTTTCCTAAAAGTCTTCAGTAAAAAAAAAATATTTTTTAAAATTATTAGATTTATAGCTTTTTGTTCATTGTAGTTCACAAAACTTTTATCTGTAGCTTAAACTGGCCTGTTTTATTTTCTCGGCTAACGCCGGGCAATTTAGCTTGCAGGGAAAAAAACTTCTAATTGATACAACTTTTGAAGAAAATATAAAATTCCAAAAAAATAATAAATAATTATATAGTTATATATTTATTTAAAAAAAAAAAATAATAAAAAAATGCTATATATTTAAAACAATGACTTTTAGAGCTCCTTAGAAATGGTTATCGCCCTTACTTTTCTGAAGGCCATTATTAAAAACAATCTTGTCTTTTTCTTTTTTTAAAAAAAAAAAAACAACATCACAGAAACGAGTTTAAAGTTTCGCCCTTTCCAAACGAAAACACAAAAAAAAACAAAAAAAGATACAAACATTAATGAGTCATTGGAAAAATTTTGGGAATGCCTATAGAATTTGAATAATAGCTAGTTCGAAGGAAATAGTGATGTTGAAATAGGTTAATTACAGGCTCTCATAATGCAACCCTCCAAACAATGGTCATTATTATACGCTGTTACTCCAAGTACTCCACCCGACCGAGCATATTCTAGAAAAAAAAAAAGGGGGGGGGGGGTTGAGAGGTTGATGCAGTTATCTTCTGGGTAGATCGCTGGGGAGGAAAAAGTACGACGCCCAGCGGCGCATTCAATTGGCTATATCCCCCACCCTCTTTTTTTTTTGGTGTGTGTCTCTCTCCAAGGGCGTTTGTTGTTGCGGTTGAGATGAGGGGGGGGGGGAAGAATCGGCGTCGTCGAATGTTACGCTTAATTCTTGGTGTGTGAGTAGTAAATAAAGTACCATTCGAACCAAACTGACTAGTGGGGTCGGTGAAGCAGCGTTCACCAGGTTCTGTGGCCGCAATACTAGGGGGATTGTGTTGCCAGCACAGTGCCCAGTCGTATTTCTCTTGCTCTCGCTCTCTCCTCTCTCTCTCTCTTTCTCTCTCTTTCTCTCTTTCTTTCTCTCTCTTTCTCTATCTCTTTCTCTCTCTCTTTCTCTCTCTGTCTTTCTTTATCTCTCTTTCGCTCTCCTTCTCTCGTTCTCTCTCTTTCTCTCTCTTTCTCTCTCTTTCTCTCCTCACCTCTATCTCTCTTTCTCTCTCTCCCCTATCTCTTCTCTCTCTTCTCTCTCTCCTCTCTCTTCAATTTCTCTCTCTCTCCTTTTATCTCTTCTCTCTATCTCTCACTATTTCTCTCTTTCAGATTTCCTTAGAAAACTGTAAATCCTATGTTTATATTTACAAAATGTCAAACGCTAACAGAGAAGTAATTGTGAAGGTCATGAAGATAAAATCAACGTTAGTTGGCCACATAATAAGAAAGGAAAACATCATTATAACTGGAAAGCTGGAGGGAAAGAGATGCAGAGGAAGACAGAGAAGGAAGACATTTGATGATCTAACGAAATGGCATGGCAATGCAAAAACAACAGAAATGCTAGAGTTTGCCAGAAGGAAAGATACGTGGAAAGACACGATCGCCTACGCCACCCGGCCCGACACCTTATGATGATGATGAATAATTAAATCTTGTAATGAGTACCATAGTGTTGGATTTATATAGAGAAATAATAATTAGTCAGTAATATTTGTTATATTACAAAACACAACTTGTTTGGCATCACTATTGAATCAAATGTGGAAACGTGTTTTAATTAAAGGGAGATAATTAACCCGTTTTCTTTTCCCTAATATTTGTAATAATTTTCATTTTTTTAAATAATGGAATAAAATATTTACAATTTAAAACTTTGGAACGATCAAACTGTAAAAAGTATTTGAAAATTATATACATATTATATAACCAAAGAATAAATATGTTGTATCTTTTAAAACATTACATAAACTACCCAGTTTTTATGATTGCTACATACCTATTCCATGAGACTACGATTATATAACTCGTGTAGACATGTTTAAAGGTGGCCCGAAAAATATTAAAGGACATCTCAGTTAAACTGAGATCAAATATAATTAATAAAGCAGGATTTAGGTATAAATCTTCATTATGAATGTTTAGACAAATATTACCATAAATGTAAAAATTTTACAATACAATATTGTATTTGAAAAAAGTAAAGCACAAAAGTCGACGGCCACATTTTGGAGGAAATTGAAACATTCAAATACCCAGGGTGAACCCTATAACTAGAGATAAAGGAAATACAAATTTGGTTTAGAGTAGCCTCCTCCATCATTGTCAAACTGGAAAATATGGAAGAGCAATATCAACTTCCCAGTGAAAACCAAATATACTCATCGCTGGTACTTTCCGTATTTTTATATGGCTGCGAAAGTTGTTTGTTGATTGCAGAGGCTGAGGGAATAATTCGGGCTTTTGAGAACAAATGCTACAGAAAGTTATTAGGAATACGCTATCAAGAAAGAAAAAAAAATGTTTGGCACCAGGTCCATAATCTGGCATAGAAACCGGAGGCACCCCTTTCAACTGTAAAACTACGAAAGTTCAGATGGTTTGGTCATACGGTAAGGCAAAACCACAGAATAGGTATGGAATTCATATATTTATTCTGTGGGCAAAACCATCCTACAAGGAACAGTGGAAGGAGCACGCAGAAGAGATCGCCAGATAACCCGAAAGAGTGGACCGAACTACCTCTTGATACGCTTCTGTAAAACGGCTTCTGACCGGGACGAATGGAGAAATCTTGTTACGCGCATGGTTGTGTAGCACCCCCACGGGTCCGACGATGATGAATTTGATAAAAATGAAAATAAAAAGGATGATAATCACAAACACACTTATAAAACGCATTAACGATTTTCTCTATAAATAAAATCTATAAATAAAATCTATAAATCAAATCTATAAATCAAATCTTCTTTGCTTTAGGCATTGTTCTTAGAACGGAGTTAAATTAATCGTCCCATAAAAAAAGTTATACAAAAGTATAATAGAACTAGTTGACTTTTAGACTATTGGCACGCAGAATGATTTAGAAATCCTAAATTGGCACAGAATTAGCAAAAGGTTGCCGACCCCTGTATTACACAGACATATAGATTGATAGATAGACAAGTAGATAGATAGACTATTGATTGTCTATAGATAGACAAGTAGATAGATAGACTATTGATTGTCTATAGATAGACAAGTCGTGGAACCTAAATAATAAAATACAGTTATGTAGTAGGTTTAAAGACTTGGAGAAACCTGGCCCGTACACCGTAGGGCGACATCTGTACACATCTTGTCAGGAAGCCCGCGGACTTTTTAAACATTAAGACATTCAATATGGAAACCCTTGAAATTGTGTGTTTTCTTGTTATCTTTAAACCTCAATGGATTATTTGTTGTGCGTGTGTGTGTGCGTGTGTGTGTGGGTGTGTGACTTGCATGGGTGAGGGGTGGGGAGGGGGGGGTTTAGGAAACAGTATTTATGAGTAGCACGTAGTTGAGAATGAAAGGGGTGGGGTTCGAATAGGTGTAAGTTATAAGGCAAATTTGCGCCCTGCCCCCCCCTCTCTTCCCCCCCCCCCCACCCCAAATATCCGCCCTACCATCTATATTTGCTTTTGTCTTTAGGGCGCCGTTTCTCCATCGGCCCCCTCCCACACGAAAAAATGAGGTTGAAGCCAATCTAGGGCGAACTAGATGTTTGTCTCGCCGACCGCGCGAGGTGTGTGTGTGTGCGTGCGTATGTGTGGGGGGGGTCTCATTCCAACAAACGTTATGGCGCTGTTTACATATGAAGTTGGAAGAGGGAGGGCGGGGGTGGACAGGAGGGAGGGAGGGGAGAGGTTTAACGGTAAGTATGATGGCTTCAATAAAAACTGTAGATGGTTGTCATAGCAACAGCTTATCACACAAAGACGTTTTGATTTGAAAGAGAGGAGAAAAAAATTAAAAGAAGAAGAAAAAGGGTTTTCATAATACTGGGGCGTCTGTCCCCTCCCTCCCCCCACCCTTTGTCCACCCTGACCTTCCATTCAGAAAATTGTACTTGACATAGAGCAGTGGTTCTCAATGATTAATCGACTCATGTCGCACTGTACATACACTTTGCCAAACTCTGTATGTATCCGTGTATGTATATATACGTAGGCTATATACTTAACCCTTCCCGTACCGACCTACTACTATCTATGCTGCCTTCAGTTCCGCTATATACGCGCCCGGGACTGTAAGGGTTAAATCACTACATAATAGAAACACTAGAGAAGGAGTCGGCAACCTTTTGCTAATAGTGTGCCAAAGTGGGATTTTTAATTCATTCAGCGCGCCGTCAGCTTAAAAGTACTCAGTTTTTTGTTAGACCTTTGTTAGACCTTTTTTTTTGGAGGAGGGAGGGGTGTCTACCGCGTGCCATTAAAAAAAATCGCTCTGCGTGTCAAGTCTGGCGCACGTGCCGTACCTTGCTGACCCTGCACTAGTGGACAGAAGGGCAAGGAATGGGTTGCCTGAACATTTTAGACCCCTAAAAACATGCAAAAATAGATTCAGACAATGGCTGAGCGAGATACGCATTAATCGTCTCGATGGAAGGAGCGTCTGTTATGTATCAGATATATATGTATGTAGGCCTAGAGACCAACCGAAACGAAATTTTTGGTTTCGGCCGAAAACGAAACCATACCGAAAATTATAAATTGACTTTCGGCCGAAACCGAAGCTGTTACCGAGAATTTTACTACGCATTCGGCCGAAACCGAAACCGTAACCGAAAAATAGAAATAGCCAAACAAAAGATTTTTAAAGAATGCTGATGCTAAAAGACTTCACATTTTAGGTGTAATATTAAATAGTATATGGGTACTCTATCTAAGTAAACAATAGAACTAGGGCTGTCAATATCAGTTTTTTGTCTCCGAATCGTTTTCGTTTTGAAGTCCAAGCATCGGGCAAAGCTACGTCTATCGGTCTCTTTGTTTGTTGGAGCGCTCTTTGTACTTTGTCTGTTGGAGCGTTCTTTGTACTTTGTATGTATGAGCGTTCTTTGTACTTTGTATGTATGAGCGTTCTTTGTACTTTGTCTGTTGGAGCGTTCTTTGTACTTTGTATGTTGGAGCGTTCTTTGTACTTTGTCTGTTGGAGCGTTCTTTGTACTTTGTATGTTGGAGCGCTCTTTGTACTTTGTCTGTTGGAGCGCTCTTTGTACTTTGTCTGTTGGAGCGCTCTTTGTACTTTGTCTGTTGGAGCGTTCTTTGTACTTTGTATGTTGGAGCGTTCATGTTCAACAGTTGTAACTTAATATCTGCCTTTGTTGTTGTCTGTGCTTTGTATTGCAAGCAATATTCCGGATTTAAAAACAACAAACTACAATAGTCACCTTTGACCAATTAGTGTTTGCAAGAATTATTTCGTACGAATCAA
Source organism: Anisus vortex (assembly GCA_949126835.1). Taxonomy (NCBI): domain Eukaryota; kingdom Metazoa; phylum Mollusca; class Gastropoda; family Planorbidae; genus Anisus; species Anisus vortex. The sequence goes on from OX421499.1 coordinate 4,600,085, forward strand.
ACTTGGTTTTTAAATCCGTCTCCGAGAAAGAAAAATCGTGGGGGCACCATATTGAAATGATTTCCTCCCTAATTCCGACAAAACCGAAAATCGGAATCTGTTTTTCGATTAACATCACTACATAGAAAATGTAAGCCTAATATACAGTTGTATATACGTGTATTATGTATAATGTTATTCAAAATTATCAATAAGAAGAGTAATAGAAGCAGCACTATATCGTTGCAGTCTAAACATTGAAAGTTAAAATAGATATTCGGCAGTTGACCGAAAGTCAATGTCACTTTCGGCCGAATCCGTAAGCAAACCTTAAGCTTTTTTATTTCGGCCGAAACGGAAACTACACCGAAAAAGGCCATTTGCCTTTTTTTTGGCGCCGAAACCGAAACCACAGCCGAATCTCGGTCGGTCTCTGTATGTATGTCATGAACGAACCAGTAACTTAACATCATTAAAAACACTAATAGAAATGCAGGACTAGGCTCAAACCACGGATGAGCGTAGGACGCAATAATCTTCTTTATAGAAGGAGCGTCTGAAATGTATAAGCAAAGCTAAGTATGTTTCCGATGACCCGACCTAAGTCATCTTCATTGATCTTTTCTGGTCTTTTAATTATATTTTTTACTTATCTCATCTTCTCTTATCTCTTCTTATCTTTAGTTATCTTCTTTAATTGTTTCTTATCTTTTCTCTTTTTTTTTTTTATCATGCTCCATTTTTTCTTTTTTTTATCTTTAACAAAAAAATTTTTTTTTGGCAGAATCGTAGCCTACAACTTCTTATCGATTTATATATTTTCCCTTTCCCCAAATCTTGCCTTATCTTATCTTTTCTTATCTTCTCTTATAACGTCTGTAACTGGTAAGAAGAGAAATTCATTCTAGGGCTAACAAGGCTTTAATAGAAAAAAAAAAAAAAAAAAAATTTCAAAACGACCAAGCGGTACACAATGGTATACGAATTTAAAAGACAATAATTGTTCACAATAAATTGAAGCTTGAAGATTCAAATTACCGTAAAAATAGAATTGTGTGTGAAATAGGGCCTACTACATGTGTTAAAAATGTGTGTTGTTGGGAATATGTATAAAGCAACAATAGACTTTTCATGAACGTGTCGTCATGTATTGACCAGGGGGGGGGGGATAACTCCACCGTTAAAATATTCACCATCATGTCAGCGCCCCAACGGTCCTCAAGTGCTGAAATCCAATTTTATAGCCTCGACCGATTAGCAGCAGATGAAGAGGGCGGCAAGGATGTAGGTGGGGGGGGGGGGGAAATGAAGCAGGAGGTGGAAGGGGAGGGGGGAGGTAGGCTAATATCAGTTGACTTTTCGGATTTTAACCTGGATGTGAAGTCTCCCTTTGACACGCCTCCCCCCCCCCCTCTCCATCGACCATTGTCCCGTGTTTGCTCTTGTCAATTTTCCTCTAAGTGTTTGTTTGTAAGTGTGTGTGTGTGTGGACTCACGGGAAGGGGGGGGGGAAGGGGGACATGAAATGGAAAGCAGTTAAACATCCTTCAGTGGACAATGTCCCTCCCCGGACTCGTGTTTGGGCGGACTAATTTAAAGAGCCACAAAAGCGCCCGCGCTACAATTTGCCCCTCCTCCCCCCTCCCCTTTACAACATCACACTTTTAACCCCCAACGGTAATCAGCTCTAATAATAGTTTTGAGCACCCTCCTCCCCCCCCCCGCCCACACACATACACTATTCTTTTCTTGAGGCTGTCAGTACATTGTGTTGATATTGAAAAATCTCAGCGGCGTGTCCGTCAAAAAAGGTTTGACGCCGCGAATGTATTCATTTGTGGACAGCTCCTATGACTAATATTATGGACAGGGGGTGTCAAATGCTTTTTGAATAGACTTGCTTTGCTGACGCGCCCATACAACGCCACAGTTTAATAACTTGAAACCTGACGCCCACCCCCTCCTCACTCACGCCCCCGTCAGCCTATGTTATCGCTCACGCAATTAGTACACAATATATATTAGCGTTCCACTTTTTCTTGTCACGCTAAGCCGCCTCCCTCCCCCTCATCCTTACTTTTTAAGCGTTCATTTCGTGTCACGTGTCAAATTACCAAAATCCCCCCCCCCCGCCACCCACTCCCCAATTTTTAGATCAGTACTGTAGGGCTCCACGTTGTTATTTTGTACATCCACTTTCGTAAAGTATCCCGTCGGACCAAACTGATCATAGGGCCGGTGATGCAGCGTTCACCAGTTTATGTGGCCACATACGAGGGAATGTGAGGCCTGCCGAATACCCAGCCGACGCCTTTACTTTACCCCCAACTAGTGTCAGGTGCGCCCACCAGAGCTGGGTAGACTCTGGGGCACCCAGGATTCGAACCCAGAACTGTAGGATTCGCCAGTGGAACCGCTCTGCCGCTCGACCACCGCGCCCCATTACTACATCACAATGTGTCATCACTGGCCCGAGAAGCTTCGCCTAAAAAAACGGATAAAATTGAACTATGACCCCTTTGACTCAACCCCCACCTATCCTCTTCCTCCACGCCCCCGCCCCACCCTTTCTCCATCGTATACTGGATCACAATATATTGTGTAGGCTGATACTGATACACAAAATAAGCAAAAGAATGATCAACACCGATGGATGCCAGAAGTGCAAACATCCTAATGAACAACAACAACTAGAATAAGTCAATAATTTCAAATATCTAGGAGAGCTGGGGCTCCTGTCTCTCTCTCTCTCTCTCTCTCTCTCTCTCTCTCTCTCTCTCTCTCTCTCTATCTCTCTTTGGTGGGGTCTCTGGCTGACACATAGTTGTGGGACCTTTTTACTTAAGAAGAAAAAATAAAACGACTTTTATTTGTAAAACATGACTATTTCACCCACCTGTACATGTTACCCAGGTAGTCCTAAAACACCTGTATACCGCTCGTTTCATCTCATACAAAACGTTAGGTATGAATTGCAAGAAATTTTAATATGCCACCGGCTCAGACACACACAAACACATAATAACACACACATATACATTTCCTCGCCCCTGCCAAACCAGGATTGTATTCAATACTGGAAAGCTCGAACACACAAATTGTTCCCATCATTCTTTAACTTACATCTTTTAACTTCTTAACGGGCACATAGCTTAAGTTTAACTTCTAGAATTCTAGAGGGTACATAACTTAAGCTTAACATCTTGACGGGTAGATAACTTAAGTTTAACTTCTTGGCGGGTAGGCCTACATAACTTGCGTTTCACTTCTTGATGGATACATAACTTAAGTTTAACTTCTTGAATTGTTCATAACTTAAGTTTAACTTCTTGGCGGGTAGCCTACATAACTTTCGCTTAACTTCTTGGCAGGTACACAACTTAAGTTTAACTTCTTGAATTGTTCATAATCTAAGTTTAACTTCTTGTCGAGTAGGCCTACATAACTTAAGTTTAACTTCTCGCCGGGAACATAACTTTGGTGGTTAAAAGTAGAAAGTCATTGTACAAATGGCGACAGTGTAGTGGAGACATAATATGGAGACATAAAAGTAAGAAAATCTCTCTCCCTCCCCTCCCCACCCACTACTCTACCAGCAGCTGGTCGGCATGCTCGCATTCACACAGTTTGGGATAACGAAAGTCTGCCCCCCACCCTCCCTACCACCCCTCCTCACTTTTTCATCTTTCATGTATTATTATTATATATCAGAATTGCTGTAGAAAGCAAAAGGTGAAGATAAAGTTTGTGGAGTAGGGACGGGGGGGGGGGGGGGGGGGTCAGTAATATTGCCTCTGATTAGAATCGAGGAGAGTCAGGGAGTTGAGATTGAATCCCAGAGAAGCGAACACACAGACACACACACGTACACTACACTTAAGAGAAACCAACATCCGCATGAAAAGAGGGAGAGAGAGAGAGAGAGAGAGAGAGAGGGAATGAAAAAAAAAAGTTTATTTACTTTTCCCACATTATCGGGGCTCGAGCCGCTCCCCTCGTATTCTTCAGGCCCCCCTCCCTCCCTCCCTTCCCCCCCGCCACCTCTCTTGTACACCCTCATCCCTCCTCTTGGGCCACAACATCCTCTCTTTCTTTCTTTTTCTTTTATGATTATTATACACTCACTTGACTCCCAGCCCATAATAATTCATCACTACCCGCCGCCCCGATCCTTTCGCCCGTTCTCTTTAACCCACGCCCCCCCCCCCCCGCCCCCGCCACTGACTCCATCTTTCTGTTTTCATTTTTTCAATGCACCGGTATTTGAATAGGTGATAACGGATGAGATATATATAATAAAAAATCCATATCCCTCCCCCCCCCCCTTACTCGACAACCGCCACCCTCTTGCAAACAGACTCTTAGTAGTGTAGTGAACTTAAGGCAGTTATCAATATGTACTTTTTTTTAAAACGGTCTCTCTTGCAATATTATAGAAGTCTATTGTTGTTTTTTCCTTTCGTTTCTTATTTTATATGGACAATTCATACACCCCCCCCCCTTCCCCTGTTCTTCACAGAACCACTTCCCCTTTACAAATAGCCTAGATATTGGTGGCTTTGAACCACTTCTCCTTTACAAATAGCCTAGATGTTGGTGGCTTATTTATTTTCTTCTTTCATCGATTTCTTCGAATATAAAGACATTTTAAACGGAGTATAATGATGGTGGATGGGGACACGGTGGTCGAGCTGGCAGCGCGTTAGACTGGCGATCCGAAGGTTCTGGGTTCGAATCCTGGTGCAGGCTAGGATTCCCCCCCCCTCCCACCCACCCCCGGGACTTGAGGGTGTCCCTGAGTCTACCCAGCTCTGATGATGGGTACCTGATATTAGTTGGAGGTAAAGTTAAGACGACTGGGCAATTGTGCTGGCCACAAATCACCTAAGTATGCCGTGGCCACAGAAACTGCTGAACTCTGCTTCACCAGGCCTTATGATTAGTTTGGTCCGAAGGGTACTTTACTTTTTACTTATAATGTTTGTGGTGAGTTGTGGGAAGGGGTAGGTTTGGTGAAATTGGAAACAAGGGAGTCATCCATATGTAACGCACGCCAATGTGTCGCTCATGAAACGAACACAAAAAGACGGAGCGATACAACTTAGAAAAAGGGACACCGCAGAAAAAACAACCCAGGATTACAACCCTAACCCTAACCCCTTCCCAGTTCGGGCTCAGATTGGTCTTGTTAGCCACCTTCGGACCCACTCCCACATGACGACGTTTCATAAAGGATGGTCCTCATCGATCTACGATGGACAAATAGCAAGTAACTACGTATACACTGCATATGTTCTCAACGGGGGCGTTATCGCCCCCCGGGAGGCGGCGAGAAGCTTTAGGGGGCGTGGATGTTCCCGGGGGCGATTGGGGGGCGGTGAAGGGCAAGCGAATGGTACAAACGTACCTGATATAATTTGAACACCTCAGCTATTTGAATCGATTCGTTTTTGGATGAAATGTGATGTAAACGCAAGTGCTGCTAAATATATGATATCCCCCAACAGTAGACCTACATATTATTATACCAATATTAGTAGTAATAAGAAATAGGAATTTCATGGACTTTTCGAAGAAGTAGGGGTCAGTATTAGACAAGTATGGTGTGCGGCCGCCTAATCCTGTGGTTAGTTTACCACACAGAATAGGTATATAACAGAATGCGCAATCCCTATATGCGCAGTCACTAAAAGTGAAGCTTAGCTTCCGCCATTTTCTTCTGATTCGAGGCAGCGATCACTAGAGACGCTACTATAGTAAAATGAGAAATGCTTTTTTATTACTGATATCTAGTCTTAGCAAGCTTAGGACTAACGCAAGGCTACTAATATTAAGTAATATGAGGTTACAAGTTACAGTTGTTTATCCTTTACGGGGTCAGGAAAGCCATGGGCCATGTAGTTTGACATGCTTATTTGTACCATAATCAATCTTTTCGCATCATTGTTGCAGTTTATTACACAACAGCCTTTGTACCTTTTGCCTGAAACATTAGCTTTGGGTGTTCGAAATTGTAGATTTAATGAAAAAGACAGTGTAAAAAAACATAAGTATATAGGGGACGTCCATTAATTACGTCAACAAAATAGGGGGGAGGGGGGTCTGAAAAAGTTTGACAATTGTTGACATGGGGGAGGGGGGGAGGTCAAGAAAAGTTGATGTCAACAATGTGACTTTTTATGAAATAAATAATACAAATATTTTACAAAATTCTACATTTGTCCTGTTCAACTTACATAAATAACATGTAAAACCATGGTTTTACGCCAATACAAATGTATAAATTATGGAAACTACAGTTGACATGTCCGTTTTGTGTTCACCTTGTTAGTTTATAGATCTAGGTTATGTATGGGAGGAAACTTGTTTGTCCTTATGCCTACAAAACATAAAATTCTACAAAAGCCGGACATTTTAAAGGTTTAGTTCTTTGCCTGTCGGACGGAGGACAAGAGTCTAAAAAGGAGGACCTGTCCTCGTTTTGCCGGACGTCTGGCAACCCTAGTTTAGCGAGACGTGGTGGCTGCAATAACAAAGAAACACCAAACACATCAACAAACTGTCTGCGGTGTACGTTCAGAAACCCCGTTATTTGCCGCTAAGTACATTTAAATTAGGCGCCAGAGACTGGCTGGGATTGAGAATAGAACTAAAAACAACAATAGGCCCTCTCTGAGACTATAAGTAATGTTTGCAAAGCATTGGATGAGGTGTATTGTGTGAATCTCCAACATGGTTATTTTATTATATTTCCTTCAGAAAATCGTGGCCCACCAAATGTAGCACGAAATACTCGCCTACCTTATTTCCCTTTTAACATCCCTAATTCTGATATATAGACTAATAGTCTGGCACGCGTGCCGTAGGTTGCCTGATTTAGGCTACATAGATCTATTTAGTAAATTTTACGTTTTCATTTCTAATTTTCTGGAGAAATTGTATGAGATAAGAATATATTAGAATCAGTATCAGTGGCGCCGCCAGTATTGCAAGGAGTGAATGGCAAATAGTGCAAGGTAGGAGAGGTAGGAAACAGGGAAGGCAAGTACTGTGTGTATAATGTGTGTGTTTGTGGACAATAATTCAGAAGGAATAATGAACATATGGTTGAAATAGAAGCAGAAAAATCTTTTGTAGAATCTTACTGATGAGAATGAGAACAGGAATAGAGAGAGTCCTACGTGAAGAACAAGCTGGTTTCAGAGCTGGAAGATCATGCAATGATCAAATTTTTGTCCTGCGTACCATAGTGGAACAGTCATTGGAATGGAACTCCTCTTTGTACATCAACTACATAGATTTTGAAAAGGCTTTCGATAGCATCCACCACCCAACACTTTGGACAATTCTGGAATCATATGGATTCCCAGGCAAAGTCATTAACATCCTGAAAGACATCTATACTGGAAACCAGTGCTGTGTACGCCATGAAAACCAACAGAGTGAATGGTTCCAGGTGAAAACAGGTGTCCGACAAGGATGTGTGATATCACCTGTTATCTTCTTAATAGTAATGGACTGGGTCATGAGGAGAGCTACTGCAGATAAACCTCGAGGCCTAGTATGGGGACTAACTTCCTATCTAGAAGACTGCGAATTTGCAGATGACATAGCTCTGCTCTCTCATTCTCAACCAGATATCCAGGAGAAGACAACAAGAGTAGAACAAATAGCCAAAAGTGTTGGCTTAAAGATCAACTCAGGGAAAACAAAAATCATGAAAGTTAAGACAAAGAGCTCTAAGAGGACAAGTGCCAATGGTGTGGAGGTGGAAGAGATTGAAAACTTCAAATACCTTGGCAGCTACATATCTGCTAATGGAAGCATAGACATGGAAATCTCCACCAGACTAGCTATGGCAGCTCAGGCCTTCAACAAACTGGGGAAAATATGGAAGTCATCCTCTCTGCAACTAAGAACAAAACTGAAACTATACAAGTCAAATGTACGCTCAGTCCTTCTCTATGCTGCAGAGACCTGGAAGACCAATACCAAAATTGAAGGCCGCCTTAGAGGGTTTGAAGGTAGATGTCTCCGATGTATACTAAGGATCAGCTGGGAGGACCACATCTCCAACATCGAAGTCCACCAAAGAACTGGAATAAGCTTCATTATCGATGAAATAATGAAAAGAAGATGGAGATGGCTGGGTCACATCCTCCGCATGGACAAAATGAGGCTCCCAAGCAGCGCATTGAAATGGACACCACCAGGAAAAAGACGAAGGGGAAGGCCAATGGGAACGTGGAGGAGGACAATGGACGAGGAAGCAAAGGCCACAAATAAAACATGGCACGAAATCCGATGGCTCGCCCAGGATAGGGAGGCCTGGCGGAACTTTGTTGCTGCCTTATGCTCCACGGGGAGCGATAAAGACTAAGAAGAAGAAGAAGCAGAAGGCTAATAGGGCGTTTGCAATCCCGTGACAAAAAGCACGTGATTTGTGTTTACTTTGAGTAATGGTGTACAACTAAATATGGCCGCTGTATTAATAAAGTTTCATATAGGCTCGAGCTTTTTTTAAATGATGTGTTGTGTTTTAAGTCTTATTAAGATTTAAACTGTATTATGTATGTTAAATAAAATAGGCTATTTTATTATTATCATAGACATAGATCATAGACGATGTGAGCCTATTAGTGACTTGACTAGATAGCCTATTCACCAACACAATCACTTGACATCGTAGCCTAGCCTACGAAACATTAAAAGTGTAGGCCTATAAAGTTAAATTGAAAGTGTAAATAGGTCTAGCCGGCCCTAGCCTAATCACATTAATCAATTAATCTACAGTACTACTATTTACCTCCTTATTTTTGAGTAGGATAGCCAATATTCAGATGTGAATTTTGCATGATAAAGAAGTACTTCACTTTCACCACGTTACGTTTGTACCTCAAGTGGCTTCTTTATTTACACAAATACGTCACTAAATTTACACAAAAAAATTAAGCTCCGCCCACTAAGAACGCTCTATTAATTAACAACTGGTGTATAATTTCCCCTAAACTATTTAACAATTAACATTGTACCAAAAGTTCAATTAGTGAAACGTAAAAAATTTATATAAGAAAAGATAAAATAGTTTTATGAAAAGAATAATAGTAAACAAAAAGAAAAGAAATATTGTTAAAATCTTCAGATTGGAAAAACAATGTGGAAGGGGCGAGTGAGGGGGGGGGGTAGGAGCCATGTTACACCCCCCTTTGTGGTTACGCCTCTGAGAGTTATAGTCAATTTGGAATCTTTTAAACAAGTTTTAAAATATATTACAATTAATTATGAAATATACCTTTCCGTTTCAAATCTATTTTAAACATAAAAGCAAGCGTCTAAAATTGTGTTACTTGTTTTGAGGAGGGGGGGGGGTAACAAATTGTTGACGTAATTATATAAGTTTGACAAGGGGGGGGGGGGGGGTAAAAAACGCCTACAAATTGTTGACGTAATTAATGGACGTCCCCATAGTGTGTAACCAAGACCGCTGCGTTTAAACAGTATGGCGTCGGTATTACTTCCGGAAACAGAAAAATATGCGATTGTGCATTCTGTTCTATATTTATTCTGTGGTTTACCAGACTGCCAACCGACACGTCGAGGGTATTGTCCATGCCGCCGACGATCCTTGTCACCCAAACATCTTCAAATATTAATGATAATTTGATATCTGAGATAACCAAAGAATTAATTTTATCTTTGTCTATATTTATCCGATTAACGTTAAGTGCAATGGTTATGTAGTAATCATACAAACTGAGTAGTTAACGTTATGTTTGAAAATATACATACATATACTTTTTTAGTCATAATAATTTTTTTTTTTAAATGCTTATTACAGTTGAATCATTTTTAAGTTATAAATTAAAATCCATTTTTGTTCATAAAAGAAAGAAAAAATTAATAAATATTAGCTTTAATTAAACGGGTCAATTATCTCCCTTTAATTAAAAAATGTTTCCACATTTGATTCAATAGTGATGCCAAACAATTTCTGTTTTGTAATACGTATAACAAATATTACTTACTAATTTTTATTTCTTTATATGACTTTTTAGTGTAAAAGAAATTCCTCCAGTTGCGATGGTATGGCGTATCGTAGATTGATGTTGTAGTTTTTGTTTTTAAAGTAGTCTGTTCCAGATGTATTGGCTGGCATTTGTGTGACAACATTTAGTTACCGTACTAAAAGTCTTGGTGGTTTTCTGTATCGCTAAATAGAATATTACAGCAGTTCACAAATAAGTAATGCATTCACTGATTTTTTTTAGATAGCTTTACATTGATACCTTAAATTAATTAATTATTATTATTATTAATATCTGTATTTCTTTTATTGTCTTGATATAATTTTTTATTGTTTGCCAATTTTATAATTTTCTAGTTATGTCTTTGACTATGCCTTTATTGTACTTATTGTACTTATTGTTTGTACTATGTTGGAAAATAAATATTGTTCATTGTTCATTGACGAGGACTACAAGCGATGGCTACTGCACACAGAGGTGCGTTGGTTAGCAGAAGATGACCGTTTAAATATAATGTATGAGACTCGGATTCGGTGCTCGAGTTTTTGAAAAGCAAATGCGATTCTTTGGTAGAAAATCAATCAGTTTCTCTAGGTCTGTGAGTTTTGGCAACAATTTTGTATTGCATTCTTATCAACTCCTTTTGTGGAAAGTGGATTTTATGCACACACCATTTTGTTGTCAAAAAAGAAAAACAAGACAAGCTGCAAAATAGTGAAGCGTGGAGACCTAAGTATTTTGCAACCAAAATTGTAACAAATATAGACAAACTACTAGCAACACACCAGGCAAACAATTCACATTAATAAATATTTTGTAAGCCTCTTGTTTATGTATTTTTTTTATCTATTAATTATTACAAAATGTGACCTTTTCAGTTTTATTTTAAAGATAATAAATAAGCACACAAATCAAGTCGGCGTAAAAAAAATAATTGCGGAAACTATATTGACCACTTAAGTTCCAGAGGGGTGGGGGTAGGGGGGTGGGCGCAAAAAAAAAGTTGGGTGGGGGTGGGGGGAGTGAGCTGAAAAAAATCTTAAAAGTAGGCGGTGAGCCGAAAAAGGTTGAGAACCTATGGTATACACTAATACAGGGATCGGCAACCTAAGGAACGTGTGCCAAACTTGGCACTCGGAGTGATTTTCAATGGCACGCGAGAGACCCCCTAGCGGTGCTTTTTATTGATAAAAAGCAACAATATTTTCCGGTTCTTAATGAGGAAAACTGACTGTTGAAGCCGATGTTTCTGAATGACATATCAGCACATTTTAGTGAGTTGAACTTGCATTTACAAGGACTACTGGAATGGATTTGCATTGAAACAGGATATATCTTGCGGTGAAATCAGCGTCAAAACATTTAACTACATGTACAGCTCTATATTAGGACAAATATTAAGATTGATAATTGGGCTTAAGTTAAGGGATATTGGTGATTTTAAAATGCAGCAAGTTGAATTTTAAACATTTAAAAAATGGGCGGAAAAATCTGGAGGAAGCTGTTTAGGAAAGTCACCTTCTATTCTCAACTGCTAGACATTCTAAGACATTCGCGACTTTACATTCAGCTTTTGGTTCAACTTACACATATGAACAGATTTTATAGTGCATGAAATCTGTTTTAAGCATAGAAAGAGGTCAGCTACACTTGACCGCTAATTAATTCATACAGACATTTAAAAGAGTTCGTATGTTCATCTTCCTTAATGAAACATAAATATACGTAATTCTAAAACTTATTTATTTGTATTATGAATTTAATAAATATAAGAAATGTATTTAATAGCAATATATTATTTTATTTCTGTATTCATTAATGTTTAAAATATAAACTCCTTGAATGGATAAACAATTAACGCAGAGAAGGTTTATTTGCAACTAGACTATGTAACGTAAATTATTTTAATCCTCTAATAACTAATTTTTTTAATGAATATCTTGATGTTAAAAAGAAATAATAATTAGTAATTACTATTTGTTATATTACAAAACATAACTTGTTTGGCATCACAATTTAATCAAATGCGGAAACTTTTTTTTTAATGTAAAGGGAGATAATTAGCCTATTTATTTGAGCTAATATTTCTAATATGTTTTTTTTTTCTTTTACAAAAGAATAAATGGCTAACAATTTTTAATTTTGAAGTGATCAATCTGTAAAAAGTTTTTTTTTAAAGTATATAGATCAAGTATATAGATCAAAATATTATAAGACTAAATGACGTAATGACTATATGAGCTGTAAAGGGAATCATCCCAGACGGTTGTGCGCAGGGCTAACAACCCGGCAATGGAAAAAAAAAAGCTTGTTACAGAAACCAAATGACTTATACTTATATTTTCAAACATAACATTAAATATCCAGTTTGTATGATTACAATGTGCCTATTCCGCTAAACGATAGTATAGCATTTGAAAACATCTAACAGTTTTTAATAACAAGAAATTCATCAGCTAGGCCACATCGTTCACATATAATTAATACTTAATGTTCAGATCTCTATTTTAATGCAGAAAAAAAAGGCTTATTTTATATCTTGTTACAAAAATCACACCTTACAATATAATCTATAAACCAATTTCTCCATCTTCAAAGCTTTTTCTACGATAGGCTAGCCTTTTTGTGTGAGCGTTTGTGTGTGTGTGTGTGTGTGTGCCCACCCTGCCCCCCACTGGCTTTCCCTTTCTCTAACTCTTGGTTATTTTCTATTCTCCTGCTGGTGGTCGCCCCTGTCCTTAAAAGTGGACGTGTGTGACAATACTCTTCAGCCAATCCACTGGATCTATCCCGCTACGAGTGATATATTATAGGGGTGTGGCGCTTGGGTGGTAGCCTAATGTTCAGGTGATACTGTGTATCCTGATAACATACTATTGTTTATTACGATTTTCATTTTAACACACATCGTAGTCTCCCCCCTCCTCCCCTCCTTCCCCCCATTAGTTTTCTATCTCTTTAATGAGATGTTGTTATACAGGATTCGCAAACTAGTTAACCCTTACCGTACCGACATACTTCTATCTATGCTGCCTTCAGTTCCGCTATATACGCGCCCGGGACTGTAAGGGTTAATGTTACATATTTCTCAAACACTGGTGTCCCTGACTCTACCCAGCTCTGATGGGTAACTGACATTAGTTGGGGGTTAAAGTTAAGGTGGCTGTGGCATTGTGCTGACCACTAAATACACAAACTATTGAAGACGCTTCATGTTGCACTAATTGGTGGGGACGCTTCGAGATACACAAACCTTTGGGGGACGGCGCTGCGGGTTTGTAAACGTGTTGGACATTACAGAGCCCACAAACGCGTAGGAGATATCTGTTTTCTTTAAAGGAAAAGAAAACTCCAATTATATTGTCATAAGTGCTAATCGATGACTGACGCAGCTCCAAGGTATTGAAAAGCTTGTCCACACAGGACCAGTTCAAATGTCTTCTTACGTTTGGCATTTACGTCACTAGATCTGGAATTTCTTATCCAACGTCTGCTTTAACTTCGTACGGATTGTGTGTAGGTGTATGTGTGTGTGTTTCGTTTATCGATGTCCATTGATCTCTTCTGGAATCTTAACGTCTTTTTTTTTCTTCTTTTTATTACTTCTGCTTATAAGTTCGTGATCACGGCTTACCTCAACTTTGACATTCCGTGATTTCGCCTTTTCAGTGCTTACAGTTTACCGTTGAATTCAATCATTAGTTTACAGGCCTGGGTTATTTCTTATTATATTCGTCGTACTTTCTCTTTCTCTCCCTCTCTTTCCTCCCTTCTCTCTGTATCTTGTTACTGTTCTCTCCTTTATGTTCCCCCTTCTCTTTCTAATTTCACCCGATTTCCCTCTTTGTTATAATTTGTATAGTTCTCTTTTTTCTTAAACCCTTTCTCTCTCCTTCTCTTTCGCTCTTTCTCTCTCTCTCTCTCTCTCTCTTTCTCTCTTTCTCTCTCTCTCTTTCTCTCTCTCTCTTTCTCTCTCTTTCTCACTCTCTCTTTCTCTCTTTCTCTCTCTCTCTCTTTCTCTCTCTCTCTATTTCTCTCTTTCTCTCTTTCTCTCTCTCTCTCTTTCTCTCTCTCTCTCCTATTTCTTACTCTCACTCTTTATATAATTTTCTGTCTTTCTCTCTTTCCCTCTAGCATTCTCTGCTATTTTAAACATGCGCAGCGCCCTCTAAAAAATTATTACGTCCGCTAGGCCCCCAAAAAAATTTCCTGCAGGGCAACATGAATCGGTCGGCGGCAGAGATAGAACCCACGACATGTCGGTTGACAGTCCGGTGAACTAACCACAGGACCAGCCGGCCTCACACTTTCTCCCATTCTCTCTCTCTATCTTTCTCTCATGTTATCTCCTTCTCAGAAAAAACAAACAAAAGAACAACAAAGAATAAGAACGATGTAGTTAAAATATATGTTGATTGTATTGAGACCTAAAGTTGCATAATGCATATTCGCAGGCTTGTGCCATGGAATGGGTTTAGAGTGATCAGTGATCTTTCCAGGAAAATTTTGATTCGTTGTGACCTAACTTTTGACACGATCTGCCAAGCGGTTACAACAAACAAACAAACAGACAGACATGCAAGCACAGCGTTCGAATATGGTATCTATTAAAAAACAAATCCTGATGATAGGCCCAGCCTGAAGGGATCTGCGTAAAGGCGTTTTAATAGCGAGACGCACCCCTCCCCCTTTTTCCCCTAGCCTCTCCCCTCCCACCTCTGCCTCTCTTATCCTTAGAGGGCCAGATATCTTACCCAAGTTCAATATGCAGGCCGATTGAATAAAGAAACGCTTTGACGTTGGATTCGCTGACGTAAAATCGATCTTTTCCTTATTTTTTCTTCGTTAATTTCCAATCGTTGTTCAATGGTTTATCTTCGAATCTAAAGTCATTGATGTGCTTTGAAATTAATGGGGATTTAATGCAGGGACATACCATTTTTTAAAAAATAATCGTATGTTTCTTATACTAATGTTGAACGGAGTTCTTGGAAGCCATTGTATGCTATCTGATTCCCCCATACCGACTGCTCACCCCCCCCCCCAACCCGTCCTAACAAGACAGGCTTGAACTCCCTCCCCCAAACACGTCTTGCCGCTGCCCGACTACTATTCTGAAATTGTGCAGTGGCATTGATAAACTTTTTGCGGGTGAAGGGAGGGAGGCAGGAAGATCATCATCTTCATCTATCCCATAACCCGAGTGATGGTCGTTAAGGCACAATTTTTTTGACTGTTGGACGATTGTATGTCATTCGTCTCGGTCCTGCGCCTCCCTCTGGGAATTCACAACCTAGGGATCGAATGACCATTTCGATGGGGTCACCTAAGACTGGCTACAACCATCGGAAAACACCAAGGCCTATTTTCGCCGGAAATGAGAATGTAGTACGTAAAAAGAAATGAATTTCACGTCTTAACCCTTCCCGTACCGACCTACTTCTATCTATACTGCCTTCAGTTCCGCTATATACGCGCCCGGGACTGTAGGGGTTAAGTATTCAACACAGGGCTCTATTCTGAAAAACATTAACAATTGTGATTAATCACAAAAGCTTTAATTTGTAACAATGGACATACATTCTACACATCAGATATTTACATTACGATTTATAACAGTAACAAATAACAAATTATAAGGTAGCGACAAAGATAAGTGTATGGTTAGGGGGTCGCCGCATTGTTAATTGAAGGGTCGCGGCATTGACAAGGTTGGGGAACCACTGTTCTAGATGGTCCAGGATGCAAACTTCGAGGTGATATTATGTTATCACAACAGCTCAAGCAAAATGAAGAAGAAAAAAAAGAAGAAAGTAAATGAAAGTGAAAACGAAAAAAAAACATCCTGAGAAAAGTATTTTTTTTTGTACCGCAGTTTTCACATCAATATGCAAATTGCTTGTATTTGTTTGTGTCTTGATGCATCCATCGCTTCAAAAATAAATTTAAAAAAAGTTTATACAATGTTTGAATGGGAATTTGACAGCTGCTTTTGAAACAGCGATAAATGACACGGGGTGTTTGTAGGGAAAGCGGAACCAGGAGTGTTGTTGTTGAGTGCGGAGGTGTGTAGGATGGGGGGGGGGAGGGGGTAGAGTCGATACTCTACTGACTGTACCTGGTTGTAACCAAGACACAAATTAGGTAGGGAGCGGGGGGGGGGGGAGGTATCTAACGTTGTGATATTTTCCCATCAATTCTTGAATTCCTGTGCAGTTCCGTTACGTACGCTGAAAGCCCAATGAAAAATCCCCCCCCCCCCTTGCCTTTTGTGTTCAGCTGTCATAACTCTACGCGTTGACTATTCAAGTTTCGCATCTTTTATCTCCCCCTGGTAGGTTTATGCCCCCTTTTTTTATATTTAAAATACAAACTATAATAATATATAAAAATGGCTTCTCTCCCCTTACATACGTTTTGCCCCCAATTCTTTTCACCCTTTCTCCTATTTATTTCTACATAGTGCTGTTTCACCTTTTGTATATGACTGGCTGATATTTATTTTTTTTAAAAAGAGGAAGACAAAAAATCAAACGTCTTATCTGGTTTCTATTTTTTTCAGCTCTCAGATTATAATTATAAAGAAAAGAGCGCGCGCGCGAGAGAGAGAGAGAGAGAGAGAGTGGGAGTTAAAAAAAAAAATGGATTTCCATTGAAGCCCATCGCACATGTTAGGAGGGATAGGTACATATGTCGGCTATAGTGAAAGTGTTGTGGGTAGGGGGCATTGGGGATCTATGAATGGCTTAGAGAAGTAACGTGGAGGGGGCGGTGGAGGCAGAGGGGGAGAGGGGGAGGGAGCCTTCTAGTCTGTTGTCAGTATTAAAAAAAAGTGTCCCCTTCCCCGCTCCCACTACATTTTTTTCTTTTTTTTTTAAAGAATGAATGAAATTATCACCGTTGGGAAATTTATCAAGAAATAATATATATTTTTTTTTGGGTGGTAGAGTTTTTTTGTTGTTGTTTTTTATTATTAAGTGCTTGATGGCCTTTCGGTCGAGAGTTGAAGCACTCCCGTCTGTCGATGTTTGCGATCCGGGCTCAAATCCTGCAAACCGTCCCATTTCCTCTACCCCAAAACGACGTGATCGTCATACTTTTCCAGAAAGGAACGTGTCTGGAATTTTGTAACGCAAGTGGACAACGCCCCCCTCCGCTCTTCTTGTCAAGGAAAGCAGAAAAAAAAAAGAGACTGGAAGCAGACCAAGATACAACTGGGAGACTTGGAAGAAGTCTGGCCACTAAATCTCCATTCCCCACACATTTAAGTATCCCATGTGCAGTAAAGGGGATTCGCAATGCCTCTTACGTCCCGAACTATGATCTCCCGAGTAACAAATGCTCTAACGTTACTCTATGAGGCAGCTGAAGCAGATTTTTTTTTTAATGTCCACGGCATGCGCGGTGATAAAGCGTCCAACACAATGCCAACATGCAAAAAAAACAACATTAAACAAACAATTCCTTCCACGCAATTTCAATGTGACGCTGGCAATTAACTTAAACACTAGCAAAACAAACTCCATCAGCTCCGCCCCCCCCCCCCCAATCTCCCTCCCTCACATGTTCTTAGACCACACACGAGAGTACATAGTTGAACAGTAACAAAGCCATCATATAATATACATTCATCATATTATAATATAATAATAATATAGGCAGTTGTTATTTGGTCCTCAATCTATGTCGATCTTCTTAAAACCAACAACAGGAAATTCCCCTCCTAGTTATCGTCTTCATTAATTTCTATGTTTAAAGATGGGGCAGTTGAGGTTGATGGAGAGGAACCAAAAACACGAACGCATGCTGGGAATGACAATGTCTGCGCATGCGTGAATGTAGAGTTTGAATGCGTTGGTTGATGGGCGGTGGGGTGTGGTTGTGGATGTGAAGGAGGGAGGGGGAGGGAGATAATGAATAGCCTGATGAATTCAAACCCCTGTCTTATCTATATATATATATATAAAGACAGTGTTTGTGCCCCCGCGGATCCCCATTGGTCAATTTGAAAACACGTGATCTACAAGCCCAATCATGACCTAAATATTATTTTGTAATTAAATATATTATGTCTACTTATCTTATCCTATACTTATACATTACTGACGCTCCTTCTATAAAGAAGATTATTGCGTCCTACGCTCATATTATATTTTCCAAAAGAAGAAGCCAATACGACTTTAAAAGTTATTACATTGTAGTTTATGAAATGTTTATCTGTAGCGTATAAGCCTACAGGTACAGGCCTATTTAATTTTTCTCCGGGTTTATTTAACGTGACCTTTTTAGGCGGCTGGTTAGCAAAGGCGGCTGGTTAGCAATGTCGACAGCGAGCTCGACTCCCAAGCACCGCATCAGGGGTTCGACCCTCGGTGCAGTCAGCTATAAATCCACCGCCGACTTGGAGAGGAGATGGGCGCCGCCAAGTCTACCAAGCCCAATGGACATTAGCTCCCTCCAACGACCGCCAAGGTTAAGGGACTTTTACTTTACTTTTGTGATCATTTTTGACATGAGGTTGGTTTCCCTAGCGTAGAGGTTAGCGTATTCGACTGCCATGCTGGCGGCGTGGGTTCGATTCCCCGCTATTTTATTTCTCCTTTTTTTAAAAAATTTCCATTAAAATTACTTTTTTTAAGATTGTAATGATTTTATTACTTAAAACTTTCCTAAAATGTTTCAATAAATAAAATCTAATAGTTTAATTAGGCCTAGGCTTATATTTTTGACGCACACGAAAGACGAGTGTTT
Organism: Anisus vortex; assembly: GCA_949126835.1. NCBI lineage: Eukaryota > Metazoa > Mollusca > Gastropoda > Planorbidae > Anisus > Anisus vortex. The sequence goes on from OX421499.1 coordinate 4,618,840, forward strand.
GATTCTCATCAACAGTGATAGTCTAAACTTTTCATTAATTAAAAAGAGATGCTATTTTTTTTACCCGATTACAATATTTATTTTAAATTACTTTATTAAAGGTTTTCTGTAAATAAATTATAATTAGACTATATCTATATAATTATAATTAGACTATATCTATATAATTATAATTAGACTATATCTATATAATTATAATTAGACTATATCTATATAATTATAATTAGACTATATCTATATAATTATAATTAGACTCTATCTATATAATTATAATTAGACTATATCTATATAATATTTTTTAAAGTAATTATATCTTTCTGTTCATTGTAGTTTATAAAAATTGTAGGACTAGGCCTCTCTGTAGCTTTAGGCCTAAGCCTATGTAAATGTATTTTTCCACCGAAGGACGCCGGGAAATTAAGCTTTTGGTTTAAGGGTAAAAATACTTGCCTATATTTAACCAGATTGAAACATTTGTTATTACTCTCCTAAATGTTTTACTATATAGACCTATTTAATTTTTCCCCGGGCAACGCCGGGCAATGTAGCTTGTCTTATATATTACAGGACGCTCCAATAAAGAAAATTGTTGCGTCCTACGCTCATCCCCGGTCCGAGTCTAGTCTTACTTACTTATGCCGTTCGCTCCACCTGGCACATAGGCCGCCAACAAGAGTCCTCCAGGCAGGGCCGTATTTAGGATTGTGGGGGCCCTGTTCCTGTGTGTCTTTATGAATTTAATGTGTGTGTCTATACGTAGGCCATATGGCCATATGTATGTACGTATTCCATATGTGTGTGTGTATTTATCTAGTCCATATGTTTGTGTGTAGGCCTATATGTAGTCCATTTATATATGTGTGTCTATATGAAGCCTATATGTGCGTAACAATGTGTGATGGTGTGTAGGTGTGTGCTTATTATGCATGTTATACATATGCATGCATGTAAAAAGTGTGTAAATGTCTGTGTCTGCACGTATGAGTGCTAAACATACCAGTGTCTGCGCAATCATGTATGGATATGTCTATTCTAAGTCTAAGTGTTATGGTATCGTTTTTTTGTACCTTCTTTGGTGTGTGTGTGTGTTGGTGGGTGGTGCAACTGAATGTCTTCGCTTGTGTACGTCTGTCCGGTCGGAGGGCGATCGAAAAGAGCTGGGTTTAGAATAATCGGGGTGGGCGGTGTAATCGACTATCTTATTTGGCGCTAGGGCCGATTAGTGATTGAGGAGAACGATACATTGCCGCGAGAGATTCTAAAAGAAAAGAAAAGATTGAGAGATATGTAGGAGAAGAGAGAAAGGATTGAGATGAAAGATTGAGGAAGATGGGAGAATATAGGAGATATTGATATGTAGAGGGGGGGGGGAAGAGGTTGAGCGGCAAGGAAGAAAGAGGGAGAGAAGAGAGATTTAGTGACATAGAATATTGGATTTAAATTGATATACACAGAGTAAGAGAGTAAAGTAATGTGCTCTTCATAGGGACGGTGAAGGAGTGGCGTAGCCAGGTTTTGACTCTAGGGGGAGCGTACTTTTAGGAAAAAGGCCCAACTTTTAGAAATTTTTCCAGATTAATAGAAGAACTAAGAATTCGTACGTATCAAGTGTTATAAGAATATCCTGTGCCTCAGGATACACACACTGTATAATAGTGCAGTATTTTTTTGTAAAACCATTCACGATTTTTGCTAGCAACTATTAGTGATGGGAATTTCTGCAAAATTGATTGCATCTACTGCTCATTTTCGGGATGAGTATCTAGTGTCGAAAAATATTTATAGAATCAATGCGAATGCTTATTTAGGACTGAATTCTTCTTCGTTTTAATTTTGAAAGACGAGATAAATTGCCAATATAGACATTTTTAAAGAGATTTACAAAAAATAGAGTTTCAACATTTTTATTTACTGTATCTATGTATCAATTACAATATATGATACGTTATAGGAACGCTCTATTCTTTTCTATTCTTTTCCTCTCAGCTATTAAAACACCACGCCCGATGGTTATATTTTTAGCAAACGGAATATCTTTAAATCAAGTTATTTCTCTTCTTTTCTTCTTTCTTTTAAATTCTGTGGGTAACTTTTTTTTTTTTTGAAGTTATTGTAACCATGTTTTCGATCACTGCACGTATACGGCCGAGAAGGAGAAAGCCAGAGCGCTTTAAGTCACATTATTACTTTTCGGTGAGTACCCCAGACTTAAACCCCAGCTTTTTTTTGAGAATGCGAGCGAGCGTACTCTTTTGGGGCTCGGAGAACTAACTCTGCTGTGTCCACGCACCACTGATACATCACCGTAAAAGTTAGGCACAAACGGTTGGCCGTTCCTGTCCACTCTAAGTTCCTGCTTATGACCTGGTATCCACTAGAAAAGGGGTCGGCAACCTAAACCACGCGTGCGAAAGTTGGCACGCAGAGCGATTTTCAATGGCACGCGAGAGACCTCCAAGAGGTGATTTATTATTGATGAAAACCAAAAAAAACTATATTTTCAGTAATATTTATATTTAGTGAAATCAATTTCACAACATTTAACTATATGTACTTCCCTTTACAAAGGCATATATTAAGAGAGATTGTTTGGCTTTTTGAGAAGCACATAGAAGCACTCAAAGCGGAGTTTCAAGACTTTCAAATAGATTTGGTCATACCTAATCAAGCATAACTGGCTTAATCTTACTACGACCTTCTTAGATGTAGATACTTATTAAGTGTAAGGATATTGACGATTTGAAAACGTTGCCAGTTGAATTTTAAACCTTTAATGAAAGGGGCATCGAAATGTGCCAAATTGTTTAAGAGATAAACTCCTCAAGGTTGAATGGACAAACAATTAATGCAGGAAATGTTTACTTACAACTATTTAACGTAAATTTATTTTATACCTCTAATAATTAAATCTTGTAATGAATAGAGCGTTCGCTATGGGCGGAGATTGAGTTTTTTAGTGACGTCATTTGTAAATTGAGGAACAAATATGGCACATGGTGAAGTTTCTTATCATGCCAAATTCACATATGAATATTGGCTATCCTACTAAAAAAAAGGAGGTAAATAGTAGTACTGTAGATTGATTGATTAATGTGATTAGGCTAGGGCCGGCTAGACCTATTTACAATTTCAATTTCACTTTATAGGCCTACACTTTTAAAGTTTCGTAGGCTAGGCTAATGTCTTAGTAGGGCAGCTACGGTTTCAAGTGACAGTGTTGGTGAATTGGCTATCTAGTCAAGTCACTAATAGGCTCACATCGTCTATGATCTATGTCTATGATAATAATAAAATAGCCTATTTTATTTAACATACATAATACAGCTTAAATCTTAATAAGACTTAAAATACAACACATCATTTAAAAAAAGCTCGAGCCTATATGAAACTTTATTAATACAGCGGCCATTGTTACTTGTACACCATTACACAAAGTAAACACAATTAACGTGCTTTTTGTTACGTGATTGCAAACGCCCTATATCACAACGCTAGTTTATGTAATGAAATAATAATAAGTCAGTAATATTTGTTATATTACAAAACATTACTTGTTTAACATCGCAATTGAAACAAATTTAGAATCTTTATTTTAATTAAAGGGAGATAATTAGCTACTTTTATTTCCGCTAATATTTCTAATATTATGTTTTTTAATTTTAATTTTTGAAAAAGACTAAATGGCCTACAAATTATAAATTTATAATGACCAAACGGTCAAAAAGTAGTTGAAAATTTTATAAATATTATATGACTTATATAATATATTACGCACATTTTCTGAACATTACATTAACTACCCAGTTTGTATGATTACTTTGTATAAATTCCGCTTAACCTCATTACGCGGAGTGCATTTAATACATAAATTAAAGAACATATCTCAGTTAAACTGAGAACAAAATATTATAATCAATATTAGCAGTTGATAAATATGTATCTAGACAACTAAATGATGACATTTACAAAATAGTTACCATAAATGTGAAAGTTTGGTAATATAATTTTGTATTTGCTATACATGCTAATAAAAAGGATGATAATCACAAGCACATTATTTTTAAAATTAAATATAAAACGCTTTAACGATTTTCTCTAGATAGTTCCTTTGCTTTTGGCCTGCGTATTTGAATTACTTATTTATTTGTCTTCTAAGAAAATAAGTATAATAGAGCAGGTTGACTTTTAGGCTGTTGGCACGCTGGATGATTTAGAAATCCTAGCTTGGCACACCATTAGCAAAAGGTTGCCGACCCCTGCTAGAGTGTGACCTTCACTTCGTTCACCAGTTTCTGTAGCCGCGGCATACTAGGTGACTGTGTGGCCAGTACAATACATAACCGTTTTTACTTTACCCCAACTAGGGTCAGGTACCAATCAGACAGAGCTGGGTTGACTTAGCGACCCTAAAAATCCTAGCCTTCACCAGGATTCGAACCCAGGACCTTTGGTACGCCAGTCGGACTCGCTGCCGGTTCGGCCACCGCGCCCCACAGAGTGAGAGAGTAGTGACGTGTAGGCTAATGATTGGCCCGTTGAGCTAGAGGAAAACGATAGAGATTGGAAGAAAGAGAGGGGGGGGGGCAGAGAGAGGGAGAGAGAAAGAGAGAAAGAGAGAGAAAGAGAGCACAAGAGAGATTATAGCATATGTTGAGAATAGCTTGTTTCCGATTCGTCTTAAGAGGTGTGACAATTTCAGTAGAATATCTGAGGAGTGTAAAAGTACCCGTCGGACCGAATTGATCCATAGGACCGATGAAGCAGCGTTCACCAGTTTCTGTGGCCACGGCATACTAGTTGATTGTGTGGCCAGCACTATGCACAGCCGCCTTTACTTTACCCCAACTAAGGTCACGTACCCATCAGAGCTGGGTAGACTCAGGGTCACCCTCCAGACCCTGGAAAAAATCCTAGCCTGCACCAGGATTCGAACCCGGGACCTTCGGCTCGCCAGTCGAACGCGCTGCCGCTCGGCTACCGTGTCCCATTCTGTGGAATGGGATCAACATTGAAACCCTACGCTGGTCTAGAGTCTAGCTCTAGATGGTGACTTGTATGGTCTAGAGTCTAGATGGGGACTTGTATGGTCTAGAGTCTAGATGGTGACTTGTATGGTCTAGAGTCTAGATGGTGACTTGTATATCTTGTTATGGACCTCTAGATGATTGACTATTATTACGACTCGTTAAATCGGATTCAATGAATATAGTTGTATCTTTATTAGAAGTCTCTAGATTCTGCTAATCTGTAGCCCAAGCTAGGGGTTCCTTGACTGACAGGTCTATGCAGCAATGTAGTTATATTCGTGATAATTATCTTCAACACCTTTCTCAACAATGATAGATCAAACAACTCCAGTTGTTGAATAAACAATTTTATTTAAATTGTAGACTCAATATAAACGATCAATAAACTTCATCAACTGATGGCAACATAAATTTCAATACAATGGCATACAATATACAAATGAATATAGCGACTTCACTCTACAAACGTTTTAACTGAACTAACTTAAAGGAGGTCGGGACTTTCCAAAGAAAACTATCATCGAAGATTCTACAGGGTCTTAATACGCATTTTAACCTCTTTCTCTATAATTACTACGATCCAGAATTATCCTCCAATTTCCACGGGATTTGAACGAATTATTTTATTTAAACTGCCCTCAGGGCATAAAGGTCAAACCTTGGTCGCTTTGGACTCTGATACGCACTTGTTAAGAGGTCAATGCCTTACTACGTCATTCCTCTATGACCGATATTCGTAACATCCCCCTCCTTCTAAAGTTTTTATAATTATTTCTTTTACATTTTACAATACAAAAAAAATGTTAATTTTAAGGAATAATTATAAAAGAAAATATTCCGGGGAAAACAATACCATTCAATTGGCTATCCCAATAATTCAATCGAACTGATAACAATAACATATAATATATGCAATCTAAGTTCATCTTATCAAATGGCTTAACTACAGTCATTCAATCATTCAATTTTTAATTCAAAACAATGGACAATTAAATTGTTTATCTAAATCTTGGATACAAGAAAAATACATAATCATTCTTAATAGATATAATATAATACAAGTTAATAACTTCTATTACATGAACATTCCACGTTAATAAAAACCTCTCTCGTCCATTTAATTATAAACTAATATCTTTTACATTTGTAATCAAACAACAAAAGAAAAATCACTTAATGTCTATGCAGACACGACTTATTTTTTCATAAGGAAAAAAAACCCAACGTTCTGATAGAACACATGCTAGGCCTAACTCAATTACAAAACAAAAAAAAATACTATTGCTTCGACAGTATTTTTTTTTTCATGTTTGTAGGCTGGCTAACACATTAAACTTTAAACCATACTGTCTGTGTCAAAACCCAAAATTTCTAGGTCAGTATTCTTTTTTCTTTCTCTCCCTCTTCCTTGCGATCACTCTCTCATTCCCTATTGATTCTAACAATATTGACATCGCTATGCAAATTTTTACCTCATCACAGCCTAGGTAAAAAGATTGCTACGCGATTAAATAGTTATCGTATTAAATGAGCATTCTTTAACAACTTTTTATCTATCTCAAAATCAAATTTATTTATGTTATCTTAAGAACATTAAACATAGTCTGTTCACGAATTAAAATAGTTTATAGCAAAAATCATTAAAAATATTTCAATTTCTCATTTTACCATGACCTTTCGACGTCATTATTTTCTTTTTAAAAGAGTTCACATTGAAACATTCTATCTTTCATGCAGACATGGATTTACTTGAAACAATTTTGGTTAATTTACTTAATTAACTATCAATCAAAGCAGATTATATTATCTTCATACAATCTTAGTACTACACAGTAAGTACTTATTTTCTTTAGATTACATCAAAGACATTTCAAATACAATATTATTGAAGTAGAAAAGAGTTAAGCATAGGCTACTATTAATTTTTTTCAGAGCGAAATCAATGTAACAATTTATGTACAAAACAAACTGCTAGTTTGACTGGTGTGGTAAAACATTCCATTTCCAATCTTTTCAGTGGTGTACATTGCTCTTTTCCATTTTCCATAAAGGTTTTATTCATAGGTTCTAGGTTCCTGTTACTTCCACAGTGTTCAGGTCTACCCAGTCTTTTGCTTGTCAATACAATTCATTCAATCTATTTTAACTAATACAGAAAAAATATAGATTAGTTTTACAATCTTGACATGAAATCCTTAATTAATAATACATTAGTTGAACATTGGTGTGTCAACATTATAAATTCTCAACCATGACATTCTCAATCATTCTGGTTTACAGTGTCAAGTCAGTGGCACATCTCCTAAATTTATACAAAACAAGGATAAGTTTTATTTTACATTAGTTTCACTTCTGGTCTGCTTTTCATGTAACAGTATCCTAAAAGTGAAAAATCATATATAATACATTTCTTGGAATTCTTGTTAGTCATAGTTCTGTCTTGCTGCAACTATTTTTACCCTACATTATCATACATTCAATGATAATAAAATAAATGAATAAATTCACATAGAAGAAATTTGCATCCTGACTCAGTGCAATTATTTCATCAACAGTACATGATAAAATAAATTTCCATAGTACAATAAAAAACATTTCTCAATACTTTAGTGATAGAAAAATTCTCTTTTCTCAAAACCATTTACATCTTTTTCAATCAAATTATCCTCTCTGCCAAATGTTTCAATTATCATTTCCAGAGATTCTCAAACACATCTTATAATCAGTCCACATTTATAATGTCCTCTGATTTAGAAACCAATTCTGCGGATAAAACTGATCTTTTTCTCTTATAGCAATTATTTTAAATGCTCAACCTAACAAGTTTGTTTAGAAATATCACACTATAATGATATTTACTCTAACAATACTTTTACTCATTCCTTTTTCTTCACAAGTAAGGGATTTAGTTTTAAAATAGTAAGTTTGGTAACTAACTATTAGTGAATTTGACATTCAATTCATCCTGTACTCCAGGCATAAATTTTACAAATAAGAGTAACAATGTTAACAACATCAAGCTTATTCCAATTGTTTTCAGAAGGTAAGGCTTTATCATTTTCAAATGATATAATATTTTTGCCTTTCTTTCATCACACAACAATGGCATCTGCATGTGAGCAGTGTACAGTTTTTTTCTAACAAACACAGTTATGTCAGACAAAACATTTATGTACTTATCTAGGTACTTGCTCAGCCCAAGGAGGTCCAATTCGGTCGGCCATTCCTCTGGAAGTAGTTTGAGTGGTCCTCGGACAGTGGGTCCAAAGATTGGTCCATAGGCTCCTCGACTTTCCGGATAGGATTCAGTTATCACCTCATGCTCCAGGCATAAGTTCTTTAGGACTGGATTGAAGAGTTCCGGGGCGAAGTTGGTCCTTCGATCTGTCGGTATGGATTGTGGTAACCCATAGCTTTTGATAGTTTCGGTCCAGCTCTCCGCACTCGTTTCTTCAGTGATGCTCCTCCAATCTCCATCTGTACCGGCAACTGCAGGTTTGCATTGTTGTTTGTTCATGCTGTGGTCTATCTGTTCATAGACATCAGTAGTAGGATTTTCTTTCTCGTCGACAGCTTTCTCATGCAACTGTAGCAACTCTGGGTCTACTTTCTGCTCAGCAATCAATTCATTTTGTGATGACTTCTTTGATTGATCATTTCCTTTCGGACAATCTTCAATCATGGAGAAAATAGTAGTATCACGTTCCACTTCTTCTTCCTCTTTCTTCTCTCGTGGGAGAATTTCTTCTTTCTTTTTCTTTTCTTGTGAGAGAATTTCTTCTTTCTTTTTCTGTGGTGTCATACCATTTATGACATCACCTACAGGATAAAGTTCTTTTTCTTTTCCTGTCTCCACAATAGGACAAGGGTCTGGATTTTCCTTCACAATCAGTTCAGGTCTCACCCTCCCTTTCGCCAAATCATTTGCTAGGATAACAGATATGCCCTCAACAGGAAGTTTTGATATTACTCCAACTGTCACATATCCTGTCACCAAGTCAGATGTGAGGTATATCCTATGTAGAGGTATTTCTTCTTTCCATTCAAAACCTCTCAATAGGACAGTCTGTCCTGTCAATGTATTCACATTCAATGGTAATACATCTTTAAGCAGCAGTGTTAATGATGCTCCTGTGTCTCGTAATATTTTTACGGACTTCAGTGGTCCTTCCTTTTGTAAGGCCACACAACCTTCACTAATGAACGGTTGAAAACTGCACAGGGTCTCTGTGTCAATTTTATTCTTCCCTTGACCATGACTTACGGGTGTTGTTTCATCTTTCGATGACTTCAGACTCTTGTTCGAGTCAAAAATACTTTGGTCTACTTTCTCGTCTCTGTGGACTTGGACAATTAATCCAATAGTAGCCATTCTGTATTTATAATCAGGATATTTATCCTCATTATCTTCAGTTGTAGATTTCTCTACCTTCTGACTTTTGCTCTCAGGCAAATCCACCCTCAGTGTTTCTGGTTTAGAAGAATCTTTCTTCGAATTCAGTTCGTTTGTATCTTCACTTTCTTGTACATTCTGTATTGGTGCATGTCTGACGCACATTACCACTTTATTAGGTCCTTTTTCTTTCCTTATGTTCCAACAGTCTTCGATGCTATGTCCTGTTCTTTTACAAAAAGTACATTGGACGTTTTTGTTGACAGGTTTTTTATTAACCTCATTTTGTTTCACAAAATGCTCTTTTTCACGATGTTTTTGTTGTGTGTTTTCTGCTGGCCGTTGTGGCCTATTAACATTCTTTTCACCAGCTGTCCTATGACACAGTGCATACTGTTCAGCTAAATCAGCAGCCTTATGTGGGTCAGTGATATCACGCTCGGATAAATACATTCTTATATCCGGCCTCACTTTGTTAATAAAATCCTCTAACAGAATGATATCTTTCATTTCTTTTAATGTGGAGATATTTCTGGATTTTATCCACTGATCCATTAGCTTTTCTTCTGCTCGAAGGAAGTCTAAGTGTGTTTGGTAAGGGGACATTGTGTACTGACGGAACCTTTTCCGATAACTTTCCGGTATTTGGTTATAGGCTTTAAGTACAGTGTCTTTAATGATTTCATAATCATTTAAATTCTCCTCTTTTAACAATAGAACACAATCTCTTGCCCTTCCCTGAGTAAAAGCTGTTCTGACTAATATTCCCCATTTATCTTCTGGGAACTTAAAATCTCTGCAAGAAATCTCAAAGGTCTGGAAGAAATTAGCTATTTCACTTTCTTTATCAATGTAGGTAGGGACTAGCTTTTTCCATCTGGCCATCTCTACATCATTATGAGATTCTTTTTTAGTAGCTCCTATCTTCGCCAGTTCTATTCTTTCTTGACTTTCTGTTTCTCTTTGACTTTTCTTATCTCTTTCCTGACTTTCTATTTCTAGACGTCTTTGTTCCATCTCAAGCCGTTTTTCTTCCATCTCCATTTCCATCCGTTTGATTTCTAACTGAAATCTAAACTGTTCTGACATAGATTTCGACGTCTGACCTTCAACTTGATATCCCTCCGCGCTTGATTCTACTTTCAACTTTCCACTCGCAATCAACACATCTTTTATCTGCTGTGTCAACACAGTCCTCGATGGTGTAGTCTCAGTAACTTCTATCTTTAAGATCTCAGCGATCTCTTTTAACTTCTTTATTGATAAAGTTTTCAGAACTTCTTCTTCTGGATTTTCAATAAATTCCATTCTTTAGTTAAGAGATTTATAAAGTGGTAAATTTCCAACTTACGTTTTTCCAATCGGAAGAATGAATTCAGCGTTATTAGGCTTGCTCAGTAGGTCACGGCTCCAACACACAACACAACACAACTTGAATATATGCTTCACTATACAACTATCCCGGACGAGCCCCCAAATTGTTATGGACCTCTAGATGATTGACTATTATTACGACTCGTTAAATCGGATTCAATGAATATAGTTGTATCTTTATTAGAAGTCTCTAGATTCTGCTAATCTGTAGCCCAAGCTAGGGGTTCCTTGACTGACAGGTCTATGCAGCAATGTAGTTATATTCGTGATAATTATCTTCAACACCTTTCTGAACAATGATAGATCAAACAACTCCAGTTGTTGAATAAACAATTTTATTTAAATTGTAGACTCAATATAAACGATCAATAAACTTCATCAACTGATGGCAACATAAATTTCAATACAATGGCATACAATATACAAATGAATATAGCGACTTCACTCTACAAACGTTTTAACTGAACTAACTTAAAGGAGGTCGGGACTTTCCAAAGAAAACTATCATCGAAGATTCTACAGGGTCTTAATACGCATTTTAACCTCTTTCTCTATAATTACTACGATCCAGAATTATCCTCCAATTTCCACGGGATTTGAACGAATTATTTTATTTAAACTGCCCTCAGGGCATAAAGGTCAAACCTTGGTCGCTTTGGACTCTGATACGCACTTGTTAAGAGGTCAATGCCTTACTACGTCATTCCTCTATGACCGATATTCGTAACAATCTACTCTGAATAGGTTAAAGTGATGGGCCTATACAAGAAAAACATAACTTCTTTTTTAGCGAATTCAACACAACACTGTAACTATAAGGTTTGAAATTCAGAAAAAGTATTCATATTTTGAGTCAAGAAATATCCCTCCAAGTTTGTTTTTTTTGTTTATTTAAATCACACATTTATTAGACTTTTATTGACTCTTATTGAACTGCCGTATAGTTTCAGTAAAAGCCATATTTATCATTATCAAAACAACTTATTTTATATATTACAGACGCTCCTTCTATGAAGAAGATTATTGCATCCTACGCTCATCCGTGGTCCAAGTCTAGTCTTGCTTCCTCATTAATGTTTTAAATGATGTTAAGTTACTGGGTGTTCCTGGTTTGTTGAGGCAACCCATTCCATGCCCGAATGCCACTCGGGAAGAAAGAGTACTAATTTGCATTTGTTCTCGGAAAGTGTTTTGTCGTTATGTTTATCTGAGCATTGCAACGGGCTGTTATTGGGTTTTATTTCTAAATTATAGTTTAATAGTTTAATGTCTTTTGCCTTATTACTACTTTACATCATTTCCTTTGGAAATAAAAAGACTGAAGCGACGTGGCATAACGACAGAGCGTTGGATCTCTGTTTTTTCCCCAGAAGATCTCCGGATCTTAAATTCTAGCGAAAGCTGGGACTTTGTTTTTCCCGGATCTGGGAAATGTCCCTCAAAATTTTGGGGAAAAGTTTTTATTTCTTGTGTGTGACAATGTAGAGATTCATTAGGTGTATCGGCAATGAAAGAGTTAAATTTGAAATCCCTGTGTATAATATGGTTTCGTTGGAATATATTGGTGTATTGCAGAACTACAGAAAGATAATATACGGAGCGAGAGAGAGAGACATAGAAAGATAGAGAAATAGACAGAAAAGAAGAAAAACAAGTACACAAATAAAAAAAACAGTTCATAGATAAGAGATAGAGAGAGAGAGATAGATAGATAGCTGGATAGTTTAATAGATATACTATCATATACAGAATAGAAGAAAAACATATATTAATTTAAAAAAAAACAGTAGGCCTCATACATAGATGGACGGACAAATAGATATTTTGGTATACACTCTACTTAACACCATGATGATGATGATGATGATGATGATGATGATGATGATAGGAAAACTAAAAGACAAACAGATAGATACCATGAAAGGAAGATATATTTAAAAAAAAATAGATATCAGGATATACACCAAGAAGAAATATAGACAGATAAATAGATAGATTCATAGATAAATATATACATAAATAGACAGATAGATAGATACATAGATAGATAAATATAATATAGATAGATAGATTACAGCACTTTGCGAGAAATTTGAGTAATCGAAATCGAACTGAAGTGCCAGAATCAAAGTCGATACTAGTTAAATATCGACAGACACACGCTCTCTCTCTCTCTCTCTCTCTCTCTCTCTCTCGTTTCAACTAGACTGGCTAAATGCTTTTTACCGTTTATTTAGCGAACTGTACAGAAAGGGAAGAAAAAAAAATCTGGTACAACTGCGTTATATTTGAATTGCTTAGTGTATGGCAGCATTTAGCAGTGTTTTGTTATCACTTATACAATACAAATACAAACTGAATGTCATGGTTTGGCTTTCCCACCCCGAGTGTTTCAATACGCGGAAAAATGGAGCCTTACGCTGAGTTTTAAAAAATGAAAGGTTTTTTCAGTGTGTGCTTATATTTTTTTTACATCTTAAAGTGGTATTAGATTCACACCTTCACACACTCTTGCTTTCTCTCTCTTACCGAGTGGCATCCGGGTATGGGATGGGGTTGCCTGAACAGAGCAGGAAAACCAATAATTTAACATCATTTAAATTTTAAAACAGTAATAAAAAAAATGCAAGACTAGACTCAGACTACGGGAACAGCGAAGGACGCAATAATCTTCTATATAGAAAGAGCGTCTGTAATATATAAGATACTAGACGGTATGTGCCCGGTCCTCCGAACCGGGTAAATCTGTAATATATAAGATACAATCAAGCTATATCATTTCAGTGCGTTTGCTTATATACTTGTTTATATGTTTGTTTGTTTGTTTGTTTGTTTGCTGTTGATTACATATCCAATCGTTCCAATTTTCGGAACTAAAGCTGCCTACATTTCCTCTGAATTCCCTGAGATAAAAGTTCGAGATCATTTCCTTTGAATTACCCTAGGCCCTAGACCATGGGTCGGCAACCTTTTGCTAATAGTGTGCCAAAGTGAGATTTCTAATTCATTCAGCGTGCCAAAAGCCTAAAAGTCATCCTGCTGTAGAAGAGACTTGAATAGCATAATAAGGCCTCTTGCGAGTGCCAAAGAAAATCACTAGGCGTGCCAAGTTTGGCACGCTTGCCGTAGGTTGCCGACCCCTTGCCTAGACAATTCCCCAGGGACTAAATTGCGCATCTTTCCTCTAACTTCCTTGGTATTAAAGTTGCACATTTTCCCTCTAACTTCCTTGGTATTAAAGTTGCGCACATTTCCTTTGAATTCCCCGGGCAACAAAGTTGCGCATATTTGCTCTGATTTCCCTGGGGATTAAAACTGCGCTCATTTTCTCTTTTTTCCACAGGGATTAAAGTTAACTACCATTTCCTTTGAATTCCCTGAGACAAAAGCTGTCGACGTTGATTCCGCAAATATCATGTATCCTGATTAAATTGTTGATTTAAAAAAAAGTAGAAATGCGTATAAGCACTCTTTCTTCCCGAGTGGTATTTGGGCATGGAATGGGTTGCCTGAACAAACCAGTAACTTAACATACATTTAAAACATTGCTGAGTGGTTAGCATACCCGACTGACATGCGGGCGACCTCGGTTCGATTCCCCACTGATAACTTGTTTTTCTTTTTCTATTTTTTTGTTTATATTTCCATTAATATTACACTTTAAAAAAAAAGATTGTAAAGAATTTCAGGGTTTAAAGCTTTCTTAAAATGTTTTCAATCTAATAAATATATTTTAGACGCATGTGGGAGACGGGTGTTCAATTCTCAAACATAGTCCTTTAGCTACTGATAAAAAGTTTATATACTACAATGTACAGACGGCTATAGAAATTTTAAAGATATAATTATTAATTATTTACTGAAAACATTTAGGAAAGGAATTTAATAAATAAACTAACCCATACAAACACAGTTTTTATTATACTCCCTTTCTTTGTGAACAAAGTTTATATTTAATTTATATTTTGATAGATTAAAATAAATATAAGTGATATCATACCTTATGAATTTCCACACTAAAATTTTGCGCATTCTTTTTTTTTTCTAGATTTGGCCCGCAAAAACCATAAAAAGATAACTCGCTTTGTTTCGGCTACTTTGTGTCGTTTTCAATCTATTTATTCTGTAAAAACGAACAAATCCTTAAAAAATCTTTACTTCCATCTCTTCGGTAGAGGCAGCCATGTTTGACGTGAAATATACTCTTCGATTCGCAAATTGGTCGAAGGAATTCGTGACTATTCCAAAGGCTATGATGCTGAAAATTTGATAGAAGGTAAAGTTAGTCGGGACAAGTCTGCTGACCAATTTTCAGCTCGATTGGACGACGGGAAGTGGTTGAAAAATCGATGCAAAGTTTTGCTAACAACCAAGCAAGCAAGCAGACAGACATAAAATACAAGTTAATAGAAAGGGAGTAAAAGAAATATTGTAATCCGGATTAAAAATAGGGCATGTCTTTTTATTTTACAAAAAGTTTGAACTATCCCTGTTTGGCACTTGAACACCCGTCTACCACATGCAGGCGGCTAGGCGCTGTGCTGGTACGCCGTGGCCACAGAAACTGGTGAACGCTGCTTTACCAGACCTATATCAGACCTATATTTCGTCCGACGGGTACTTTCCCGCAGCTTTTAAGCAGCACATTTGACAAAATGGTTTAAAGTTCCGGCTTGACCCATAGGGCCAGTAAGGCAGCGTTTGCCAGTTTCCTTGGTCAAGTTATACTAGCGGATTGTGAGGCCAATGGCCGTCGCTATGTCCCAAATAATGTGAGGTACCCATCAGAGCTGGGGACACTTTTTAGAACGTGGAATAAATCCTAGCCTTCACCAGAATTGGAACACACGACCTTCGGTATGCCAGCGGAACGTGCTGCCGGCTCGGCCACTGTTAATGCTTGATTATGTCTTACTAATGTTCCTCCTACATCCTACATCCTACATATCCCATAGTCTGTTGGACCGTTGGGGCGCCACAGATGACATGTAAATCAGCATTCTCCATTCCTCCCGTCTCTTAGCCATTCTCATTGCCTCGCAGAGTTTTGTACCTGTCCCTTCCCTGATATTATCTTCCCAACGTTTCTTTTGTCTTCCTCTCTTTCTGCCTCTTCTGATGGTACCCTGCAGGGTGGTTTTTGCAAGCCCGTTGGTTCTGGTGACGTGGTCATACCATTCCAGTTTTCTTTTCTTGGCTGTGGCCAGCAGGTCTTCGTACGGTACATTCCAATTTCCTGTTATATTCTTTTTCGTATCTGTTCGTTAGAGATATGGTCTTTATGGATATGGAGATATGGTTACTAATGTTATCAAAGAAAAAAAGAACGTTATAAACACTACACTTTAACATTTTATTTCTTCTATTAAGACTTTGAAAGAATAAAAGTGTAACTTCCCCATCGCCATTTTGCGTAATCTTAAAAATGACCCAGAATTTTTTTTTTTACGGAACTAATGCAATAATTATTTTTAGTCTGTCTAATCTATTTTTGTTTGTTTGAAATTGTAAATGGAAATCCCAGACTCTTATATTAATTGTGTTTTTTTTTTCATTCCCTTATCTAAGAAGAACTTGACTTTGGCTGTAAAGTTGTCATTTCGATGCAATGCTGAAAGCTTACAAACCAAGACAGTATGACAGAGGAATGTCTCGGCTTTTTTACTTGTCTAGTTGAAGGGTGGGCAACCTATAGCACGCGTTCCAGACTTGGCACGCAGAGCAATTTTCAAAGGCGCGCGGAAGACTCTCAAAAGGCAATTTTTAGTCTCTTCTAGAAAAAAAAATTATGGTGCCTCGGGTTGACTTTTATGCTGTTGGCGCGCTGAATGAATTAGAAATCCTATTTCGGCACACTATTATGAAAACTTTGCCTACCCTTGGTCTTTTAAACTCTGATTTCTTTTGTTTTCTTCTGTGGGGTTCAAGTCTAGTGAAGTAAAGGCTACTAGGCCGTACAATAATAAATTATCCATCACGCTGAGGTCCCAGACACACACGGCCCAATGTTTTCCCAAAGCTCTGGCTTGAAAAGGATCCTTTGTATTTGGATTTTGTTACCTGTAGATAGATTTGTTTTTAAAGGTAGTTAGATAGGTACATAGACAGACGGAAAAGCAAATCAATATATAATAAATAGGCAGATGGGCAGATAGGCAGATGGGCAGATAGGCAGAAAGGCGGATAGGCAGAAAGGCAGATAGGCAGAAAGGCGGATAGGCAGAAAGGCAGAAAGGCAGATAGGCAGATAGCAAGTTAGGCAGATCGGTAGATGGGCAGGTAGGCAGATAGGCGGATGGGCGGATAGGCAGATGGGCAGATAGACAGATGGGCAGGTAGGCATACAGATAGGATGCATTCTATTTAGTGTAGCTTGGATAATATGCGTAAATCAATGACCCAGAAGTGATATTTAAATGGACAATAAATTCTCAACTCCTTTTTTTTTTCAATGTACAGTGTTAAAAATAAATAAATTGATGCAGATAAAATGGTGGCCGGAAGTCACCTGACCCATATTACATAGGAACTCATTGCTGTTCGGTCCACTTACAAAAATCCACATTATAAAAAAAAATGTGATATTGTAAATTATATTGCTTTTATTTATAAATTCACTTCCTTTATGATTGTGTTCGTGTGTGTGTGATAATGATAAGTAAATATCCCTTTCAATCCCTAGTTAATCAGTAGAGGCAAGTCCTAGGCAAGTAAAACAGCTTTTACAAGTGTCTGTAGCCACGGCATACACTCGGGGGATTTCATGAATATTCACAGCGCAATGCCTGACCGCCCTTTTTAAAAAAATCCCCAGCTGACCCCAACTACTGTCAGATACCCATCATAGCTTGGTATACTTAAGAACTACTTCCAACACTCGGGTACAAATCCTAGCACGATTCTAACCCGCGAACTTTGGTTCGAGAGACAAAACACTCTCCTTAGTCCATATGCGAGAACAAATGCATATAAAATATTATTTCTTCCCGAGTGGCATTCGGGCAGGGAATGGGTTGCCTGAAGAAACCAGGAAAACCAGTAACTTAACATCCTTAAAAACATTCATAAAGATGCAAGACTAGACTCGGACCACGGATGAGCATAGGACGCAATAATCTTCTTTATAGAAGGAGCGTCTGTAATGTATAAGATAAGCTAAAGGGAGCCCAGTGCCGCTACCGCTAAGCCTCCGTGCGCCATTTTTTATAATAATAGACACTAATAGTTTTTACTGCTTAATATACTGCTTTAACTATCACAACTTTGGATCAATTCTATAGAAGGCTAACTGACCCACTTCCGTCACTCCAACGAGCCCGAAACGTGCCACATAGGCGAGTTTCATTTCACTGCCCATTCTTTAAAATTTTCAAACACAACGCCCCACCCCAAATCACACAAAAAAATCAGTTTTTAAATGATGTTTTTTGTCATAATACTTGAATTGTAAAGCTCACCGAAGAACGCAGCTTGCTAACGTATATGTATTCCCCCCATTGATGTATTGTAGTTTAGTAATTTCTCCTTATTTTCAAATCGTTTATAAATCTTTTGAATTTATTAATCTTACTGTGGGTTTCTTCAAAATATTCGGACGGCTAATCTATGTACATAAAGTAGACTGTGTGTGTGTGTGCATTTCGATTCCCACTGGTTAATCCTTCCCGTACTGACCTACTTCTATCTATGCTGCCTTCAGTTCCGCTATATACGCGCCCGGGACTGTAAGGGTTAATTTAAAAACACGAGACGCTATTGTCTTATATTTTACTTTTGTGATCTTGGTTAGCGTATCCTACTGCCACCCGTGCGACCTTTGGTTCGATTCCCACTGTTGACTTTTTTTTTCTACTTAAAAAAAAATACATTAATGTCTCGCTCTCTCTCTCTCTCTCTCTCTCTCTCTCTGTCTCTCTCTCTCTCTCTCCCAATAACTCTCAGTTTCAAAGTTCTGAGAATTACCAAAAGCAGCGTTTCCAAGAAACGGGTTTAAAATTGTAATACGGTTCCGGTTTGATTAGAGAACTTTTACTTTTTGTCTGGTTTTTATTAACTAGATTTTTTTAAATGTGAATTTAAAAAAAAAAATGTTTGTGTAGTTGCGTACCTTTAGGAATAGCTTCTGGGTAAAGAGGGGGGGGGGGGGGCTTGTCAAAATATACTTAAAGAAAGGAAGCCCCCCCCCCCCCCCCATCGCAGCTTTTTCGGTCTTGTGTTAATTTATTCTTTATTGTAGTTGTTGTTGTTGTTTTTTTTGGCGTTTTTATGTTTTAAGTATGTTTTTATCATATTGTTTTTGTTGACATATTGATGAAGTAATTAACCACATCTAACAAAACATTAAGCTTCATAGCTGTAAATGTTTACAATTATTATAAGAATATAAAACTAAAATGCTATCTCACATTATTTTGACCTATACTAGAATATGCATCTTCTGTATGGGACCCATCATCTAAATAAAACATCAAAAAGTTAGAACTAATTCAGAAAATAGCTGCAAGTTTCATTACAACTTCATTACAACTTCATTACAACTTCATTACAACTTCATTACAACTTCATTACAACTTCATTACAACTTCATTACAACTTCATTACAACTTCATTACAACTTCATTACAACTTCATTACAACTTCATTATAACTTCATTACAACTTCATTACAAGCAAACATTCAAAACTGACAAGAGTAGGCCCTAATACCAATAGTTAAATCAATAAACCTAAGAAAAACTAGAAGACAGAATGACAAAGAGTAAAGTCATAATAATTAGAAATACAACACAATGACGTGCTGTTACAATGCTTAGATTAAAAACAAGGACAAAACACGTTCCTTATCCCCTATTCGCTAACAGATGCATATAAATACTCTTTCTTCCCGAGTGCCACCCGGGCATGGAATGGGTTGCCTGAACAAACCAGGAAAACCAGTAACTTAACATTATTTACAACACTAATAATAATGCAAGACTATATTCCGATCATGGATGAGTGTAGGGGCGCAATAATATTCTTTATAGAAGGAGCGTCTTTAATATATATATATATATACAAGTACATTGCCCAGCGTTGCCCGGGTGAAAAAAAACAGGACTGTATAAGGTGCAGATAAAAATTTTATAAACTACAATTAAAAGAAAGCTATCAATCATATATTTAAATTATTTTTTTACCGAAGACTTTTAGGAAAGTAATTTAAAATAAATATTGTAATCGGGTAAAAAAAATGTGCAAGTATTTCTATTTAACAAAAATCTAAATTGCCCGTAGATTTACAATGTCTTTTGTTTTTACAAGTTTGAAACAAAAAGGTAGGGCCTATAGTCTAACTGGAGAATCGAACCCGGGTCGCCCGCATAACAGTCTGCTACGTTAACCACTGAGCTATCGAAGACACATGTCCGCATGCATAACAGTCTGCTACGTTAACCACAAAGCTATCGAAGACACATGTCCGCATGTGAAAAATTATTAGACAGTATATAGGCCTAGTCCTAAATAGGTCAGTGACACAAACTCGTGTGATTTCTAATTGGCCAATGGGGATCCGTATGCGGACAAACATTCTCTTTTTATATTATATATATATATATATATATATATATATATATATATATATATATATATATATATATATATATATATATATATATATATATATATATACAGTGCTTTTTTTGTGACGGTACGCAGCGATACGGCGTACCGGCACCTTTTTCAATGTGGGGAAAATATTATTACGTTTCTTGTATTTTAACGTTTATTATTAATTTATTATATTATTTATTTGTTAAAATTGAATTATTTTAAAATTGCGCGCAATAAGAATTATAATATAAAATGCGAAACTGCTTTAAAAGTTAGGCAATCCATCACAGAGTACCGGCACCTATTTTTTTTACAAAAAAAGCACTGTGTATATATATTATATTATATATATATATATATATATATATATATATATATATATATATATATATATATATATATATATATACTATATACATAGCCTATATATATATATATTAAATAAATAAAGAGAGAGAGGGGGGTCCAGATTTAGATTATTATATGATTATATGGTATAGTCAGTATAGTGTTAAGTGGCTTGGCTGCTCAACTTCCACTACAATGTTAAATCCGTCATTGATCCAACATTAAACTATTGGGTCGCGACCGCAAACAAATCCGCAATCCTCGTGTCCGTCAAACATCGGTTTTAATCTCTCTCGCCGATGATACCTCTCAACACTACGCCCCATTCCAACAAAGCCCATCGTAAATTCTCCCCCAGTAACGACTCTCGCAAATGGGACGCAACAATAGGGGCGCGGTGGGGAGCAATGGGGTAGAGATGGGGGTGTGGGCGGTCGGGTAGGAACCGTCATCTGCTGATCGCAAGATTTTCCTGTTGCCCTGTCACGCTTTGTGACAATGGCTATTCAATAGACTCGATGTCAACACATTCAAGAATCCCCTATTCAATGTAATTCTCCTGTTCAGTTTCTGTCAAACGAAATTGGTCATATTCCTGTCTTAACTCGTAAAAACCTCAAAGTTAACGGTTGCGCTCTCTATTCTTAGCATAATATGTCCTTCGCCCCTTTTCACTGCTCCCTAAAACGCCCCCCCCCCTCTCTCTCTACCCCGGTCTTCTCCGCCCTTATTTTTTTATCGTCGGTCACTTATAGCTCTCACCAGAAGACCTGGTTTCTACTTCTTCACGAGAAATTAAATGCCAGACGTCAAAAGAAAACAGAAAGCGCGCAGGTAGTAGAGATAGAAGTGAAAAACATGGAAGAAGGGGCAGATAATTACTAAGAAAACATTGACCCCACTCATAGGTGTGTGTAAAAGGGGGGACGATTCTTGCGAAATTGAGTTTTACGCTAAATGTTTAGTTAAACGCTTCTGTGGCTTGTCACCAGGCAATTAACTTTATCCGCATTTATTTCCCTTTATATTTTCTAGAAAGAGTTGTCACGCTTAGAGAATAATTAAAATTGTCCAATAATATGAAGGGTCATTATTTCTCCATAGACTTTGTAGAAATCTATTCTGATGGTATTTCAATGATGGATATTACGGCCTCCTAGTTCGGCCCTCTGTATGTAAAACTAGAGTAAACAGAAACATTCCGAATCAATAACAGTCAGAAAAACTGATAGAGCGTGGAGAATAATTGAAATGTTGAACTGACAACTTTTATGGGCGGGTGTTGACTTGCTATCTACAGCTTAGAGGCCCCTGACACGTTTCAATACAAACAGTCCAACACGAACACACACGCGCTAACGGAAAAGCTATATGCTAAATACATACCGTAGGCCTTACCGAAGTAATAACGTTACGCTGGCGTACCAATGGTCCTGGGTTCGAATCCAGGTGAAGGCTAGGATTTGTTCCCGGGTCTGGCAGGTGTCCTTGAGTTTTTGCTCAGCTCTGATGGGTACCTGACCTTAGCTGGGGTAAAGTAAAGGTGGCTGTGGATTGTCCAGGCCACGTAATCACCTAGTATGCCGTGGCCACAGAATCGAACCCAGTACCTTCAATATGCCAGCCGAACTCCACCGTGTCCCCATATATCTATTTATCTAATGCTTATCTCTTCTTAGGACTATCTATTTACATATCAACCTATCTAGCTTATCTTCATATCTATATATCCAAGACCTATCTATCTCATAACTTGTCTGTCTTAAATCTTAACTAGCTGATGTTTATTATTAAATTCAAGTATAATATGATCACTAAGCGAACATTTTGCGGACCTGAATTAAATTTAATATCATTAAACAGTCCTAAAAAAACAACAACAAACAAACGCAGAAGATTATATGGCCAGCACGACACACCCGCTCATCTTTCCTCAACGAACACATACCCAGCCGTTAATTTGTATATTCTTAGAAGCCTTTCAAACCCAATCAAAACAGTCAACAGGCCCCAAGACAGCCTTTTTTTATATAAAGACACTAAAAAAAAAAGAAGCTATCTTCCACCATATTGTTTTTTTTTCCTTCTCTAACTCCTCCCCCCTTTTTAAAACCCTTACCCCCCCCCCCCGCCCCCTCCCCCAACTAACATTAACCCATGTTAAGTAAAAACGAGCTTATCAAACAATATTTACATTTTGTGACGTAAGAAGAAAGCAAAACGACGAGAGCAGAAACAAAGGAAAGGTCATGACGTAACAACCACGTCACCAAGAGAACGTTCTTTCCATTGCCATGGAAACTTGCAAAGACCTGTTAGTCTCCACACCCCCCCCCCTTTCCCCTCTTCAGTTTGTGTCGGGCCCTTGTTAGTCAAACATGAGGGATAGTCTTTGATGCCAGAGACCCCCCTGGCGGACATTGACAATTGACAGACTCTTCTCTGGGTGTGTGTCAACATTGACTGGACAAGGATGCAGCCCGTCGAGTCTTTGTTTGGAGAATAAATTAGCAGGTTTAATGACCGTGTTATTTATATATATAGCAGCGCCGTCGCCCCCCCCCCCCCTCCACCAATCCGTAAATATTGGCTACAAAAAAAACACTACTTACTTTCCTAGGACTAGAATTTTTTTTTTACAGAAATGTAGAGGAGTCACTACGGTACGTGATGTTTTGGCGCTGCCGTTTAGGCGCGACCGTTTTGGCGCAGCCGTTTTGGTGCGGAACGTTTTGGCGCGAGCCGTTTTGGCGCGGGACGTTTTGGCACGAGGAAATAATTTAGGAAAACATTTTTTTTTTTTGTTTAATAAATAAAACTAATAATAAATAATGATAATTTAAAACGATGTATTTTAATGCAAATATAGGACTATTAAACTGTAAAAACTTTTTTTTTATATATGCATAAAGACTTATGTATCAATATATGGGCATAAAATGCTTATCTATTTACAAATATGTCGTTTTAATAGGGAAGTTGTTTGTTGTTGTTTTTTTGCTCCACACCTAGAACGTTAGGCCTATTTGCGAAAATTACCCGTACTAGATTTTCAATAAAATTCTAATAAATGCAAATGTTCATGAAGTTCATGTTGTAAAATAGTAATTAAGTTACTTTTATTAAATAATATAATATGTTTTTATTCCATTGCGCCAAAACGTCCCGCGCCAAAACAACGGCGCCAAAACGACCGTCACGCCAAAACAGCGGCGCCAAAACGACCGTCACGCCAAAACGGTCGCGCCAAAACGGTCGCGCCAAAACGGTCGCGCCAAAACGGTCGCGCCACAACGGCTGCGCCCAAACGTCCTGCTTCGTAGTCACTAAATCTGACTCTTACCCTATTTCTAGAATAGGGGACTTTATTGACAAGTCTTTGGAGTTATTAAGAATGAGATAAGTTAAGAGTTGGCATTTCTTATAGCGCTTCTATCCATGCTATATGTATGTTCTTTTGACTAAGCATCATTACTAATGTGCATTTCGGTGTCTTTTATCCTCAGTCATTACCAATTGGCTTTATATCGTCATTTGTTCTTAGAATCATTACCAATTGGCTTTATATCATCATTTGTTCTTAGAATCATTACCAATTGGCTTTTTATCGTCATTTGTTCTTAGAATCATTACCAATTGGCTTTATATCATCATTTGTTCTTAGAATCATTACCAATTGGCTTTATATCGTCATTTGTTCTTAGAATCATTACCAATTGGCTTTTTATCGTCATTTGTTCTTAGAATCATTACCAATTGGCTTTATATCATCATTTGTTCTTAGAATCATTACCAATTGGCTTTATATCATCATTTGTTCTTAGAATCATTACCAATTGGCTTTATATCATCATTTGTTCTTAGAATCATTACCAATTGGCTTTTTATCGTCATTTGTTCTTAGAATCATTACCAATTGGCTTTATATCATCATTTGTTCTTAGAATCATTACCAATTGGCTTTATATCGTCATTTGTTCTTAGAATCATTACCAATTGGCTTTTTATCGTCATTTGTTCTTAGAATCATTACCAATTGGCTTTATATCATCATTTGTTCTTAGAATCATTACCAATTGGCTTTATATCATCATTTGTTCTTAGAATCATTACCAATTTGCTTTTTATCGTCATTTGTTCTTAGAATCATTACCAATTCGCTTTTTATCGTCATTTGTTCTTAGAATCATTACCAATTGGCTTTATATCATCATTTGTTCTTAGAATCATTACCAATTCGCTTTTTATCGTCATTTGTTCTTAGAATCATTACCAATTAGCTTTATATCGTCAGTTGTTCTTAGAATCATTACCAATTGGCTTTATATCGTCATTTGTTCTTAGAATCATTACCAATTGGCTTTTTATCGTCAATTGTTCTTAGAGTCATTACCAATTAGCTTTTTATCGTCTTTTGTACTTATAGTCATTACCAATTGGCTTTTTATCGTCTTTTGCACTTATAGTCATTACCAATTGGCTTTATATCGTCATTTGTTCTTAGAATCATTACCAATTGGCATTTTCATCGTCTTTTGTCATTAAGATGGCTTACAGTCTTCAACATTTCTTATTTCAGCTTTCTATTGTCCTTGAGTAAAGTACCCTTCTGACCGAACTGATCGTAGGGCTGGTAAAGCAGCGTTCAGCCGTTTCTGTGACCACGTTTTACAGGGGGATATGTGGCCAGCACAATGCCAGGCTGCCTTTACTCTACCCCAACTAATGTCAGGTACCTATCAGAGATGGGTAGACTCAGGGACACCCTCAAGTTCCGGGAAAAAATTCCTAGCCACCACGAGGACTCGAACCCAGAGCCTTCGTATCGCCAGTCGAACGCGCTGCCGCTCGGTCACCGTGGCCCGTATTGTCCTTGAACCATATTAACCATTCCTGTACCGACCTACTTCTATCTATGCTGCCTTCAGCGCCGCTATATACGCGCCCGGGACTGTAAGGGTTAATATATTTTTGGAGGCTATGTAACGGTAGGTGGCGCAACCCCACAGGTGGCTCTTCCAGAACTTCCTTCCGTTTTACTTGTATCTTCTCTAGTGCCATTGGCTCTTTTCTTATCTGCGTTATACTTAATGTACCCGAGACCGGAAGTTAATAATACCATAGAACGAGGACAAAATGGAGGGTTGGGGGGGGGGGAGGGACAAAGAAAAAGAAAGTTTATTGAAAAGTAAAGACTTGGAATTCCGTTTGACTTCCCTCATTTTATTTATTTTGTTACCCATAACTGCTATAGTTTTTCCGACTTCCGCTAACCAGTTCAAACTGAGACCCAGATAGGGTTGCCAGATACATGGGTATGCTGACCCTTTAACAATACTAATCCATGTTCAAGGGCAAACCGGAACTCCCTAGACGAGCGGTTCCCAAACTGGGGGCGCGACCCCCTTTGGGGTCGAATGACCACTTCGCGGGGGTCGCCAAAGACCTTCGGAAAACATATGTTTTTGATGGTCTTAGGAGCCGAAACACAGTTCATCTTTCCGTCTCCAAACGAGTCCACCTACATGCGGATACATCCGGATACGTGTAGGTTACTTGGCATAATGACATCAATACAGGTGTATGTGACAAGGTCGGCACCATATTGCACGTATGCGGACCAGTAACACGTATGTAGAGAGTTGTGTTAAAAGCCTCTTCATAAGTTGTGCCCTTTTGTAAAAACAAGATCTTTAAACAGTCGGCTGTTTTCGCAAATGTGCAACGAGTATGATGCTCCGAACTATGCTCGCTATTTCACACTTGTGAGATGATTATCGAGGGAAATTAAAACTTGTTTTTTTTAGCTTCATGGTGAACTCGTTTTTTTTTTTTTTATTTATTTTATATCAGAAAGCAAGACTGCCGTTTGAAGCACTTTTCGGCGATTAAAGTGAACTGCAGACAATTAAGATAAGATAAGATAAGATAAGATTGCTTTATTGATCCAAATGAATGGAAAATTGACTTGATTACATAAATTCCGTTTTTCAGCATACCTAAAACAATATTAAAGAACCATTTGTACTCAAACACAATAGACATTCACGCACACTATCATACCATTTATCATACAAGAAGAAGCCTTGAAATGCCAACATTGGAAACACGTGTGTATGTCATTTGCTTATTTTAAAATTAAAACATCCATTTTAGTTTTAAAACTATCAACTAAAAAACTGAACCAAAGAAAAGATCCAATTTCCTAATGACTACAAAAACGCTGACATTTTGGGAGAACAAGACGGAATGGAATGCACACATTAAGATGGTATGAGAAAAAAAGGTATATTAAAACAGACAAAAAAAAAAGCTTTATGTTAATTCCCCCACCACCTTCCTCTAACATCCCCCCCTTTCCTTCTCTTTCTCTCTCTCTCTCTCTCTCTCTCTCTCTCTCTCTCTCTCTCTCTCAACTCTTTCTGTCGCCCAAATCACTCTTGGTCTTATCAATAGGAGGATAGGACAAGAAATGTGAAGAAATGGGCTTTTGTGAGACTGTGCGTATGTAGGCCTATGTGGGAAAGTGCGTGTTTGGGGGAGAGGGGGAGGGAAGGAGGGAGGGAGGGTGGGTAACAATAGAATCTTAAACGTTGATTGAACAACATATATGAGGGTAACAAGCAGAGGGAGATGGTGAGGTGTGATGAGGGCGGGAGGGGGGTAGACTAGTAATCATACACAAATCCCCCCCCCCTTCCCCACCTCTCTAAGTGACAGATAGTACATTTTAAGGGAAGATTTAGAGAGCGAGAGAATGAGAGAGAGAGAGAGAGAGAGAGAGAGAGAGACGGGGGTGAGGTTGGGACGCACAAAGGATGTGATATGAAGCCAGTCTGACAAAAGAACAAAAGATGGTCTTAAGACATGCTCGCTTTGCTCAATGCAGACATTGTCTGTCTGCAAAAAAAGACCAAATACAATAACAAATGCATGTCCTTGTCTGGCAAGTTTCCTCTAAAAACAACAAGGAGTTGTTACACAAGATCTGGAAAGGTTAATGAAAAAGAGATAACTCAGTGATTGCTGTTTGCTTTGGGCCCAAGTTAGCTCCCTTCTTTGTAACTCGCTTTATCTTCGCCGTGTTTCCTCGTGTAGGGAAAGATGGCTGTTACTGTCTTTGTCATCAAAATACAGAGTTATGTACCTTGAGCTTTGGGGTATTTGTTGTTTATCTATCTATCTATCTATCGTATCACTGTCTATCTGTCTATCTGTCTATCTGTCTATCTGTCTATCTGTCTATCTGTCTATCTGTCTATCAATCTGTCTATCTATTTATCTATCTATCTGTCTGTCTATCTATCTATCTATCTATAGGCCTACTTGTATGTAGACCTATTAATTGATCTATTTATGTATTGATGTAGTTCCCTACGTATCTATCTTGTATCGATGTATCTATGTAAGCGTAATATACATCTATCCCCGAATACATGTAGTCTAACTATGCATGTCTATGTGTGTATCTATGTATAGAGGCCTATCTATCTGTGTAAATATGTATCTATCTATATATCTATCTATTTAACTATGTAGGCCTATCTATTTTTCTACATATTTATCTATGTAGACCTTTTTTTCTATATAATATCTATTTATTTATACATCTAAATATAAATCTATGTATCGCCCTATGTAGCCTATCTATCTATGCATCTTTATATGTATCTATGGTTTATAAATATAGCATATGCGCAGGCTATCTATGTATTTAGCCTATCTATCTATCTATACATGTATCTATCAACATATTTATCTCCATAGCAACCAATTCCCCTAAAACTACCCGATTCTCAGGGCGAGTCAGGTCACCTTGACCCGAACAGAAGGTGTGTGCGTGCGGTCTGTCTGTAAGTATGTTTTGTGTGTCTGGTTGGTGGGGCGGGGGGGGGGGGGAGGTTGTCATTAGAGGCCTACAAGACACGCCCATGACTCAGGTACATCGTGAAGTAGCTCAACTAAAACGTAGTTGAAAGAGGCTGACCATGCATTCTTCACCAGCCTCTAATTGAACACATATTTATAATTTCTCAACACTTTTTAAATTGTCACTGTCGTCATTCTATTGTTTTGTCTTTCTGTTGTTGTTTCTCTTTTTTTTTTAGGGGCCAAACGGGAGTCCCCCCCCCCCCCCTCTCCTTCCTCTCACCCCATCTCACCACCCTCTAAAGCGTGCATGCCATCAAACTGCACCCCACCACACCCCTACCACCAACTCCCGCCGCCGCTCATTTTGTTGCTTCTGTAAGAAGAAGAAAAAAAAAACATTAAAAAAGAACGAAACCATCGACAGAGGAGCAGACGACATTGTCTCGTCTTGATGGAGGTGCGCGATTGGCTAGATCTTAGTTCTGTAAAGGGGGATTGTGGGTAGGCGGCGAGAAGAGGGATATGGCCTGATGGGGAGGAGGGGGGTGGGGTAATCAGACTGACAAAAAGCTGCGTATTTTTGTTAAGGGGGGGGGGGAGGGGTCTGCATTAAGGTGCATGCATTCTTCGAAATTTTTTGCTGAGCAAGATTTACCACCCTCCTTCTTCCCCCCTCCCCCGGTCACCCTAAGATGGAAAGGAGAGCGGGGGGGGGAGGTGGATAGACTAAAAAAATGTGTTTTAAGAATGTGGGGAGGGGAGGGCGTCGAGGATGTCAAGTACCCTGTATGTGTGTCACAGCCGGGGTCGTTGTGACCTAAGATGGCGATGATCACTCGATGTCTGGTTTTGAAGGCTGAGAAAATTAGCCCTTTCAACAACAACAACAACAACAAAAAAATGAAGAACAGAAGAAATTTCTCTTTCCCCACATTAAGCATTTCAGACAAAATGTAGCCTAAACGTAAAAACTTGATTATATGTTTAGCCTAATAGAAAATTTCCTTTGATCTGCTTTGAGATCGAAACCTTTTTCATTCCAGAAATATAGAGACTAAATATTTTTTTTAAGTAGACAATTATTGCAGCTCTTAGTTAGTTCATAAAGTTCTCAATTTCCACAGCTAACAAGGGAGCTGTATTCTCGATGAGAAAAAAGTTGCCTCCTATGATCATCCCCTATCTCTCTCTCTTTCTCTCTCTCTCTCTCTCTCTCTCTCTCTCTCTCTCTCTTTCTCTCTCTTTCTCTCTCTCTCTCACACACACACACACACACACACACTAACTCACACACACAAACACATACACTGATCTTATATCTCTCTTTAACTCTTTCAATCCGTTTCGCCATACTGTATGCCGTAACATTATGGCTCGGCTTGATTTTACGTATGGAAAGAGTTAAAATACCGGACGAGTCTGCAAGGCATCAGGTTCTGAAACTCGGTCCCGCCCCGGGTATTTGATTTCCCCTAAGTACATATCAAATCTGGTTGGCTTTTCCAGATCCCCCATCCGAAGAGGCGCTCGATGGGATATCAGTAACTTCACACGAGGATGGACACACTCAATGATGTAAAACAAGTTTGGTGACGTAGAGCAATGGTGTGCCCTATATCCGGAATCCATTTATTGGGGCCAGTGCCGGCACCAGAAGATGTTTCAATTATGAAAAGAGGCTCATGGAAATCCTAAAGCGTTTTGGGAACATATCCACGACTGCAACAAAGTCGTCACGACTCTGAGGCTACGCTTTCCATAGGAATATACAGTCTTATATTGCAATATATTGCATATTTACCGCAGTAAACTTTTATATACACTGACATTATAAAGTACTATCGTACCCAGCCATACACTGTCACATAATGTCAAATGCTGCCAAATACAGTGTCTGTAAACTAAGATAATTTTCTATACTCGATCATTTGCAGGGCTTACTGTCCTGCATTGCCTACATTTATTACTGATGGATTGGACGCTAGATGTGTAGATTGAGGGATTGGATTATAGTTTTCTAAATTGAACATTTGATAGAATGAATGATTGGATGATTTATTTGAAAAATAGATATAAACAAAGATATATATATATTGGTAGTTAGACTGAAAGACAAATAAAATAGACTGGGTGATAGATTAAATAGACTGGCTCATAGATACAATAGACTGCTTGATAGATTAAATAGACTGGGTGATAGATACAATAGACTGGCTCAGAGATACAATAGACTGCTTGAAAGATTAAATAGACTGCTTGATATATTAAATAGACTGCTTGATAGATTAAATAGACTGGCTCATAGATAAAAATAGACTGGGTGATAGATACAATAGACTGGCTCATAGATACAATAGACTGCTTGATAGATTAAATAGACTGCTTGATAGATTAAATAGACTGCTTGATAGATTAAATAGACTGCTTGATAGATTAAATAGACTGGCTCATAGATAAAAATAGACTGGGTGATAGATACAATAGACTGGCTCATAGATACAATAGACTGCTTGATAGATTAAATAGACTGGCTCATGGATAAAATAGATGCTCTTGTTGTAACCAGACGAAAACAAAAATTGGTCGGGGGGAGTAGGGAGTAGGTGACGGCGAGCACGTCGGCGAGGAGTTAATGGACGGGGCGGAACAAAAGAAATTGTGTGAGCCTGTGTATGGGAATGTGGGCGTGTCCGAGTGTATGTGTCTTTGTCTGTGTATGTATGTGTGTGTGTGATTGTTATGTTAACCACTTGATGCCACTTTTGGATTAAAAAAAAAAAAAAGGAAGACAAAAGACCCGAGAATGTGTGTTTGTATGTGTATGTGTTTGTATGAGTATGTGTTTGTATGTGTATGTGTTTGTATGTGTATGTGTTTGTCTTAGGTGGGTGGGTGAGGGGCTTATGCAAATGAACTGCATGTCTGCATGCATCCGGGGTAATGTAGAGAAGCTGGGGTCGAGGTCATATTGCAGGGCCTCCAAGTGTTAGGACGGGGGTCGGTAAGGTCTCTAGTGTGGTGGGGGCATTTTATCACAAGTAAATGTGTTGAACTGTAATGCTTTAATTTTTTTTTAAATAAAGATCTTAATAATGTTTCAATGGAAATACGAAGGGAACGTATGATAGAGAGAGGGGGAGAGAGATAAATGATAGATTGATATATTGATATCTTAAATGATTGATTGGTTGATCGATTGGTTGATAATTGATTGATTGATTGAACGAATGATCGAATGACTGATTGATCTGATTGATTAGTTGATTAATTGACAGATTGATGGATTGATTGGCTGATTGAATAATTGGTTGATTGACTGGTTGATTGATTGATTGCTTGATTGGTTGGTTGGTTGGTTTATTGACAGATTGATTGATAGATAGATTGAAAGATAAATAAACTGATAGACAGATTAATATATGTATATAATTAGATAGATTGATCAATGGATAGGTCAATAGATAAATCAATAGATATATCAATAAATAGGTCAAGAGATGGATAAATGTATAGATTACTATATAGATAAAAAGATAGATAAATAGGCATGGAATGGGTTGCCTGAGCAAACCAGTAACTTAAACATCATTTCAAACTCTAATAGAAATGCAGGACCAGACTCAATCCGCGGGTGAGCGTAGGCCGCAATAATCTTCTTTATAGAAAGAGCGTCTGTAATGTATAAAATAAGATACAAAAAATTTATAAAAAAAAAAACAGTTTAAAAAAACCACAACAACAACATGTGCACAGGTATCAAAAATAAAAACGTGTCTCCGGCCGTAAGTTTATAGAGAACTTTTAACTCCTCCTTGAGGTCAGATGCCTGGCTCAGGTCAAATCTTGTCTCCTGGGTCAGACTGTCTCTTGTGGAAGTCACAGAAAGAATAAATTTCAAACAAGACATGGAGAAAAGAAAAGAGAGAGAGAGAGTGTGTGCGTAAGAGAGAGTGAGGGAGAGAGAGAGAGGGGGGGGCGCAGTGTGGTTTAAAACATCAGGCATCAATAGACTGTTACAGGCAGGAGGGAGAAGGGGGGAGAGAAACAATTGAGCTCTAAGGGAGACGATCATGAAAGGGGAGGTTAATGTTCCCATAAACAGTTGTTTGCTTTTTTTTTTCTATTTTCTTCATTTCTTTTATTGGAACAATGGTGACATCTTTAAAACAAAACAAACAAAAACTGAAAGAAAAGAATGAAATTAACATAATGCCCATGTTGTCAATGTTGTGTTCTTACTAAGTCCCGTAGTAGTTCAAGCTGTAACGACTTGTGCTGTATAATCTATATAGGCCTACATATGAAGTTGATTGTGTGTGTCAATGTCGATGCTCATTGGTCAATATAAAGACACGTGACCTTATTGTCTTATGATTAAAATATCGCCATTTTTTCATTGAGACATAATATGAAGCCCGACTTTGTAGAAGGCCTACATATATATAGACCCAAATTCGGGGTTTCGGCCAAAAACACAACCTGAATTATAAATTGACAGAAACTGAAAGTTTAACTACACCTTCGGCCCAAACAGAAACCAAAAGATAAACCGTAATTGCCAAACAAAAAAATGTAACACGTGTGCAAATTTTTGTGTAATATTAACTAGTTTATGGGTAGGCTAATCTATTTAAGTAAACCTGTAATATAGAGTTAAATATATGTATTATATATCAATTTATCAAGAAGCAGAGTAATAGATGCAGCACTAGCGTTGCAGTCTGAATTTTGAAAGTTAAAATAGATATTCGGCTGATGACCGAATATTAATATCAATTGCGACCGAAACCGAAAGCAAACCGAAACCTTGTCCGCTGAGACTATAAATATTTCACGGCGGGCCATATAAGCCAAATATAGAAGATGTTACAACCAGGGTTATAAAGGCTCGTTATTATCTAGGGGGGGGGGGAATATATCCTCTTGTAGACTTGAGTACTGCTTGATATTAAATGAGAACAACGAAACTTTCAACTAGTTAAAATTCAAAGGTTCTCAACGAGGGCGTTATCGCCCCCCCCCCCCCTCGGGGGGCGGTGAGAGGCTTTGGGGTGGGCGGTGAATGGCAAGTGGTCGGTTTAAACGTAACTGATATAATTTGAACACCTCAGCTATTTGAAAAGTTTATTCTTTGAATGAAATGTGATTTGAACGCTGCTAAATATCCAATCTGCTAATATTAATGATATTTTTTATCTCAATTTATCTGAGATGTTCTTTAATGCATTTATGTCATCCAATGTACGTGCCCACTACTGTTAAGCGGAATAGATACGTAGTAATCATATGAACTGGGTAGTTAATACAATGTTTGAAAATATACATAGGCTTATAAATTTTGTAGTCATATAATATTTATATAATTTTCAAATACTTTTTACAGTTTGATCAATAATACATTGTAAGCCATTTTTTTTTGTATGAAAGAAAAAAACAATTTAGAACTATTAGCTCAAAAGCAACGGGTTAATTATCTCCCTTTAATTAAAAAATGTTTCCACATTTGATTCAATAGTGATGTTAAAACAAGTTTTGTTTTGTAATGTAACAAATATTACTGACTAATTATTATTACATAAATTCAACATCATGGTATTCATAACGTGATTGAATTATGAGAGGATTAAAAAAATTTACGTTAAACAGTTGTAAATAAACATTTCCTGCATTAATTGTTTGTGCATTTAAGGAGTTTATATTTAATACATTAATTATTACAGAAATTACATAATATAGCGCTATTAAATAAGTCTCTTATATTTATTAAATTAATAATACTCACACATTTGTTTAAGAATTAATTATATTTATGTTTAATTAAGGAGGATAAACATAAAAACTCGTTTAAATGTAATTAGTCTGTATCAATTAATGAGCGGTGACCTCTTTGTATGCTTAAAACCACTTTGATGTGCGATAAAATCTGTTATCAGGTGTAAGTTGAACCAAAAGCTGAAAGTAAATTGAGAGAATGTCTTGCTGTTGAGAATAGCAGACGACTTCCCTAAGCAGATTCCTTCCAGATTTTTCAGCAAATGGGCACTTTTGTATGCCCATTTTTTAAAAGTTAAAACTTCAACTTGCTCCATTTTAAAATCGCCAATATCCCTGCGCTTAAAAAAATGATCTACATTTAAGAAGGTTGAAGTAATATCAAACCAGTTAGGCTTGGTGTGGTATGAAAAAATGAGCCCATCAATTTGAAAGTCTTGCCCTTGATAAGAAAACTCCGCTTTGAGTGCTATGATGTACTTGTGAAAAAGCCCAACTATCGATCTTAATATATTCTTTAACACAGGGATGTACATGTAGTTAAATGTTTTGAAATTGATTTCACGGTAAGATATGTCGAGTTTCAATGCAAATCCATTCAAGTGGTCCTTGTAAATGCAAGTTCAACTCACTGAAATGTGTCAGAAACATCGGCTTCAACAGTCAGTTTGCCTCGTTCTGAACCGGAAAATGTTGTTGTTTTTATCAATAAAAAAACAACAACACCTCTTGAAAGTCTCTCGCGTGCCATTGAAAATAACTCTGCGTTTCAAGTTTGGCACGCGTGTCTTTGGTTGCCGACCCCTGATTAAGAGTACATTGTGAGATTGCCTAAAACATCACAATTTTCTTTATAACTGGATGAGTCCACGCTATCAGACAATCAAGCTTTACTTTTAGCTTACGTTTATTTAAGTAAAAAAAAAAAGAGAAAATTTGCCCATTTCGAAAAAATAAATAAATATAAAAATCTATTAGACTACTTGTACTAGAAGACTTTTTAGTGCAAAAGAATTTCCTCCAGTGGCGATGGTATGGCGTATCGTGGATTGATGTTGTAGTTAAAAAATGTAGTCTGTTCCAAATGTATTGGCTGTCTATTGTGTGACATCATTTAGTTACAAAAAGTCTTGGTGATTGTCTGTATCGTTCACTACAATATTACAGCAGTTCACAAATAAGTAATGCATTTATTGATTTTTTTGACAGCTTTATATAGCATTCTTATCACCCTCTTTTGTGGAAAGTGGATTTTATGCTAATACCATTTGGTTGTCAGAAAAGAAAAACAAGACAAGCTGCAAATATTGAAGCGTGGAGACCTAAGGCTTTTGCTTTTATTTTTTTTAAAGACAATAAATAAATAAATAAATAAATAAAAAAGCACACAAATCTAGTCGGGCTAAAAAAAATTGCAGAAACTATATTGACCCTTTAACTTTCAGAGGGGTGGGGAGAGTGGGCACTAAAAAAATCTAGGGGGGCGGTGGGAAATTGTAAAAGGGGGCGGTGAGCCGAAAAAGGTTGAGAACCTATGAGGTAAATGAAGAAACTCATGCTGTAGACCGTAGAACA